>CAUZLF010000258.1:0-155818 GCA_963580285.1 Lucinisca nassula | reverse complement strand
GGCATTGACTTCTTTATCGGTGAGTACGACTCTGGCCAATGTGCTTCCAAGTTAAGTGAACCTATCTGAATGTGTGTATCCCTTATATATTTTTGTTTTGGATAGCCAATTGGTCATTTTGTGGTAAAGTAACTGTCCTTTTGGCTGTTCGGGAATGATGTTTCTATTAGGGTCTAGTCATTTCATGTTTGTGTTTCTTCATCTTTGGTGTCTCTGATGGGAGGTGTGGGTTAATTATATCGAGTCCTGGTCATTGTCTTCACTAATGTCTTATCTATCTCTTGCAATGTTCGACCTTTGTCTGTGATAGTAAAATAGAAGTGAAGGCAATCACGAATCGATAAAATTACAACACACCTTCCAAGACTCCAAAGGGAAAGAAATACGAGCATGAAATAACTCCACTATTATCACAAGCAGTTAGCCAAAACTTCAGTTACCTTCTCAAAAAATTGGCCACGCGGCTATCCAAAAGAAAAAGATATTAGTAATACATACACGCAAAGACGAACTTTCACAATAATAAACCACGAGAGAAGAACCACTGCCAGGTGCTGGTTGAAACAGTGTCCGTCTTTTTTATGCTAATTGCGAAGTCTGAGCTGTCACAGGATGCAGCTTTTTGCATCTCTCTTCTGTCGGAGTACATTTTGCCATGTCAACTGTCTGCATCTTGGGTTTTGCTCGCTTTCTTCATAGGTCAGCCAGTCACCATCCTGGAAAGCATCTGTGAGCCAAGTAGAAAACCACATGCTGAACAGTATTGGCGCCAGTACACATGAAATCTTGCTTGCCTCAATTTCTCGAAGGGAATGGATCAGAAAACTCGCCTTCATTTGGATGCTATTAACTTGGTCGGACAACCAAATTTTGCCATAATTTCCCCCATGACTGATTGTGTGAAATGCTTTGGTAAGGTCGACCAAGGTCGTGTAGAATAGAAGTAAAACAAAGATCAGGAATCGATACAATTAACTTACTCCACCCATCAAAGTAGAAGTAAAACAAAGATCATGAATCGATACAATTAACTTACTCCACCCATCAAAGACACCAAAGGAAAAGAAACACAAACATTATGCGACCAGACCATAATGGAAACCTAAACAAAGGAAGGCCATAAGGACAGTTACTTTCCCACAAAATGGCCATATGGCCATCCAAAATAAAAAGACACAAGTGATACACACACTAATTAACAAACAACAACATAAATAAACCGCCACAGAAGAACGGCCTTGGAACGGTCAGTGGAAAGAATTCCACTGGGGGGCTTAAACCGATTTTACATGGCCATAATCCTCGCCCTTACCTCTGTCGCGGTATACACTAATTTTGTTTAGTCCGCTTGAAGGCTTCCTAACTCATCAGTGTTACATCTCCGAGCACATACAAATAAAAAACTACAGAGATGAAACAAGGTTGAGACAGCATACAACAACAGAATTGCTGGAGCAAATGAAAACCAACAGTTAGACTCCGAGGGGCCCGGCCAAAGACGGAGCATAAGGCGACAACCAACATAAAGAATACTAAAATAAATAAATAGAAGTCCAAATTCTGTGGCATTTCTCTTAAATCCGCATTGTTGAGAAGAGCATGTCAAGTGTTCCTCTCTCCTTCCTAAATTGACAATGGCTTTCAGGTCTATGTTAAAGGTGTTCATTTTGAACAGTCAGTTAAGTAAGAAGCTTGCAATGACCTTCTCAGCAGCTAACAGTAAATATTCATAGAAACACCGATGTTCAAACTGTCTCTGAGGATTCCCTTTCCGTTTGAATTGGTGGATAATTGATGCATTCTTGTGGGATGGCTTCTTTTCTCCACACAGATAACTGGAGTGCCGTCTCCTTTGTAGATCCCTGCAGATATTTCATCTGATAAATGGAGCCTTGTCAGATGACAGGAGTTTTATTGCTTTCACTGTTTCAGAGACGAATGGGAACTCGTCAAGCAGCTGATTACATTGTCTGTTGATAGCTTCTTCATTGACAGATGATGGCCTGTGAAGAACACTGTTCGAAGTGAAGGCAATGATCAGAAATGGATACAATTAACCCACAGCTCCAATCAGAGACACCAACGGGAAAGAAATACAAACGTGAATTAACTAGATCCTAATGGAAACACCAATAGCGGAAAGCCAAAAGGACAATCACTTTCCCACAAAATGGCCAATTGGATATCCAAAACAAAAACGTATAAGCAATACACACTAAAAGACAAACCATAACAAAAATAAACTGCGACAGAGTGTTCTGTCCATCTTTTCAATACAGCTTCTTTGCCAGTCAGCAGATTAGTTTCATCTGCACTGAGGAGGCGCGTGGTTGATGAGCTCCGGGACCAAAAACCGTCCATAATGCGTCAACGAACTTCTTCATATTATTTCTAACTGCAAAAGACTGGATTTCATCAGCCTTGTTGCTCAACCAAGTCTTGCATATCTCGGTGCCTAGTCTAGACTAGTTTGAAATCATTGAAGCTTTTAGCTGCACTTCTAGATACTTAGATGATTTATTAAATATTGATAATACCTATTTCGATGGTTTTATCAGTCAAATTTACACCCCCCCCCCCCAAGAACTTCAGTTAAATAAAGCAAATTTTTCTGATACCGAAGCCCCGTTTTTGGGTTTACATCTGTCTATTTTAGATATGTTTGTTTCGTGCAAAATTTATGATAAACGCGATGATTTTGATTTTGAGATTGTAAATTTTCCTTTTTGGATGGTGATGTTCCTCGTGCACCATCCTATGGCGATTATATTTCGCAATTAATTAGATTTGCCAGAGTGTGTAGTCATGTAACCGACTTCAACACTCGTAATAAATTGTTAACGACTAAATTTCTTAATCAGGGTTATCGGTACCATAGACTACGCAAAGCCTTTTCAAAATTTTATAGACGTCATTCTGATTTAATTTCAAAATTCAATATTGGACTTAAATCTCTTCTGCAACAAGGTCTATCGGAACCCGAATTTTATGGTGACTTAGTATACAAGTTCAGAAAAATATATAACCGCAATGACTTCAACACCCGATTTCGTAAAATCTCTCTTCGATATAAAAAGATTGGGTACAACATACATATTATACGACAGACTGCATGCATGGTAGTTAACCCAATCACGGTTGACAACTTTGCTTCCCTCTTTAATTGCACGCCGGTGGGTCAGGCCTCAGATTCTATGACGGTTCCCGTGTAAAGGCTTACTGAGAATTAGAGAGATCTAATTCAAGGTAATGTTGACTAGTGCCTGATGCTCTATCTCTGGTCGGACCCATCGGAGTCTAACTGTTAGTTTTCTTTTGCTCCAGCATTTCAGTGGTTTCTTGCTGTCGAGTCCTCACCGTTGTTTCATCTCTGTGGGTGTTTGATTTTTTGTGTTCACGGAGATGTTGCTCTGATGAGTTAGGAGGCCTTCATGCGGACTGAACAAATTATTTGTCTAAATCGCGACGGAAGTAAGGGCGAGGATTGTGGCCACGTAAAACCGATTTAAGCCCCCCCACCGCCACCACCCCCACTACCTCCCTGTGGAATTCGTTTCACTGACCGTTCCAAGGTGATTCTTCTGTCCCGGTATATATATTTTTTGTTGTTATGGTTTGTCTGAAGTTTGGAGGCCTTCACGCGGACGGAACAGGTTGTTTGTCTAGGTCGCGGCGGAGGTGGGAGCGAGGACTGTGGCCATGTAGGGTCGATTTAGCTTCCCCCCCCCCCCCAGTGGAGTTCGATTCCGCTGACCGTTTCAAGGCGGTTCTTCTGTCACGGTTTGTTTTTGTTATGGTTTGTCTGTGGGTGTCTGTGATGCTTATATTTTATTTTGGATAGCCTCTTGGCCATTTTGTTGGAAAGTAACTGTCCTTTTGGCTTTCCGCTATTTATGTTTCCATTAGGTATGTTGTTTCATGTTTGTGCTTCTTTCCCTTTGGTGTCTCTGATGGGAGCTGTGGGTTGATTGTATCGATTCCTGATCATTGCCTTCACTTCTATTTTATCTAACATATGTTTAAATTGCATAGGCGGCCTTATTAGATACTGAGTTGGTATCACTGAGGTACGCCTTGAGGTCTGGTGTTTCTTTTCAAGGAGTCCCAGGATTTCTTTGTTATTCTCTTACGAGCTCAAGTCCTAGCGAATCCTTGCTGAAGAGTAAAGGATGTCTCTGAAGGATGTCTAGTTTTCGTTTGGATCGTCATATCGTCCAATGCGTGTAAACGCCGAAAGATATCACTGATGAATGCTTGTTCTTTGCTGTCTTGTTTCCGTTTAGAGACATCGAGTTTCTTTCTTTACCAGCCAGCACCAACCAACGGGCCAACATAGATATGTCGTATCACTTTTGGCCCGACATTCTCTCCTGGCTTGGTTCTTTCTTTCTTTCTTTCCTTCTGATTTCGTCTTTACCTCATGAGGGTGAAAAGACGGAGTACACTCTAGATCTGCAGGATGAAAGCTTACAATGTAATTACGGTGGGGGTCTTTGACCTGCATAGGGGATGACTCTAACTGCACATGGGGCATCCAGTTCCCCTCCGGATCCGAAGAACGGTAATCTTTAGTGAAATCATCCCTGCAAATGAAGCGTGTCCGAAATTTTATCACTGCTGCATCAGAGACAAGTGCACTTACAAATGAGGTATCTCGCTCTCTTGGGCACAGTCCTTGCCTTGTGGTCGACTTGCAGGCTGAATGCGCAGTTAGCTGACAAGCCTGTGGTTTGACCAGCTGTCTGTACTACACATAGCCTTGTCACTCTGTCATCCGGTTTGTATTCTTTCGTACTATGACTTAATTAATGGGATGCCAATGTTCAAAAACAGAATTGTTACTGGTGATACGCCAAATGACATTCATACACCAGGACCTGTGGTATGGGAAGTTAGTCCCTATTTCTCACCAAAGGGGTAAATTTAGCTACACTCCTTTGCATCTTAAGCTCTGGAATTGATCAAATCGGGAAGGCTACTGCAAGAACTGGCATTTTAAAAGAATCTTTCTTACCTTGGACCATTAAAGATTGGAACCCGGGTCTGAAATGCCAAAGCATGAGGATTTCTACGGCGCCTAGATGAGGGAACAAGGTCATCTGTTTGAATGCCGGTAGCTCCCTGCAGACCTTAGTATGATAGTAAGAGCTTTCTGTCTCTTCTCATTTTCTTGTGAGTTTCCCAACTTAATTTATCTAGTGTTCCAGTCATACTCCCAGTTTCAAAGCAGTAATTGCTGTTACAAGTCTAGCAGCTCTACTCTGATCTGTTTCCATTTCTTCTTGAAGGACCAGTCCATTGGGGTCCCAGATACAACTAGATTGGTTCCCTTGTCGTAAATGTCTCCGCTAGGTGGCTATGTGCGTATCGAAGGGGAGGTAATAACGAAGGGGAACCAATCTAAGATACAACTTCGACATTCCAAGTCCTCTTTTACATCCTGAAAAACTGATGAAGATTTCGCCTCAGGATACCAAGCGTTCTATTTGCCTTAGTACACATGTTTCTGATGTGTATATTCCATCTCAAATCGTGTGATTGTCATGACAAGGTATTTAAAGTAAACTGCGAATCTTTCTACTTATCTCTTGTGTTATCCAGGGAATCGAAGGTACAGACCTACTTGTTTTTGAGGGATATGATTTACGATCGAAAATTAAATGAAAGAAGTTGAGACAGGCCGAGCATTAAAGTATTTCTCCTTTACAAACCTTATTGCATCCTTCCTCATAGTTTCATAGTCACCTTTCTGATATGAGTACACCATCCTCCGAGGTTTCTTTACAGGTGGAATGAAGGTTTTTTTTTTTAATACAAATGCAATGTCATGACCACTTAGTTTTGTCTGGAGACTAAATATCTTCAAATGTCATGATAAAATAGAAGTAAAGGCAATGATCAGGAATCGATACAATTAACCTACAGCTCCCATCAGAGACAACAAGGGTAAGTTGTGAGAATCAAATCAAAAGTGTTCTTATCACGAGTGGGGCAGTTAACGATTTGTCCTACAACATGATCCCCCATAATGTCAATTGATATTTGTTCTATGGACTGATTCAGTAATGTGCCTTGTTTGCTGAGTCTGTCGGGCCAAACAGTGTCTCTGAAGTTGAAGTCATCTAGAACATGTACTGCCGGAAGTTTTTTACCCTTATGCTGAATCCTAATGCGACCAAGCTGGTCTTACAGCAACTGGTAGCTTTTGACAGTGCAATTTGCTGGTTGATACCAACTTGCAACGAAGTGAGAAGTTTTGTTTCCAAAACCTTAACCCAGATCGAGTCGTTTCCCAGTTCCAGTCGTGGTTGGAGCGCAGATGCATCCATGTCTTGTTGAGAATTCTCAGACGGAGGACAGTGTTGGTGATCAGCAGTTCATGCTCTGCACACCTTCTCAGAGACATGATGCCCGACATGATATCTTGTTGCGAGTGCAGACGGGGTATAGTGTTGGTGATCACGGGAGACACGGTGCCGACATGATGTCTTGTTGCAAGTTTGCAGACGGAGGATAGTGTTGGTGATCAGCAGTTCATGCTCTGCACACCTTCTCAGAGACTTGATGCCCGACATGATATCTAATTGCGAGGACAGACGGGGTACAGTGCTGGTGATCAGCAGTTCATGCTCTGCACGCTTCTTCGGAGACATGGTGCCGACATAAGTCTTGCTGCGAGTTTGTAGACGGAGGACAGTGTTGGTGATCAGTAGTACATGCTCTCCACACTTTGTGAGAGACATTCTGCCCGATAGTATGTCTTGTTGCGAGTTTGCAGACGGAGGACAGTATTGGTGATCAGCACTTCATGATATGCACACTTCTACAGAGACATGATGTCTTTTTGCGAGTTTGCAGACAGAGGACAGTGTTGGTGATCAGCAGTTCATGCTCTGCACACTTTCTCAGAGACATGATGCCCGACATTATGTCTTGTTGCGAGTTTGCAGACGGAGGACAGTATTGGTGATCAGCAGTTCATGCTCTGCACACTTTCTCAGAAACATGATGCCCGACATGATGTCTTGTTGCGAGTTTGCAGACAGAGAACAGTGTTGGTGATCAGTAGTTCGTGCTCTGCACACTTTCTCAGAGACATGATGCCCGACATGATGTCTTGTTGCGATTTTGCAGACGGAGGACAGTGTTGGTGATCAGCAGTTCATGCTCTGCACACTTTCTCAGAGACATGATGCCCGACATGATGTCTTGTTGCGATTTTGCAGACGGATGACAGTGTTGGTGATCAGTAGTTCATGCTCTGCACACTTTCTCAGAGACATGATGCCCGACATGATGTCTTGTTGCGATTTTGCAGACGGAGGACAGTGTTGGCGATCAGTAGTTCATGCTCTACATACTTTCTCGACATGGGGCCAACATGATGTCTTGTTGCGGGTTTGCAGTCGGAGGACAGTGTTGGTGATCAGCAGTTCATGCACTACACACATCCTAGGAGACATGGTGCCGACATGATGTCTTGTTGCGAGTTTGAAGACGGAGGACAGTGTTGGTGATCAGTAGTTCGTGCTCTGCACACTTTCTCAGAGACATGATGCCCGACATAATGTCTTGTTGCGATTTTACAGATGGAAGACAGTGTTGGTGGTCAGCAGGTCATACTCTGCACACTTTCTCAGACACATGATGCCCGACATGATGACTTGTTGCGAGTTTGCAGACAGAGGACAGTGTTGGTGATCAGGAGTTCATGCTCAGCGCACTTCCTGCGAGACATGATACCGACATGATGCCTTGTTGCGAATTTGCAGACGGAGGACATTGTTGGTGATCAGTAGTTCATGCTCTGCAATTTCGCAGAGACATGATGCCCGACATGATGTCTTGAAGCGAGTTTGCAGACGGAGGACAGTGTTGGTGATCAGCAGTTTGTGCTCTGCACACTTTCTCAGAGACATGATACCCGACATGATGCCTTGTTGCGAGTTTACAGACGGAGGACAGTGTTGGTGATCAGTAGTTCATTCTCTGCAAACTTTCTCAGAGACATGATGCCCGACATGATACCTTGTGGCAAGTGCAGACGGAGTACAGTGTTGGTGATCAGCAGTTCATGCTCTGCACGCTTCCTAGGAGACATGGTGCCGACATAATGTCTTCTTGTGAGTTTGCAGACGGAGGACAGTGTTTGTGATCAGCAGTTCATGCTCTGCACACCTTCTCAGAGACTTGATGCCCGACATGATATCTAATTGCGAGGACAGACGGGGTACAGTGCTGGTGATCAGCAGTTCATGCACTGTACGCTTTCTAGGAGATATGGTGCCGACATTATGTCTTGTTACGAGTTTGCAGATGGAGGATAGTGTTTGGTGATCAGTAGTTCATGCTCTGCACACTTTCTCAGAGACATGATGCCCGACATGATACTTTGTGGCGAGTGCAGACGATGTGCAGTGTTGGTGATCAGCAGTTCTTGCTCTGCACGCTTCCTAGGAAAAAAAAGGTGCCGACATAATGTCTTGTTGTGAGTTTGCAGACGGATGACAGGGTTGGTGATCAGCAGTTCATGCTCTGCACACCTTCTCAGAGACTTGATGCCCGACATGATATCTAATTGCGAGGACAGACGGGGTACAGTGCTGGTGATCAGCAGTTCATGCTCTGCACGCTTCATAGGAGACACGGTGCCGAGATAAGTCTTGCTGCGAGTTTGTAGACGGAGGACAGTGTTGGTGATCAGTAGTACATGCTCTCCACACTTTCTGAGAGACATGCTGCCCGACATTATGTCTTGTTGCGAGTTTGCAGACGGAGGACAGTGCTGGTGATCATCACTTCATGATATGCACACTTCCACAGAGACATGATGTCTTTTTGCGAGTTTGCAGACGGAGGACAGTGTTTGTGATCAGCAGTTCATGCTCTGCACACTTTCTCAGAGACATGATGCCCGACATTGCGTCTTGTTGCGAGTTTGCAGACGGAGGACAGTGTTGGTGATCAGTAGTTCGTGCTCTGCACACTTTCTCAGAGACATGATGCCCGACATGATATCTTGTTGCGATTTTGCAGACGGAGGACAGTGTTGGTGATCAGTAGTTCGTGCTCTGCACACTTTCTCAGAGACACGATGCCCGACATGATGTCTTGTTGCGAGTTTGCAGACAGAGAACATTGTTGGTGATCAGTAGTTCGTGCTTTGCACACTTTCTCAGAGACATGATGCCCGACATGATGTCTTGTTGCGATTTTGCAGACGGAGGACAGTATGATGATCAGCAGTTCATGCTCTGCACACTTTCTCAGAGACATGATGCCCGACATGATGTCTTGTTGCGATTTTGCAGACGGAGGACAGTGTTGGTGATCAGTAGTTCGTGCTCTGCACACTTTCTCAGAGACATGATGCCCGACATGATGTCTTGTTGCGAGTTTGCAGGCGGAGGACAGTGTTGGCGATCAGTAATTCATGCTCTACACACTTTCTCGACATGGGGCCAACATGATGTCTTGTTGCGAGTTTGAAGACGGAGGACAGTGTTGGTGATCAGTAGTTCGTGCTCTGCACACTTTCTCAGAGACATGATGCCCGACATGATGTCTTGTTGCGATTTTGCAGATGGAAGACAGTGTTGGTGCTCAGCAGTTCATGCTCTGCACACTTTCTTAGACACATGATGCCCGACATGATGACTTGTTGCGAGTTTGCAGACAGAGGACAGTGTTGGTGATCAGGAGTTCATGCTCTGCACACTTCCTGCGAGACATGATGCCGACATGATGTCTTGTTGCGAGTTTGCAGACGGAGGACATTGTTGGTGATCAGTAGTTCATGCTCTGCAAACTTTCTCAGAGACATGATGCCCGACATAATGTCTTGAAGCGAGTTTGTAGATGGAGGACAGTGTTGGTGATCAGCATTTAATGCTCTGCACACTTTCTCAGAGAAATGATGCCCGACATGATGTCTTGTTGCGATTTTGCAGACGGAGGACAGTGTTAGTGATCAGTAGTTCGTGCTCTGCACACTTCCTCAGAGACATGATGCCCGACATGATGTCTTGTTGCGAGTTTGCAGACAGAGAACAGTGTTAGTGATCAGTAGTTCGTGCTCTGCACACTTCCTCAGAGACATGATGCTCGACATTATGTTGGTGATCAGCAGTTCATGCTCTGCACACTTCCTCAGAGACATGATGCTCGACATTATGTTGGTGATCAGCAGTTCATGCTCTGCACACTTCCTCAGAGACATGATGCCCGACATTATGTTGGTGATCAGCAGTTCATGCTCTGCACACTTTCTCAGAGACATGATGCCCGACATGATGTCTTGTTGCGATTTTGCAGACGGAGGACAGTGCTCGTGATCAGTAGTTCATGCTCTGCACACTTCCTAGGAGACATGATGCCCAACATGATGTCTTGTTTCGAGTTTGCAGATGGAGGACAGTGTTGGTGATCAGCAGTTCATGCTCTGCACACTTTCTCAGAGACATGATGTCTGACATGATGTCTTGTTGCGAGTTTGCAGACGTATGACAGTGTTGGTGGTCAGTATTTCATGCTCTGCATACCTTCTCAGAGACATGGTGCCGACATGATGCATTGTTGCGAGTTGGCAGACGGAGGACAGTGTTGGTGATCAGCAGTTCATGCTCTGCACACTTTCTCAGAGACAGGATGTCTTGTTGTGAATTTGCAGAGGGAGGACAGTGTTGGTGGTAAGTAGCTCTGCACACTTTCTCAGAAACAGCAGCCATCAATATGAAAAGGAAATGAAACAGAAGGCATATAATGAGTTTTTTTGTTTGATTTGAGGTTTAACGTCCCCGTCAACACTGTAAAGGTCATTTTGGAGACGTTCCTTCCAATTTTGGGGGACTTTTACCCAACATTGAGATGAAATGTCATCTCAAGCCCTGTCACCCAATGAAACCAATAGGATTGCACCACTTTACCTGGTTAGGCTTAGATCCTCTAAGCTGTTTACCAGTACAATTGTGCGGGTTGGTTTGCGGAGGGGGGGGGGACACATATAATGCGTATATCATAGACTATCAAATACGCTGTTTTGCATCTTGTTACAGAGTAGCGGGCCTCAGTGGCTCAGTCATGCATGTCTGACTGGTGATCAGGAGGACGCGAGTTCTATACCTGCCGGGGTCGGCGACATTCTTTTGAATAGATTGATCATTAAATCTTTTCTACGGTCATTCTCTCCCTTCCACTGATTCAAGAAGGGCAGTTGTCAGTTTCCGGCGAAAGAGTGTGCACTGTACTGGTTAAAGACACATTTTTCGATTACATAACATCCTAATGACCGTTTATTAAAGAATCCAGCATTGAGATAAAATACACTTGGGGTATTCAGGCTGTCATACAGGTAGGGGACCAAGAGAGGGTAATAAATTACCTAGGGATACGACTTTGACAAATGACACCTAAGTCCTTATTTTGATTTGCATGGAAGAAACAACAGCATTTTTTCCGATTTTTTTATTAAGTAGCCATTGTTTATAACCATTACAGAAAATACCAATTCAAATATATTGGTAAATTTTTTTCACCAAAAAATGATTTTTTTTTCAGATAAAATCCTGATAACTTTATTATTTCTGCTCTAAGCGTATATTGTTGGTACTCATTAGAACCACCTTGGCGAAGCAGTTCAGACGAGTACAAAAATTTGTTTTTACAGTGTGACTGCTCGTTAGAACTGCTTCCATGAGGGGGTTCTAACGAGGACACACAATGTATGTTTTTGGGGAAAAAAGAATATCCCTAAGCCCCACTTTCTAGAGAGAAAATGTGGGTTTAAGGGGGTATACATAATTTTCCTTATTTCTGCTCCAAGTCATAGGTTGCGGGTGCTCGTTAGAATCGTCTCATTGAGTCATAGGTTGTGGGTACTCGTTTCAATGAGGCGGCTCTAACGAGCACCCACAATCTATGTTTGCAATATAAATAAGAAAAATAAATTTAATTGTGTTTGTTATTTTAGTTTTAAACTTGAAAAGGTGAAAAAATAAAATCTTAAAAAAAAAAACTTTTTTTCTCTTTTCTGATATGATTGTGTCTAAAAAAAGAACATTTTATAGTTCCATCTTGACTGAAACTATAAAATGCTCATGTTTTAGACATTATATGATTTGTCTTTCACATACTTTCAACCAAAATAAAATAAATAAATAAATAAATAAATAAATAAATAAATAAATAAATAAATAAATAAAGAGAGAAAGAAAGAAAGAAAATAAATAAAGGTAAATTGATTGATTAAGTTTTGAGGTTAATCAATTCATTTACCTTGTTTGTTTACTTCTTTGCACTTTTGAGTAAAGGAAACAATAGATATCACTGTTTTTGTTTACTTTATTTTAAAATAAAAAAGAAGTTATTTAAACAATATGTTGTTGGAAGCAATCTCAGTAAATTATACTATCACTCAAGTACCCTTATTGAGCCCCCTATTAAACAAGAAATCTGCTCATAATCACCTCATAATCACTTAGATAAAATAAGCCTTTGATGTGCACTATGGTCCGAAGGAAATGTTTATTGAAGATCATTAGACAGGCCACCCCTTTTATATAAGAAAAAAAATGTGTCTTTAACCGCTTACGTATAAGCCTGCTGAGGAAAAGTGTGAATAGGTTAACTGATCGGCTAAAAAATGACCTAAAAAGGGTTGACTGGACAATTAAACTACAATACAAACAAACAAATCTTGTGTCAGTGGATTGTTGCAATACGCTAAACAAAAGGCTTTCAAAACACATGAAAAAGTGCAGTAAGCATTTTGTTTCTCTTAATTATTATAATAGTAACTTGTTAGCAATTTGTTTTTTCTTAGTTTGATTCTATAAGTATTGGAAAAGATGAGCTCGCACTGTACAGTCACGAAAAAGATCACTGGAAATTTTTAATTTTAAATTATTTTATCACGTTTATGGCACCTTGACTTCTGTTCTTATGCACAAACTGTAGTTTTAGAACTGTTCTTATTGTATTATATGTGGTCAATTATTGTGTTGCTCTCTGGTAAGTCGCGAAAGCTGTAAAATTGTGCAATTCATTCCGGACCAAGGTCAAGTTCAAAGTTGGCCGCCATATTGAATTCCTAAGAAGATGGACATTTGAAGTGGATGTTGAGAGACGTGTAGGTCCAACAGCTTCCAGAAACTACTCAAATTAAGTAACATATCAACGAATATATCCCATGAACTGTAGACTTCTCGTATTTGGTCGTGTAAAAGTTACTTGTGGACTTAGAAAATTGACCAGTCTGTACCGGCGGGTGTTGCATCATCAGTTTTAAATTTTAAAATGACATTTTAAGAACCGAATCCCTGAATTTCTGCATTGATTTCAATCAATTATCAGCTAAAGAAGCAAATCTTATCTCATTATTCACATTAAATCTTAAGATCACATATGCAACGTTTGAACTGTGATTAACTGGCTGATTTCCTTTTTTTTTTTAATAAAACTTTTATTTTTATAGTCTTAAATATCACATGAAATATTGTATCATAATTCTTAAATTGATCATTGGATCATCATTCCCTCATTATATGGTATTGAACTTTTTATGCTTTTTTAACTAAACTCATTTTTATTGTATTTTAAAAATCAATTTATAATCAGTTTCTTAACCTAGTAGATTCTCAGATCTTGTCACTATAAGGCTATTTTAGATATTCTCAATGTGTGGCACTCTCAGATAGACAAACTTTTTTCTCTTTAAAATTAAATGCACTTTAAAAATCAGTCATTCTAAGTAGTTACGGCTCAGGGTTCTTGGTGTGTTGTTGACCGGCTGACTCCTGTAGTTCTCTGGCTGGTTTTAAAGCAGACAGAGCCTGTGATTAAATGTAGTTATTTTACTTTTTGGGAACTTTCAAAAATTTACGAAATTATCGTTTTACTACAGCCTCCATACACTTGAGCCTTTTATAGGAAACCTTTTCCTTGTGACCTAAGCACACCATAGAAAATCCTTTAGTGTCAAGTCTTCGTTTTGGTGTTGTACACCCTTGTGATGGATCTGGTACCGTTTGCTCCTCAAAGTGACCCCTCCCACACTGCCAGACAAATGACCCATATACATGATTCTACTCATAGTACTAGACAGTACACCCTGAATAGGAGGAAAGCTCTGGAAACAAAATTGCAGAACTGTCGGGATACCCATATTAGCTCTGTAATGAAAGGTGGTAAAAATCTGGTGGTCAATTTGAGTACTGCAGCTTTTGAGATGTTTAGACAATACTTATCATCAATGCTTCATGAGAAATCTGCAGAGCTGGCCCTTGCCATCTCCACCCAAAATAATGTTGACAAGACTGGTGCTACAATTGACTCCTGCTATAAGGTTTCCAATCTAAAAAAAGATGGAACTCCAGGACAAATACATAAATTCACTATAAATCTTTATAGGACACAATCATCTGTATTGGTGAATGGCTCTAAAGTAGACCTGTTCATTGAGCACTTCTTGCGCCCCATTGAGGATAAAATTAGAGCTTCTACCTCTACCCTTGATACCTACCATCAGACCTTTAAGACTACTATGAAAACTGTGGCCGCTTGCAGTACCAAAGAGAGCGAGAACCAAGACACAATACATCTCAATACTCACCCACAGCTTCTCCCTCTAACTCAGGGTCAAACCCAACCTTCTCAGATCTTGTCACAGTCTAAACAGACCCTTGACACTTCCATACTCCCTTGTTCCCACTGTAAATGTCCCGTGGAAGACGGAATACAGTGTGACTATTGTATGATGTGGATGCACAGTGGATGTGAAGCTGTTGATGAGGATTTGTTTGAGTTCTACAGATCCTGTGAGACTGCATACACATGTCTGTCATGCAGGCAAATGGAAGAATGCATTGCTGATGACACGACATTCGACAGTCTAAACACCTCATTGATTGATGACGGAAACACCAGAGACAGTGAAGTGGTTGAGAAATCAGACAACTCTGAGACCCCTTCTACACAGACGAAGATCATTATTGATTTAAGTGGATCCTCAGACATATCCACTCTTAATCCGACTCAAGATGATGCGGAACCCACTCGGGTTGTGTCATCCCCTCGTCAAAGTCTGGAGAAATCTATGCCTAGCATGGATACAAACACACCTCGGATAGACTCAAGTACTGTTGAGGATGCTCCTTTATCAGTCGCCCTTAGTAGCAATGATAGTCCTCACAGTGCAGTTCCAAAACTTAACTCTGGTAAGGGTGAAACCCCCACACCACTTGAAAAGAAACGAAAGAAACCAGTTCCCCCAAAAAAGACAAAACCCACTGATATAGAGGAACAATTAAGTCATGCTAAGTCTGTGATTTACTCATTAGAGAAGCAAATACATGACAAGGACAACTCAAATAGAATTCTTACTCAAGAACTTGCCCTATTGAAGAGACAAGACACCTGTACTGCTTCCAACATTAGTGTATCACACTTACCTAACCTGCATAATAGTCAAAACGGAAATCCTATGGCTCAAAACATAAATTTGGGACATATGCCACCATTTCCTCCGCCATTTCCCCCTCCTGTAATCCCACCTTTGGCGCATCAGTCACAAATGCCTCATTTACACCAGTTTGAAAAAGATCTACAACTTACTAGAGAAAGGCTTATGGCCTTGGAGCTTGAACAACTTAAACTCAAAGTGTCGATGATCGAGTCGATGACTCCTCAATCGAACATGAACAAGTATATACCAAATATACAGTTTCCTCATTATTTCCCAGCTGCGAATGGACTGCCAGCTAGCATGGGAAACTACATGTACTATCCTAACGTAATACAACAGCTCCCTTATCAACTAAATCCCCTTGCTCAAATGCAGCCAGGTGGCCCCTCACTGCATAGGTATAATATACATCCGCATAGCTATCATCCATATGTACGTCCGTCTGGCCAGAGTTATACCTACCCTCCACACCATAGAGTTTACCCTCAAGCCCAAACCCAACATATCCCTCAGCCCTTTCAGGGACCAAACCCGCAACATCAGACCCAAAGCCTCCCTCAGCCCCAACGTATGCAGGACCCTCCAGTTTATGTGCAAGTGAATGCCCAGACCCACTCACAGACCCCCAATATTGCTGTTCCATGTCTAGACGATCACCAACAAGCCCAGAAAAATAGTTCTTCCCCTATTCCCTCTGATCCAATTAGGACAAAATCCCCACCTGGAGATGATTCTGGCCGGAAGGAGACTATGGATGTTATAGACCTGACGGAGCATAGTAGCTCTGAGGCTCAGACATATAGTGATTCTCACTTACCTGGAACTGACAAATCACAATCTTGCTCCGGTGCGGCATATAGCCCCAGCAAGCAACCTAACGCATCATGTAAAGGCCGGGAGATTTTATATCACCAACCCTCGGTTGAAAACCCGACAAATTGTACTAACTCGGACAATTCCAATAGAACATTTAATCCTCAACCTCAGGTACAGCCTGTAGGTCAACCATCTGAAGACCCCAATACTTGTTCTTTTTTAGCAAACGGTCGTGCCTCACAATTAACAGAAATAAACCACTAGCCTTATCTATTTCAACTCTGAATGTAAAAAACATAAAAACAAACAAAGCATATATTCAGAATATACTCAAATCAACTGATATTCTTTGTTTTCAGGAACACTGGCTTTTTTCCTTTGAGCTTCCACAGCTCAGTTCCTTCTCCCCCTCCCACGCCTGTTACAGTAAAGCGGTTGATGATGATGATCCAATATCTCCGGCTGGTCCCCCTCGTGGGTACGGAGGAGTTGGTATTTTTTACAGGAAGGACTGGGACTTGAAGGTTGTGAGTTTCCCCGGCGGTGGTTGCAGGATCTGTACTGTGGAGATCCAAAGTGAACCTCCCCTTCTGATTGTGTCTTCATACCTGCCTTCACGAAAGTATGTGGCCAGGAATTCTTTAGCTGCTGACCCATACGAGTATGACACAGTACTTGCGCAATTAAATGAAATCATTTCCACTTATCAAGACTCACACAGCATCTTCGTATGCGGTGATCTCAATGCCTCTTTACTTCAACGAGAAGGTAACAAACAAGATCAGGCACTCTGTCGTTTCTTACAGTCTACAGGTTTAATTTCACATCAGAGTGGAAAGCCTACCTTCTTTCACGAAAACATGAAGGACGTTTCAGAGATAGACTATATATTTACCAAATGTGACGCCTCTATTATCTTGTGTCCTACCACAGTGGAGGACCGGCACCCCCTAAACTTGTCTGATCACACTATGCTCTCCATGAAGCTGCAAGTCAGCTACTGTCTTAAACAGGGTAAATGTGTGACTATTCCTGTAAAGCCAAAGTGGCACAAGTGTGATCAGATCTTGTTCACGGAATCTGTGAGCTCACAGGTCCGGCAATCTTTTCCCAGTAAGCACACAGTTAGTTCATATGACATACAATGTCAAATAAGAGCCCTAACTGATATACTTAAAACGGCTGCTGAGGAGAGCATCCCTGGATATGTGGCTGAAAAAGTAAAAAAGCCGTCAAATAAACCCCCGAAGTGGAATGTACAGATCTCCAATGCCATTAGACAGTCTCGCAAAGTTTGGGGAGACTGGAAGATAGCTGGGATGCCTAGTAAACAGGACAATCCTGCTCTCCATGAGAACATGCGTGATGCTAAGACCAAGCTTAGGAAATCTATCCGCCAAACGAATGCTAAAGACAGAGAAAGAAAACTACGTACAATTATGGACAGTGAAAATAATACCAAATCATTTCACACTTTGGTTAGACTCCAGAGAAAGTCCAACTGTATTCAGACCTCATCTCTGGAAGTGGACGGTGTTCTCTGTGAGACCCCCGAAGAAATTTGTGACGGATGGACGAAACATTTTAAAACCCTGGCCACACCAAAACAGAGTAAAAACTGGGATGAAGAGTACACTGGTTGTGTTGAAAATGACCTTCTTCACATAGAAAACATTTGCAAATTACAAAACTGTCCTATTCTCCCAGTCTCTATGACTGAAATTCGGAAAGCTTTGACTTGCTTAAAGAATAACAAAGCAGCCGACTCCTTTGGTCTTACAAGTGAACATTTTACCCTGTGTTCGCAGTACATTGAAGTCCCCTTGATGGTTATAATAAATAACATTTTCAGGTCAAGGAAGGTTCCAGAGATCTTGAAGGAGGGACTACTTACTCCAGTCTACAAAAAGGGCGATGCTACTAACCCCACTAATTATAGGGGTATCTCAGTCACTCCCATTCTTCTCAAGGTCCTTGAACATATTTTAAACAAACGCCATAACCAATTACTGCAAAATTCCCAGTCAAAATTACAAAAGGGCTTTACAGAGAGAACCTCTTCCATCAATGCTGCCCTCATCTTGAGTGAATGCATCAATGAGTCCAAACACGAAAAGAAACCCATGTACATCGCTGCGCTAGATGTCCAAAAGGCCTTCGATGTCGTAAATCATGGGTTCCTCTTGCACAAGCTCTATCTTGACGGCATAGCCGGTGATGATTGGCTTCTCCTGAAGGATCTCTACAATGATATGACTGCACGTGTCAAGTGGGACGGGTTCCTTTCTTCTCCCTTCATTATAAGGCAAGGTGTTCGTCAAGGTGGTATCTTGTCTGCCTCCCACTATAAGAGATACAATAATCCTCTTCTCTTGGAGATAGAAGACAAATTTACAGGTAAGAAGATAGGGACAGTGAACATCCCCCATGTGACATGTGCTGATGATTTGTGCTACGTGACGGAGACCAAGAGTGAACTCCAACCAATGATGTCCACTTCTGAGGGATATGCTAACCGGGAGCATTATACTGTTCACCCGACCAAAACGGTTATAGTGGCTTACGATGCTTCTGATACCCCTACCATAACCTTGTATGGCGAAGAAATCCCGGTGGTGGAAAAAACAGTACATCTTGGTGTCTGCAGGAGTGCAGATTGTAAACCAAATATTAATGAGAAAATTTCACTATTCCGTGGGACTGCATACTCACTAATGGGTGCAGGCTTTCATGGCAAATCAGGCATCAAGCAGAGCATAAAGGCTGATATGTGGCGGAAATATGTTATTCCCAGACTGATTTATGGCCTTGAAGCCCAAAATCTACTGAAAAAAGATCTAAAAGCTTTAGATGCTTTTCAAATAAGAACTGCCAAGCAGCTCCAGGGATTACCCACAAAAACCCCCAATTCTGCCGCTTTGGCCCTGCTTGGCCTTCTACCTGTTGAGGCCTGTATTAACAAGTGTATCCTGACTCAGTTCTGCAATGCTGTTCGTGACCCCAAATCTATTGAGCATGACATAGCAATCAGACAACTAGCTGTCAAATCACCCGATGACAAAAGTTTTTTCTCAAACGTTAGGAAAATCTTGGATATTTATTCCCTTCCAACTGCATATACATTACTTAATAATACTCCCAAGAAAGAGAAATGGAAAAAGTTAGTAAACTCCAATGTGCACTTGCACGTGGAAACCCTGTGGAAGGAGGATATTGCTAGTAAATCCTCTCTGAAATACCTAAACCCAGACTCCTTAAAGATAGGCAAGGTCCATCAAATTTACGCATACGTAAACAATAGTATCTTTGATGTCACGAGGGCTGAAACGAAGGCTAGGCTACTAACAGGAACATATACGTTGCAGGCCAATAGGGCAAGGTTTAACCAATTTAATGTTAATCCACAATGTCCTCTCTGTAATAAGCAACCTGAGGATAGAGAACACTTCATTGTCATCTGTGAAAGATTAAATTATGTAAGGGTACCGTACATTCTCAAAATTAGGACTTTGTTTAACTATTCCAGAGAAATTGACCACGTTCTAGAGACTCCCGAACTCTGTGTACAGCTTCTACTGGATTCAAGTCACCCGCATGTTGCTCAGAGGCTTGAGTTTACCAACAGACAAACAGAACTTCTGGAGTTACATTCCCGGGAACTGATTCACGAGTTACACCTGAATCGCGTTCGTTTACTGAAAACTGACTAGGAAGTGCTGAAAGTACCAGAAAGCATAAGATAGGAAAACTTTAAAGACCACAAGTTTATCTGTGCAAATGAAATGAATTTAAATCTGTGATAAATATCCACTTCACAATCTGTGAAGGTGCCACGCAAAATAAACGTGGGGACACTAAGCTACAAGAAGAAGAAGATGGCTCGTTGCTCCACTTAACTTTTCAAAATAGTGGTTTACATGTATTTGTGTATCAATTATGCAATGCTTTTTGTTAAGAAACTGGTGTGCTTGTTTTGCAGGATTATATTGTTGAAACTGGTTGAAAAAAGCTCATTTCAAGTATAAATATGCATTTTAGTTCCATTTGCATTATACGAAACTTATCAATGGCAACTGCATACCAGGCATTTTCCCTTGACATTTATATCTTGACCTAAACATGTGTATGTACCCATACAGTCAGAAAATTTTGATTTCAGAAGTCGATCCTTTAACTCCATGCATGAAGCTCAAGACCGAATATCATCAGCATTTATAATTAATCAAAGCATATCATTCCACTGCTTCTTTCATTTGGACAATTGCTGTTGCACTTTCCTACACCTTCTGTCCCAATCACTCTTTTTCCAAATTTGGTGGTTTGTGTCCACACTTGTTCTGGATGTAGCAATCACAGAGTCTTTGTCCTCATCTGGGTTGGGTAATTAGGGTGGATAGGCTCTTGCAATATATACACCTGCCTCTTAACCCATTTAGTACCAGAAACCCCGAAACGGGTTCCCTGGCAATCAGTGCAGGCCCAGATCAGACGCCACAGAATGCGGCATCTAATCAGGGCCTACACGCAAACAGTGCAGGCCCAGATCAGACGCCGCAGAATGTGGCGTCTGATCAGGGCCTACAGTTTGCATAAAGTTAAGCCATTTTCAAAATAAATTTTAAGAAAACACAACCTAACACCCCTAAATTTTGAAATGGACTCCAGCTATATCAAAGGAGGAAGATTCCATTTGGTACAAAAAGGGTTAAGGGTCACTGATGAGGCCTAATTGGCCGAAACTAGCTAGTCTGGCCCAGAAAACATGTACACTTCATATTTCTCAGTTCTGTTGTGTATTCCTTGCTTCCAAAGGATAAACCTTTTAGAACATATTAAGAGAAGTTTCAGCATCATAAGGCGGCCTTTTGTAAGTCCTCAGAGCTTACTGACACGGTGTTTCGAGCGTATTTGATGGCTAAACCTAACCCTGCTTCACGCCACTCTTCTTTCTTGCATCCACTTCAGGAAAAAGTCTAGCCAGCACCAACTTCTTTCAGAAGCTCTTCCACAGCAACGCAAGTCTCACTCAGAGCTGCAACCAATCAAGTTCTCTCCCAACTAGAGATGTTCTTCGCTGTGGTCTGTCAGAACCAGCATTGTCCATCAAAGTGGGCTCATTGCATGCATCAATGGTCAAAAGTACCAGTATCGCCTTTGTCAATTGTTTAGGGCACCTTTTCTAGCTCCTTCCCAGTGCTAAGGAGGTGAGCATTGGGATTTTAAAAAGGTCTGCTCAGTCAATACTGCTTTATTAGGAAAGAGATCATATAAAACAAAGCCACCTGTGTGCAGATATGCAACTACAGCTTCCAGTGTTTCCTCGCCTGCTGCTTCGCCTCTGGCTAATCGCCACAGTGATTTTTGTGTGGCTTGCATAATTATGTGTGCTTACTGTGTATATGATTAACATAACATGTGCTGTGAATTTGATTATATGAGGGAAAGTTGCACAGATTCAACCTCACTATCTCATCCTGACCTTGCTGGATCCAGAGACAAGACAGTGTCAAGAGATCTGGAGCTGAGCCTTGATGCAGTAGATGACACCTTCAATAGTGCCTTATCATACTCTCCATGCTCCACAACATGCTGCTGCATTGCCTTTAGGGCTATTGAATCAAAGTTTTGATTTCTTCTATTGTTGTTTATTACAGTAATTGTTTTTCTTTGCATGTAATGCTTATCATAACACACCCGTGCAACATAGTGCATTTTTTCACATCTCCAAAACGGCTACTTTTCTGATAAAAATCTGTGATATTTTTCTTATAAATACTGCAAACATAGGTTGTGTGTGCTCGTAAGAACTGCCTCATTGGGTGGTTCTAAGGAGTACCTACAACCTATGTCTTGAAGCAAAAACAAGAAAAATAACTTATACCCCTATAAACCCAAGTTTTCTCTATATAATTAACCCTTGTCCTGCTAATCCCGGATATGCCTTATCTTTGAAACAATGTAGATCCAGATCAGATGGCTTCTGATGAAGCCATCTGATCAGGATCTACATTGTTTGCCAATCAGATTGTGAAATTGTTGCAATAAGTTGCATCAAGTAATCTGATTGGTTGATAATCGGTAGTGGGTGTGGCATGTATAAATATTCAGCAGGACAAGGGTTAGGTAGGGGGGGGGGGTGTCCATTTCACAGATTTGTTCACATGATGTTCATTTTTTGTTGTTGTTGAATTAACCCTTGTCCTGCTGAATATTCATATATGCCACACCCACTACCGATTATCAACCAATTACCTGTAGCAAATTATTACAACAAATTCACAATCTGAATGACAAACAATGTAGATCCTGATCAGATGGCTTCTTCAGAAGCCATCTGATCTGGATCTACATTGTTTCAAAGAAAAGGCATATCCGGGCTCAGCAGAACAAGGGTTAAAAAAATGATTTCCTCTGCGCCACCTACCTTTGTGTCTTTTTTTGTTTTGGTTTTAAGGCACTTTCAAGATTATTTCACTTATATCGATAATAACAGGTGGGCAAAAACTGGATTATCCTGAGAAAAAACAACCTAACTTCCTTTGCTGAACTTGGCATCTCACATGTGACCTGAGCAAGGCTTGAATCACAGCGGCAAGAGACTTAATGATTAAGAGTCAGCACTCTTACCCATTAGGCTATGTAGGCCTGTTTTTTTTTTGTTGTTTGACAGCTATAATAGTCGGTAAGTCAAAGTAGAAGTAAAACAAAGATCAGGAATTGATACAATTAACTAACTCCACCCATAAAAGACACCAAAGGGAAAGAAATACAAACATTAAGAGACCAGACCATAATGGAAACCTAAACAAAGGAAGGCCACAAGGACAGTTACTTTCCCACAAAATGGCCATATGGCCATCCAAAATTAAAAGACACAAGTGATCCACACAGTAAGTAACAAACAACAACATAAATAAATCGCCACAGAAGAGCCGCCTTTGAACGGTCAGTGGAAGATTTCCACTGGGGGGCTTAAATCGATTTTACGAGGCCACAATCCTTGCCCTTACTTCCGTCGCGATTTAGACAAATAATTTGTTCAGTCCGCATGAAGGCCTCCTAACTCATCGGTGCAACATCTCCGTGAACACAAAAATCAAAGAACCACAGAGGTGGTCAACGGTGAGGACTGGACAGCAAGAAACCACTGAAATGCTGGAGCAAAAGAAAACCAACAGTTAAGACTCCGATGAGCCCGACCCAAGTCATGTAGCCTTCTGTGTCTTATGCAGACTTACAAATTAGCCATGCTTTAAACATCTGGGGCCAGTTTTTCAAAATTAACGACATCATTAGTTTACAATCATATCGTTAAAATTTTGATCATTAAATATGGTTAATATATATATATATATCAAAGTCTTTTTTCAAAAGAAAACCAAATAAAAGTCTTTTATTTTTTATTTTTATATATATATATATATATAAATATTTTATTTTTTATTTTTATATATATATATTTTTTTTATTTTTTATTTTTTTTTTGCTGAAAAAATATGAGTAGCTTTTGCAAATGAGTAGCTTTTGCAAATGCAAAAGCTGTTCACATTTTTTCAACAAAAATACCGGAGTATTAAATATTACACTTACTAGAAAAGTTAACAATTTGACCACTAACAAGCTAACAATGCAAACAATGCTTTGAACAACATATGGACAGATTTCTGTACCACCTCTGTGAATGAATAAAGCTACAGAAAGGTAACTCTCAAATTACAAAATTATTTTTTATTACATGATAGGGATCTACTCGAAAAGGAAAGAATTTGCTCCTCAGGAGCAAATTCTTTCCTTTAACAGTAGATTCCATTTTACAGACAGGCACAGTTTTCAGAAAATGGAACAGAAAGTCACAAAAGTTGTCTCCCTTTAAAGATCTGGTGTCGCAGGAACTTATATATATATTTTTTTTTTTTTCAAATTGATCTCTTATAAGGAAGAAGATGAAGACAAACCTAAAGGATTTTTACATACTTGTATTTAAATAAAATTACACCTAAACAATATTCATATATACATTTATGTATAACCTAACATACTTCATGGCCCCTACACATCTAGGCTTGGAGAAATAGATTGGGCTGCATGATGCTTCCACGCAGAGCTGAAACTACTTGGGTCTAAGTCTGCCCAGGTAAAGTGGTGCGAGTAAGACCATACTTACATAAAAACCCTTTGTGCTGTATGGGTGGCAGATGTCATTTCATCTCAATGTCTGGTAAAAGTCCCACAAAATTGAAATGAATGTCTCAAAAATGACCTAGTGTTGATGGGGAGGTTTTGTTTGTTTGTATTGGGGTTTAACGGCCCTGTCAACACTTTAGGTAATTTTTGAGCTGGTCAGTCTACCTATCCACACTTTTCCTGGGCAGGCTTATACGTAAGCGGTTAACCAGTACAGTGCACATTCGTCTGCCAGAAACTGACAACTGCCCTTCTTGAGTCAGTCGAAGAGAGAGAATGACCGTAGAAATGATTTCATGATCAATCTCCATGAAAGAATGTTGCCGACACCGGCAGGTATCGAACCCGCATCCTCCTAATTACCAGTCTGGCGCGAATCTGACTGAGCTACTGAGGACAGCCAGATTGATGAGGCGGTAAAACTTCAATTCAAACAAACGAAATTCAAAGAGTCATAGCTCCAAATAAGTGTAATTTTCCCAATTCTCTAATAAAATGTGTTGTTTTGTGTCATTTATGTGTTTGTTGGATTGGGGTACCACCATTTCGTATCAAGACATTGGTAAAGAGTGCAGGCCCATATCAGACACCACAAAGTGCAGCATCTGATCAGGGATGTCGCTTTTTGCCAAAAATTCAGTTATCTTCTAAAAATACTTAACTGAACCTGACACCCCTGGACTTCCACTATGTATAGACGGATCCAATGTTTTGACACGTGACCTTGTTTACTTGTCAATGCGCATGCGCAAAACTACTTTTCCTTTTGATAATGATCTTTCGTGATTGGCAAAAAGCCGCTGGTTCCAAATAAACACATTGTAAATAGGTTTAATATTACGGGCATATTTTAGTTGACTGTTACAGAAAATCGATCGAATTACACTTTAAATGAGTAGATAAATATATTCTTGACTTCATTCCTGCATTTTCCCCATTTTAAGTCATTCGTTTTGTGCATTTTTATTACAAATAATTAAGACCATCCCGCCTCGTTACCTGCCTAAGTTTAACTGGTAATTATCATCAAAACATCCTCAAATATTCTAGAAACCAATAATTAATAGCCAAGACATGTCTATTTTAAAAGTTTAAAGGTCAGTCTTGTTGTTTCGATTCCAAAGAAAATACAAGTTTACAGAAAATAACACCGCATTTACAATGGCGACAAACGGCCAAAGGCGTTTTTTGCCCACCGCCGGTAAGTGCCGGCAAATAGTATTATTGAGTGATGACGTAGTGTTTGGATGTGTCTATAAATGAAGATTCTATTCAGTTCAAAATGAGTTAACCCACTGTTACCGGGATACCCGCAAAAGGGACGTAAGCAAACAGTGCAGACCCTGATCAGACGTTGCATTATGTGGCATCTGATCTGGGTGTGCACTGTTTGCTAACAAGATTTTGCATCAAAAATAGTATAAAAATGACAAAATAGACCAAACACCCTTTTAGGGGAATGGGAACACCTTCAGGGGAGGCCCAGCAAAAATATTTTTTCTCACATATCAATAGGGGTCAACTCTTAAAGGAAAGAATTTGCTCCTGAGGAGCAAATTCTTTCCTTCAAAAGAGACCCCTTTTTCAGTGGGACATGGCTGATAGAAAAGTGAACAGGAATGCCCTAAAATTGTCTCCCTTTGAAAAATGGCAGAAAACTAAAGCTGTCAGTGAAACTGACTAGGGCCCCGGCACCGCTATCAGAGGAGTAAAAATTTGTGGACGGACAGACGGACGGACAGAGTGATTACTATAGGGCACCCACACTTTCAGTGCGGGGCCCTAAATATGCCATGTGTTCCCATTCCCCTTAAATGACAAATGGACTTGTCCAACATATAACCAAGGATGAGTCCACCAGTATACAATGGATAAAAATCATGTTGACAATTATTCCTAAACTATCCTCACTCACTACACCTAATAACTTGTAACAATGCATCATAATGATGCTTAGTGTTAGGTCAGAGCCCTGAGCAAACAGTGCAGACCCAGATCAGACTTCTCTTGAAGGAGCAGTCTGATCAGGGTCTACACTGTTTGCCATTCCATCTGCACTTTTTGGACTCCTTGCTGGATCATGAAACAAATTTGCCAAAATTATAGGCGAATTACAGTAAGTCCTATATGTGTCTGAATTTTTAGGATTTTTACAGTAATAAGGTCACACAAATGAGTGGCAGTGACAGCATCAGGAGCAGTCTGATCCGGGTCTGCACTGTTTGCTTAGGCCTACCTGTCCCAATACTTAGGATCATTAGGATAGCAAGTATCTTGAAATTTTAAATAGAGGAAGTGAACACAAATGTTCTGATCAGACTGCACATATTAACCCTTGTCCTGCTGAATATTTATATAGCCACACCCACTCACGATTATCAACCAATCAGATTACTTGATGCAAATTATTGCAACAAATTCACAACCTGAATGGTAAACAATGTAGATCCTGATCAGATGGCTTATCCGGGATAACAGGACAAGGGTTAACCAGAAAATAGGTTTTGACACTTCATGCAAATCGTCTCCACTGGAGACAATTTGAATGAGATTTCAGTCAGGTTTTCTGGGACAAATAGGAAAAATATCAACAACTGGTCATCTGCTGAACTTGTACAGAGAGTGGTAAAGGCTAAATAATAAGAACTCTGTTATCAATCAAAGCAGCAGTTGGTAAAGATCACATATGATTGCAGCATGTTTACTTGTTAAGGCACTCTTACTTAGATTCATCCAAATGGTACTGATATATAAATTCGCTTTTGATGACGCATGGAGTCCAGTTCTTCCAAGCAAAAAATCAATTTTGTGACAGGATTGTGTAGAGATAATATAAAAAAAAATACAATATAAAATCATATTCAAGACTACAAACAACAGAAAATGTGGGAAAACTTACATGTATATGAAAATGACTATAGTAGCAAACTAAAAAATACAGAAAAGCCTCAACTAATGACCACCTTTATTCAGCAGCCACCTCTCTACAGCAGCCTTAATTATTATCTCCCAAAGCATTTCACTATATATTTATGCTGAGCAGCCACCTGTCCCCTCTGCCCAGCAGTCACTTTACTAAATCAAACTACCTGGGATAAACAGCTAGAGTTAACAAGACTTGCAAAAATTGAAAACCTACCAAGGGACATAATGGTAAGAGTTATGTGCCCTTGGCCACTATTCTGCTTTTACACATCCCTTACCAAAGAGACCAAGTGTAGAATAAATTTCATTGAAGTAGGACAACAAACATAAAAGTTGTTAAGCAAACTGCATTTTAACCCTTCTCTTGCTGAATATTCATTTAAGCCACACCCATTTCTGTCTATCAACCAATCAAATTACTTGGTGTAATGAAGAAGCCATCTGATCTGGATCTACACTGTTTGGCATTCAGTTTAAGAAGCCATCTGATCTGGATCTACACTGTTTGGCATTCAGTTTATGAATTTGTAGCAATAAATTACGCTGTTTGCAAAGATATGGGATGTCGTGAACAGCAAGAGAAGGGTTAAAATTTGAAAACCTATCAAGGGAAATAACTCTAAGAGTTGTGGGCCCTTGGTCACTATTCTGCTGCTACACCTTCCTTACCTAAGAGACCAAGGGCCAGTTGTTCAAAACTAACGACATCGTTAGTTAACGTATCGTTAAAACTTTGATCATTAAATATGGCAAATATGCTGAAATTTTTGCTAAAAAAATGTGAGCAGCTTTTGCGGCTTTGCCTCGCATTTTATCCCTTTTCCTCAACGAGTTGAATAAATTCAATAATACATGAACACTCATGTAAGCCTCGCATTTTATCCCTTTTCCTCAACGAGTTGAATAAATTCAATAATACATGAGCACGAATGCAAGATTCTATTTATCATATGACATTTAAAACACATTTAATTCACGATTGTATACAAAAATGTCAATATTCCGCCGTTAGTAAACAAGACGTCGTTAAGGCCGTCGTACATGTAACGTTACAGGACTTATCTAGCTAATTTGCATATATAATCCACTAGTGGATTATTAAAAATAATACATGGCATTATTACACTCTCAGACGCGACATCATATGATAAATAAAAGTTATGAAGCAAAATGCATGTTAATTTTGCAGTCAAGGAATCACGAAATGATGGAATCACGGAATGACGGAATCACAGAATCGTGGAAGGACATGGTAAATCCAGTATAGCCCCACTTTTTCAAAGCGGAGCTTTAATTTAAATAGTCAAAATGTGGATGTAAAAAGGTACCATTCTATTCTTCTCAAAATTACCATTTTGATATTAGAATAAATAAGATATAAGTAAATTAAAAGAAGAATAAATGATGAAGACACCTCTCCATAATTTATTTTTCTTTGTGTACATACATGTTGAACCTGCCCTCCTCTCAGCAGCCACTTTTGGAGTATTCCATGGGTGACTGCTTAATGGGGGCTACAATGAATATAAATACTTTCACAAGACAGTTGATACAAGATCATTTTAGAGTACGAATATATTGTTAAGATTTATCACAGACAAGGCAGGAGACAAGATGAAAATTATGCCGAAAGCTATGTCGTACCTATATGTGTGTGTGTGTGAATTCGGGTTTAACGCCGCTTTCAACAATTTTTCAGTCATATCGCGACGGTGTCTGGTTGCGACAGGGAGCTCAATGCTCACTTTTATAGTGCTGCCTCACTGAAGTATCATGTCCCAGACACATTACATGATACCACACCCAGTCACATTATCCTGACACTGGGTCGACCAGTCCTAGCTCTACCCCGTAAATCTGAGTGCCAAGCGAGGAGCAGCTAGCACCATTTTTAACGACTTTGGTATGTCGCGGCCCGGGATCGAACCCGTGACCTCCCGTTCCCCGGAGCGGACACTCTACCAACTGAGCTATCGGGGCCGGTCGTACCTATATGGACTTGATCATTAGGGTAAAAGATAG
The DNA here is from genome assembly GCA_963580285.1 of Lucinisca nassula. Lineage (NCBI taxonomy): Eukaryota > Metazoa > Mollusca > Bivalvia > Lucinida > Lucinidae > Lucinisca > Lucinisca nassula. The sequence goes on along the minus strand of CAUZLF010000258.1, from coordinate 126,411 downwards.
GTTGTTGCAAATGTTGATGGCTTGAATGGACAAACAGAAAAATAGACACCTGTATCTAGCCATGCTTAAAACAGACGTCTGTGTGTTTAAGGTCATTGAATATACCTTCAGGAGAAGTTTTTCTTTTTATATATACTTTAATCTCCCGTATCCACAACTGTCTACACCTCAAAAGGATCTGCTTGTCAGGGTAAATTCTTTCCTTTAAGAAAAGGTCCGATTTTTAAGGAGCTTCAGTTCACAGGAAGAAAAACATATGGTTCTGAAAGCTGTCTCCCTTGAAAAGATGTTTGCATTAAGGTTTACATCCCTGTAAACACTATTTAGGTCATTTTGGAGATGTTGCTTCCAAGCGGTTTTTTTACTTTTACCCGGCACTGAGATGAAATGACATCTCAAGCCCTACTGTGCAAACAAACCAATAGGATTTACATGCAGGGACGATCCAACTTGCACCACTTTACCTGGGCAGGCTCAGACCCTCTAAGCATATTTATCTGTGCAAATTGAACAAAACTATAAACCTATCCAAGATGGGAAGCTCATAACAGGGTAATAGAGATTAGACACCATTAAAATTTTGTGGTAAATCATTACCAATGACTGATTAAACATCAACTCAAAGGGAATTAACTCTTATCATGCTGTTCACGACAACCCCTATCTTTGCAAACAGTGTAGATCCAGATCAGATGGCTTCTGAAGAAGCCATCTGATCAGGATCTACACTGTTTGGCATTCAGTTTATGAATTTGCAGCAATAAATTACATCAAGTAATTTGATTGGTTGATAGACAGAAATGGGTGTGGCTTAAATGAATTTTCAGCAAGATAAGGGCTAATACACCTTCTGAAGAGGTAATCTTTTCAAGAACTATTTTGTCTCTTCTGCCAGTAAGGGTCCATCCTTGAAGGAAAGAATTTGCTCCAGGTCCACTCTCAAAGGAAAGAATACGCTCCAGGTGTATCCTTCGAGCAAATTCTATCCTTCAAGAGGAGTAAAGTCTTTCCTTTAAAAGTGGACACCCCTCCTTGTTCCAGAGGGAACAAAAATATGGTAAAGCCAGCAGAAATTCATAAAAAATTGTCTCCCTTGCACAAAAATGGCAAAAATTTATTTTCATTCTCCATAAATTTAGGTATATCGTATTCAGTTTTCAAGTTTCATCTTTCATTATCTGAATCTGTAGTCTGTACTTTCCATGGCTGATGCGGGAACAGGTCTGTTGCTGAAATTTACATAAACATTGTATTACACTTTATTACACTTAAAATGTTTAAATAAGGAACTTTTCTTTTTCAATTTCCAATAACTGTTTTTTGTCATGAATTCAGCTTCAAGGAACCTTGACTGCCTCAAACACTGATGTATTACACTTTATTACACTTTAAATGTTTAAATCAGGAACATTTTTTTTCAAGCGAAGGCAGCTACAGTGAACCTTAAATGCCTTGAACACCAATGGCTTGTTCACCATGGCTAATGGCCCTGAATCGCTCACCTGATTTCAAGATGTGACACAGTTTCTGAAATTCATGTGGATTACTGAAAGTCACCTAAGCAACATGAGAGTGACTGAAATTGTCCAAAGGTGGCATTTAAAGCAAATAGTTGACAGTTTTTTTTATATCAGGCGTGGAACAGCTTTAGCTATTTTAAGGATCACTTAAGCAACATTCCTTTTATGTTTGAATGAAATTGGCCTAAGGGTATAGGAGGAGTTACTGTTTAAAGAATTTTCTATTTTTAGCTCTTGTTCATCCAAGCCAAATGATTTTAGCTATTTTGGTAGAGGGGCACCTATTAAAGCAACATTCCTACTGAAGTTTGATTAAAATTGGCCAAAGGGTTCAGGAGAATTTGGCATTTGAAGCGACCTGTTGATGTTTTTATATTTTTAGCTCTGGTGGCCACATTGCATATCAGAGCAGAACAGTTTTAGCTATTTTGGTAGAGGTCACCTAAGCAGCATACCTATGAAGTTTGAATGAAATTGACCCAAGAGTATAGGAGGAGGAGTCACTTAAAGATTTTTCTACTTTCAGCTCTGGTGGCCATCTTGTTCATCCAAGCAGAATAATTTTAGCTATTAGGGAAGAGGGTCACTCAAGTAACATTCCCATAAAGTTTGATTGAAAGTAGCCAAAGAGTTCAGGAGGAATTGGTATTCAAAGCAAATTGTTGATGTTTTCTAGCTCTGGTGGCCATCTTGCTCATCAAAGCAGAACCGTTTTAGCTATTCGGGAAGAGGGTCACCTAAGCAACATTCCTATGAAGTTTGAATGAAATTGGCCCAAGGGTATAGGAGGAGTTGTCGTTTCAAGGTTTTTACTATGTTTAGCTCTGACAGCCATTGTTCATCTAAGTGGAAGTATTTTAACTATTTTGGTACAGGTCACAGAAGCACGGTCCTATGAAGTTTAATTGGAATTGGCCCTAGGGTTAAGGAGAAGTTGGCATTTAAAGGCAGTTGTTGACGTTTTCTATTTTAGCTCTGGTGGCCATCTTGCTCATTAGAGCACAACTGTTTTAGCTACTTTGGTAGAGGGTCACCTAAGCAACATTCCTGTGAAGTTTGAATGAAATTGGCCCAAGGGTATAGGAGGAGTTGTCGTTTCAAGGTTTTTACTATTTTCCGCTCTAGCGGGGATCTTGTTCATCTGAGTGTAACGCTTTTAGCTATTTGGGTAGAGGGTTCCCTAAGCAAAATTCCCATGAAGTTTGATTGAAATTGGCCCAAGGGTTCAGGAGGAGTTGGTATTTAAAGCCAACTGGTGATGTTTTCCTATTTTTAGGGTTCAGGAGGAGTTGGCATTTAAAGCCAACTGGTGATGTTTTCCTATTTTTAGGGTTCAGGAGGAGTTGGCATTTAAAGCCAACTGGGGATGTTTTCCTATTTTTAGGGTTCAGGAGGAGTTGGCATTTAAAGCCAACTGAGCCAACTGATGTTTTTCTATTTTAGCTTTGGTGGCCATCATGCTCATCAGAGTGGAACCATTTAAGCTAGTTTCGTAGAGGGTCACATAAGCAACTCTCCAATGAAGTTTCAATTTTTAGCTCTTGTGGCCATTTTGTTCATCCAAGCAGAAAGATTTTAGCTATTTTGGTAGAGGGTAACCTAAGTAACATTTCTTTGAAAGTTTGATTGAAATTGGCTCAAGTGATCAACCGAAGTTGGCATTTGAAGCCAATTGTTGATTTTTTTTCTATTTTAAGCTCTAGTGGCCAACTTGCTCATTGGAGCCAAACCGTTTAAGCTAGTTTGGTAGAGGGTCACCTAAGCAACACTCCTATGAAGTTTGAATGAAATTGGCCCAAGGGTATAGGAGGAGTTGTCGTTTAAAGATACGTCTATGTTTAGCTCCCACGGCCATTGTTCAACTAAGTGGAAGTATTTTAATTGGCCCTAGGGTTAAGGAGAAGTTGGCATTTAAAGGCAGTTGTTGATGTTTTCCTATTTTTTCTATTTTTAGCTCTGGTGGCCATCTTGTCATCAGAGCAGAACCGCTTTAGCTATTCGGGAAGAGGGTCACCTAAGAAACATTCCTATGAAGTTTGAATGAAATTGGCCCAAGGGTATAGGAGGAGTTGTCGTTTAAAGATACGTCTATGTTTAGCTCCGACGGCCATTGTTCAACTAAGTGGAAGTATTTTAATTGGCCCTAGGGTTAAGGAGAAGTTGGCATTTAAAGGCAGTTGTTGATGTTTTCCTATTTTAGCTCTGGTGGCCATCTTGCTCATTAGAGCAGAACCATTTTAGCTAATTTGGTAGAGGGTCACCTAAGCAACATTCCTGTGAAGTTTGAATGAAATTGGCCCAAGGGTATAGGAGGAGTTGTTGTTTAAAGATTTTTTGTTTTTAGCTCTGGCAGCCATCTTGTTTATCCGAGTGGAACAATTTTAGCTATTTTGGTTGAGGGTCACCTATAAAACATCCCTGAGAAGTTTGATTGAAATTGGCCCAAGGGTTTAGGAGAAGTTAGCATTTAAAGCAAATTGTTGATGGCACATAACACACGATGGACAACACATGACATACGACGGACATTGACCGACCACAATAGCTCACCATGAGCACTTTGTGCTCAGGTAAGCTAAAAATAAGGAGGAAAAGGAAAGTTTTTATTTGTGTTGGGGTTTGATGACATGTCAACCCTTGTAAGTTTGTGTTGTCTCCCAAAGAAAGGAAGAAAAGAAATGTAACAGACATTAGAAAAGATAAAGGTGATGATCTGGGAGAAAGAGGAAAATGAATGGAAATGTATAAATTGAAGAAATGACAAACAATCTCCCTCTACCCTTACCTGCTGCAAAGACAGCAGGCCTTGCCCAACAGTAAGCCATTTTCAGTTGGGCCCCCCTGTGATGCAAGCTACAAGATACCTTCGCCTCCCCCCCCCCCCTCGTAAAGGATGGTTGTGACATGCACTTTGACTGGAGTGTAGATACAGATGTCTAAAGCAGGTCACAGTCTACATTTTTTCTACATTTCTGAGAAAAAAGGCTTGAGATTTCATGTGAAAAATAAGAAAAAAAAATAAAATGCCATTGCTTGTCGTTAACAGGTTTCAATGATTAACCCATTCACCCTTACCATGCTACAAACAATTGACTCTCATTATCTCAAACTCTGATATCTCAAACTACAAATCAAACAAACAAACAACACTTGTTAGAACAGTTAACATGTTAACCACTAACAAGCTTGTTAAGATAACAATGCTTTTAAACAACTGGGGTCGGTCGTTAGCTTAACAAGCATTTTAGTGGTCAAATTGTAAACTGTTCTAGCAAGTACAATACCTAATATAGAGATATTTTTGCTGAAAAAATGTGAGCAGCTTTTGCATCTGCAAAAGCAGCTCGCATTTTTTCAGCAAAAATATAAGTATATTTGCCATATTAAACGATGGAAGTTTTAATGATTCGTTAGCCTCTGGGTTCTAACTTACTAGGAGGATCTCTGGGAGTTCTAGCTGACACCTGATGTCTTGCTGACCTCTGTAGAGGTGGAGAGTAGACTGGTTTGGGGCGCTGGATTTCTATGCTGTTATCTACATAAGGAGCACCAGACTTCAGATAACCATCCCAGTTAGTATCACCAGGGTCATGGGAGCTAGACACAAGCTTCTGAAAAAGAAACACAATGTACTGATTTTAGTAAAATAAAGCTTGACAATGTTTGAGGTATGCAAGAAGACTCCATGTCCGTTGTTTGTTTTGGGGTTTAACAACCCAGTCAACACTATTTAGGTCATTTTTGAGCCGGTCAGTTTACCCTGGACAAGCATATACGTAAGCAGTTAACCAGTCCAGGTCCAACCTACATCCAACTTCAATAACTCAAACTTTTTGGACCATGAAAAATTGTTCAAGATATGGGTAGTTCAAACTAATGAGGTTAAATGATAGTGCAAAGTCAAGAAGCATATTTTGGCTCAATTAAGGATATATTTACCATTATCTATAAGATAAAGGTATGTTGTGTGTACTCATTAGAATCGCCTCAATGGAGGCGATTCTAATGAGTACACACAACATACCTTATAAGGATAAAATCAGGAAAACTTCCTTGATATGTCCAAACATATGGATTTAACATATGACATCGTGTCTGGGAATGTAATAACGCCATGTAATAAATTTGGTAATCCACTTGTGGATTAAATATGCCAATTACTCAGATGCACCCAATAACCTTACAGGTATGATGTCATTAAGGACAGAATATTGACATTTTTGTACTAAAATCATGAATTAAATTCGTTTTAAATGTCATATGATAGCTAGAACCTTGCATTCATGCTCATGTATTATTGAACTTATTAAACTTGTTCAGGAATGGGATAAAATGCTGGGCGAAGCCTCGTATTTTATCCCTTTTCCTCCACTCATTTAATAAATTCAACAATACATCGCCTCTCATTTTATCCCTTTTCCTCAACTTGTTTAATAAATTCAATAATACATGAACACTCATGTAAGATCCTCTATATCTGCAGCAACTGAAAGACTTTGTCAGAGACTCAAGAGGCAGTTCAAATTAGCCAAGGCAAATGTGTTATCCATGTTCAAGTTATTGTAGTTTGACTGTACATACAGAAGATAATAATGCACAGGCTGATTTGAGTCTTCACTGGGTCTACACTGTTTGCTTAAGCCTGTCTGTCCCAATAGTTAGGATCACTATGGTAAACATTTGCTAGTATTGCATAAATCTGCGACAACCCAAAACAAATATGATTCTGTTTTCACTTATATTTCTATTTTTACCATAAAAATCCTAACTAGAAATGCGTCCATAGGACAGGGATGCCCCCACTTGAAAATATGTCCATGTTTGTATTCATCCATAGAAAGTTATTGACCGTGTTTAAGTTTTGGACCCTTTTTATGCCATTTGACCTCTAAGTATGACCTTGACCTTGGAGGTACAGATCTGGGTTTGCATGTGACACATTGTCTCATGATGGTTAACATTTCTTCAAAATAATTAAGTAACAAAAATAAGTAAGTTATTGGCTGCGTTTAAGTTTCGGACCCTTTTTTTGACCTTTGACCTCTAAGTATGACCTGGACCTTGGAGTTCTGCACCTGGGTTTTGCATGTGAAACATCGTCTCATAATGGTTAACATTTCTACAAAGTAATTTCAAAATCCATCCAGAAATAAGAAAGGTATTGACCGTATTTAAGTTTCGGACGCACAGACCCTTTTTTTTAACCTTTGACCTCTAAGTATGACCTTGACCTTGGAGGTACGGACCTGGGTGTTGCATGTGACACATCATCTCATGATGGTTAACATTTCTACAAAGTAATTTCAAAATCCACCCAGAAATAAGCAATTTATTGACCACTTTTAAGTTTTGGACACACAGACGGACGGACGGACAGGGGCAATGCTATATGCCCTTTCCACCATTCTTCGAATGGCGGGGGCATAAAAATTCGGACATCTTGAGGACTTGCTGTAATTCTCCTAAAATTTTAACAAATTTGATTCACAGCGCAGCAAGAAGTCCAAACGGTGCAGACGGAATGGCAAACAGTGTAGACCCTGATCAGACTGTCTGATCTGGGTCTGTACTTTTTGCTCAAGCCTATCTGTCCCAATATTTAGGATTATTACAGTATATAATTATATTACAGTTACATGTAATTGCTACAAAATACTTATAACATTTGTGTATTACCAACCGCTGAGTTTACGGAATTTCTTAATACAAAATGTCTTCATGCCAGAAAGTGGCTCACAATGTGATCATATTGTTACAATAATATCACAATATGTATTGTGCCATGAAGTACAATTAATTTGTCTTCATAGTTATCGGCTCATACTTACTGTGTAGGATTGAGATCTTCTGACATTAGTGTTGAGTAAATTCTGTCCTGATTTCACTTTGCTTCTCGCCTGCTTTGCAATCTCCAGACTCTCCTGAGAATACTTGTTCTTCTTACGACTGAAACATTTTATAACAAACATAAGCAGTTAAAGAACTAGAAATGTGTCAATACAACACAAATGCCCCCGCCCAGGGACCTACCTCCCCACCCTGCAATCACCTTAAGGTCATGCTGCAGGGGCGGGGTTGTGGCTGAATGAAACTTTTGACATGTATCTATCATCGTTCCAAATATGTAGCAAATCCATCACATGGTTAAAGAAATATGAGCTCTCAAAAATATAATATAAAAAATTTCTATGTCTGTGACCTTGACCTTCAGTTAAGGGGTGAGGGGTATGGCTCAATGAAACTTTGGACCTGCAACTATTGTCATACCAAATATGAAGCAAATCTATTATAGAGTTTGGAAAATATAAGCTATTAACATACTTAATTTTGAAAATTTCTACGCCTGCGACCTTGCCCTTGAAGTCATAGGCATGGTTGGGGGTATCACTGAATAAATCTTTGGACCTGCATCTATCATTAAACCAAATATGAACCAAATGAATCATAAAAGTTAAAAGTTCAACGTGGTACAAATACCTTAACCTGAGTGTTAAACGTTAAAAATTTCTAAGTCCGTGACCTTGACCTTGAGACCATGGGTAGGTGTGGGGGTATTGCTGGATAAAACTTTGGACCCATATCTATCATCATACTAAATATAAACCACATCCATTGCATGGTTTGAAAAATATGAGCTCAAGTTCTACCCTGACCCAAAACCTTAACCCGAGTCTTAAACATTAAAAATTTCTAAGTCCGTGACCTTGACCTTGAGACCATGGGTAGGTGTGGGGTTATTGTTGGATAAAACTTTGGACCCATATCTATCATCATACTAAATATAAACCACATCCATTGCAAGGTTTGAAAAATATGAGCTCAAGTTCTACCCTGAGCCAAAACCTTAACCTGAGTCTAACAGGATTACGTATGTACGTACACACTTTCGTACATTCGGAGCACGTACGCACGTATGGAAAACCTAAAAACTATATGCCCCCGGCATCATACGATGCGGGGGCATAAAAACATAGATGGCTCGTTCCCCCAATGAATTCCAGTGTGTTCTGGAGTCCCTAGAGAATATTCCCCATATCCCGATAACCACAAATTTAGGATAATTTATGGAGGTGTATTTGTTGTTAAATGCTTTCTAGTAGTCTAATCACCCAGGTGGAGGAAGAGAGGACTGCCGCAAACAGTAGAACGTTGATGGCTCAAACACTGATGGCTCCTATACCATGGCTGAATCGAACCTGTTCTTGTCAGAGCCCCTAGGGAATCCTCTTTCCAAGAAATAGTGCTGGATAATTCAGGAGATTTTCGACTTTTATCTTGCCAATGTTTGCTGTGTGTACTCATTAGAATCGCTTCAATGAGGCGATTTTAATGAGTATACACAGCATACATTTTTATTATAGAACATCAAAAAGCTGTCCCCAAATTAATCCTGTTATGCCTTCAGCAGTAACCCCTTTCTCGAACAGATTGTTTTGGTCCCAAAGGTGTTCAAGCTATTGAAGTTTGACTGTATTTAGGGTTTGTTTTTTTGTATCGGAGTTTAACGACCCAGTCAACACTATTTAGGTCATTTTTGAGCCTGTCAGTTTACCTATCCATATTTTTCCTGAGCAGGCTTATACGTGAGCGGTTAACCAGTACAGTGCACATTCTTTTGCCAGCATATGACAACTGCCCTTCTTGAATCAGTGGAAGGGAGAAAGATTTCATGATCAATCTCTGCGAAAGAAAGTTGCTGACCCCAGCAGGAATCAAACCCGCGTCCTGATCACCAGTCAGACCCACATTCGAATGAGCTACCAAAGCCGGAACAGTATTTAGGGTAATTAATGGAGGTGTTGTTAAGTGCTTTCTAGCAGTCTAGTCACCCTGTTTGAGGAAGAGGGGGATGACTGTTCCGCTTGTTAAGTGCTAATTGTTGTGCTAGCTCCCTGTGAGTTTTTTCTCTTCTTCCTGGTGTTAACCATTGCAAACAGTGTAGATCCAGATCAGATGGAAGCCATCTGATCAGGATCTACTCTGTTTATCATGCAGTTTGTGAATTTGAATGAAAACACAATATCATGTAGTCTGATTGGCTAATAGTCAGAAATGGGTGTGGCTACTTAAAATATTCAGCAGGATAAGGGTTAAGCATTGGTTGCGTATGTCTTGTAATTGTGAATCTCCCTGGAGTTTTCTTTTGACTTTTTGGTTTGATGGTTATTCTGAGAAGGTATTTTGTGTGTACTCATTAGAATTGCATCAGTGAGTGATTCTAATGAGTACACACAACATATATTTACTGTATGGAAGACAGAAATATAATCACCATTATGCCTCCTGATAAAATTTATGAAAGATTGTTTGATTTTATCTTAAAAAGGTATGTTGTGTATACTCATTAGAGAGGTGATTCTAATGAGTACATACAATATATTTTAACTGTATGGAAGACAGAAATATAATCACCATTATGCCTCCTGATCAAATTTATGGAGGTTTGTTTGATTGTTATCTTGAAAAGGAATGTTGTGTATACTCATTAGAATTGCTTCAGTAAGGCAATTCTAATGAGTACACACAATATACCTTTATGAAATATAATCACCACTAGACAAAAGTGCCCAGTGGGGCACGTATACCCCCGGCCAGTGCCATCACCTCAGCTGAAAATAGCAATGTCAAAAGCTTCTTTGCATATACAGATCATATTCCATAGAATGGCCATTTTCAAGATTCAAAGGGCAATAACTCTGACTCATGAAGAAATGTAGGCGTTAGAGCCATGAAAAAGACAAAGTTTTGCTAAAAATAGCGACAGTGACGTTCACAGTGAGGTCACAACATTGAAAGTCGAATTCGCTCGAGATATTGTCATAAGTAATATTTGTTTGAAGTTAATATTGAAATTGGTGAAGAAATAAAGGCACTAGAGCGATGACGTTTGTTCTATAAATAGCCACAGTGACCTTGACTTTGAGATCATGAGCATGAAAGTGGAACTCACTCGAGATAGTTTCATAAGGAACATTTGTATGAAGTTATATTGAAATTGGTGAAGAAATGTGGGCGCTAGAGAGATGCAAAATTTTTTCTAAAAATAGCCACAGTGACCTGTACCTTGAGGTCATGACCTTGAAAGTGGAACTCGCTCGAAATATTGTCATAAGGAACATTTGTGTGAAGTAATATTGAAATTGCTGAAGAAATGTAGGCGCTGGAGCGATGACAAAGTTTTTCTAAAAATAGCCACAGTGACCTTGACCTTGAGGTCATGACCTTGAAAGTCGAACTCGCCCATCCTATTATTGTGCTTTGCATTTGTTTGAAGTTTCATGAAATTATCTCAAATGGTTTGAAAGTTATAGAGCTGGCACAAGGGTATGGTAAAAATTGCAAGTTATAACATTCAAAGGGCAATAACAATGAAAGTAGAAAGGCAAGAGTTACGATTCATGTGTTCTGCACATCGTCTCATGGTGTTTAACATTCATGTGAAGTTTCATGAAAATATATCAAGCGGTTGAAAAGTTATGGAGCGGACACGAAAATGCAAGTTAAAACATACAAAGGGCATTAACAATGAAAGTAGAAAGGCAAGAGTTACTGTTGATGTGTTCTGCACGTCGTCTCATGGTGTTTAACATTCATGTGAAGTTTCATGAAAATATATCAAGCGGTTGAAAAGTTATGGAGCGGACACGAAAATGCAAGATAAAACATACAAAGGGCAATAACAATGAAAGTAGAAAAGCAAGAGTTACGGTTCATGTGTTCTGCACGTCGTCTCATGGTGTTTAACATTTATGTGAAGTTTCATAAAAATATGTAAAGCGGTTTAAAAGTTATGGAGCGGACACGAAAATGCAAGTTAAACATACAAAGGACAATAACTCAGAGAGTAGAAAAGCAAGAGTTGCGGTTCAAGTCTTCTGCAAGTCGTCTCATAGTGCTTACATTTATGTGAAGTTTCATGAAAATATGTCAAGGGGTTTAAAAGTTATGGAGCGGACACACACACAAACGCACACACAGAAAATACGAAGACTATATACCCCCATGGCATACTGCATATGCTGGGGGTAGAATTATGCCCTCTGATCAAATTTATGGAGTTCTGTTTGATTGTTATCTTAAAAAGGTGTTGTGTATACTCATTAGAATCACTAAAATGGTTCTAATGAGTACACACAACATAACTACCTTTAATGTATCCAAGGCAGAAATATAATCCCCATAATATATCCTGGTCAAATTTATTGAGGTTTGTTTGATTGTTATCTTCAAAAGTTATGTTCATTAGAATTGCCTCATTGAGGTGATTCCACTAGAATTGCCTCATTCAGGTGAATTTAATGAGTACACACAACATAACGTACTGTGTGTACTCGTAAGAATCGCCTCACTGAGGCAACTCCATTAGCATCGCCTCATTGAGGTGATTCTAATCAGTACACACAACATACATGTATCTTTTTTGTATGGAAGGCTGAAATATAATCACCCTTATGCCTCCTGATCTGGCTCAATAATTAAATCTCAATCCCTATCTTGAAAAAATTTTGCGATCTAAAGGGTGTTTAAGCCATTGACATTTGACTGAATAGGGGGCCTCGTAGAGTGAGGCGCAGGTGTCAAGTATCTTGTGTCACTGTGGCGTAAAACTGATATTAGCTTCAGTTGGGCATGGCCTGCTGTGCTTGCAGCAGGTAAGGGTAGAGGAGGGAATGGTATTTCTTCAATTTCTACACTTCAGTTCATTTTCCTCTTTCTCCCATCATTCCCATCATGGTGGAGTGCTGTGGTGCAGTGGTAAAGCATTGGATTTGAGATCGAGAGGTAGCGTTTTCGATCCTCGCAAGCCCCAAGTGTTGTTTCCTTGAGCAAGAGACTTTATCCATATTGCTTAGTACTGGTTCCTACCCAGGAAAATAAGGCCACATGGAAGATTAGTACCAGTACTAAATGTGTTACCCTCTATAAATAAGGTTGCTTATTATTAACACTTCACTTTCATCTTCTCTACTATCACTATTTCTTTTCTCCCTTTCTCTAGGAGAGGACACAAAATGACCCACAAGGGTTGAGCTGTCGTTAGACCTTAACCAATCAATTGTATATGGGAATAAATACCTCCAATGAATGGAAAACCAAGCTCCTATATCATTCCACTCATGAAGCAGGTGTTTCAAAATAAATGGGAAATCAACATTAACCCATTTGGTACCGGAAACCCCAAATGGGCCGAGATCAGACGCCGCAGAATGTGGCGATTCTGCGGCGTCTGATCAGGACCTACACTGTTTGCAAAAAGTTCAGCCATTTTCCAAACAAATTTTGAAGGAAACACAACCCAACACCCCTAAATTTTGAAATGGACTCCTGCCATATATAAGGAGGAAGATTCCATTTGGTACAAAAAGGTTTAAGAGCATAAATAGCATGTGGTTGCTGTGATACAGCTACCCATACTTCATTTTAGTGAAGATTTTCTGCCATTTTGCAGAGGGTTTCCTGTTTTCTGTGCTGCAAGCTAAACATTTCCAAATAGCCTACTCTTAAAAAAAAAAAGGTTTACCCTGATCCTTTGAGATCTTGATCTTATTCCAGATTTTTAACCATTAAGATGCCCAGGAAAACTAAATCTGAAAATGCTGTCTGCTTTATATCGTCTGTTGAATTGTTTTAAAAATATTTTGCATTCAGGTAAACAGTGTGGATGCAGATCAGACTGCTCCTCTAGGAGCAGTCTGATCTGGGTCCACACTGCAAAAATGACTTTTAATGTAACCGGCAAATGACAACTGTCGTGATTGGCATTTTATGCATTAAAATATACACCAGGGTCACAGATGAGACCAAAACCAGCTTGTCTGGCTCAGAGAAATATTGATTGGTTGTTTCCACTTTTAAATGTATGTTCTTTGCTTTCAATGGATCTCTGATGATAAGGCACTTTGAAAATTTGAAAATAATTTAGTGTCATTGATTTTTCTAAGAATTTCTAAGAAGAAACCAGAAATTTATCCCTTAGTTTTACTTGTTAAGCCTCTTTATCAGGAGCTACATAATTGTACTTACAGTTTGTTAACATTTTCAACCACATCATCATTCTCCAAGACATTATATCTCCAGGTATCCTTCGGTACAGGATCTGACCCCCTCCACGGGGTTGTCTTGGCAGATTTGCTTCGGGGAGGCTTTTTGCTGTGAATGTGCAGTTTTTCTAAATTCAACTTGGTCCTCTGAAATGAGTCGGTCATATTGTAGAAATGCTTTGGGTCAGTCATCTATGAAAATATAGTTTGTAGGTCTGTTAATAATATATACATGTAAAGACAGAGGGACAGGGGTGGGGGTTGGTTTTATGGCCCTTTCAAGATAATTTCACTCATATCGAGCTGATCGTTAATCAGGTGGGCGAAAACCGGAGTACCCGGAGAAAAACCACCTGACCTTCCGTTGTAGAACTTGGCATCTCACATGTGACCCGAGCGAAGTTCAAACCACAGCGGTGAGAGACCTAATGATCAAGGGTCAGCGCTCTTAACCACTAGGCCACAGAGGCCCGTTTATATACAGAGTGATGAAAACACCTTTATTTTGAGGAGTGTAGTGGTACAATCAATTAGACTCTTGTTCCTGAATGGCAAGGAGCTCCAACCATTGCCAGCAGGAGTTCAAATCCTACACCCGCCCAGTTTTCTTTTTTTTCTTACTTCTTTACTATACAGTGAGTAGATTTGAGGCTCTTACACTCATGGTAATTTCAAATGAAATTTATGAAACTCGCCAAAAGGCGAGTTTCATTAATTTCATATGAAATGACCTTGAGTGTAAAATTCTGTTCATTATATAAAGATTTTAAATGATTTAATCACAAAAAGAGTTCAAAAGAAAGCATAGGCTTGTCGCGGACGGCGTCGTGATGTTATGCACCAGGAACCATGTGTTATTACATGTGTAGTCAAATAAGAATCTGATATGGGGTTCTGTTTTAGATGGGCATTTCCAACCCGAGGGATGACCGAGCTGAGCGGAACTGAGGCTATGCCGAGGTTCCGCTCAGCATGGTCATTTCGAGGGTTGGCAACGCCCATCTACAACAGAACCCCATATTGGATTCTTTTTCTTGCACAACACCTCCCAAACATTCCCTTTTTATTTTGTAGCAAATAGTAGAACTACAAACAGTATTTCTTTTCTTCTTTTTAAGATTTTGCACAAAAGTGCTGTATTCATTGTCCTTAACAATAATATCATTCTTATTGATTTTTTATTTCGTTTTTTTGCCGGTAAGCAGCTCGCACATATATATTGTTTGCAAAATAAAAGTAGTGCGAAGTAGTTTCGGCAGTTGAATAGAGTTGAAGCGCACTTATGTTAGTTGCCTGGGTTGGAACACCAGGGTCAGAACATAAATTTCTATCCCAGGGTAAAATCACGGATTTCCTTGTCTGGTGTGCAAGAATATAAGAATCTGATATGGGGTTCTGTTGTAGATGAGCGTTTCCAACCCGAGGGATGACCGAGCTGAGCGGAACCAAGGCTATGCGGACGTTCCGCTCAGCACGGTCATTTTGAGGGTTGGCAACGCCCATCTACAACAGATGCCCATATTGGATTCTTTTTCTTGCACAACACCTCCCAAACATTCCCTTTTTATTTTGCAGCAAATAGTAGAACTACAGACAGTATTTCTTTTCTTCTTTTTAAGATTTTGTACAAAAGTGCTGTATTCATTGTCCTTAACAATAATATCATTCTTATTGATCTTTTATTTCGTTTTTTTGCCGGTAAGCAGCTCGCACATATATATTGTTTGCAAAATAAAAGTAGTGCGGAAGTAGTTTCGGCAGTTGAATAGAGTTGAAGCGCACTTATGTTAGTTGCCTGGGTTGGAACACCAGGGTCTGAACATAAATTTCTATCCCAGGGTAAAATCACGGATTTCCTTGTCTGGTGTGCAAGAATATAAGAATCTGATATGGGGTTCTATTGTAGATGAGCGTTTCCAACCCGAGGGATGATCGTGCTGAGCGGAACCGAGGCTACGCCGAGGTTCCACTCAGCACGGTCATCCCGAGGGTTGGAAATGCCCATCTGCAACAGAACCCCATACTGGATACTTTTTCTTGCACAACACCTCCGGTTAGTTTTGACAGCTCGCACATGTATATTGTTTAGGAAATAAAATTAGTGCGAAGTAGTTCTGGCAGTGGAATAGAAGTGAAGCGCATTTATGTTAGTTGCCTGGGTCGGAACACCAGGGTCAGAACATAAATTTCTTTCCCAGGGTAAAATCACGGATTTCCTTGTCTGGTGTGCAAGAAAATTATTTTCATAACATGTTGCTATCCACTAAATAACAGTGACGTTATATGATAATGGTATGAACAATAATGAAGAACTGTCATGTACGTTACCATGTAAACATCCCTATGTAGTCCTTTTTCTCAAATGCAACATATGCGGCTTGAGATCATATGGGATGTAAAAGTGAATACAGTTTTGTTCAGTTGTGTCATACTACTTTCACCTTGAAAATTGCTTCAGTGGATTTTAAACTGTTTCATCTGCAATGTAGTAACTATGGTTGCTAGTAATGGTTACAAAATATTTGAACTTAATTTGCATGTGTCATTTTCTGCAAAATTATTAACCCTTACCTTGCTGTTCACGACAACCCCTATCTTTGGAAACAGTGTAGATCCAGAAGCCATCTGATCAGGATCTACACTGTTTGGCATTCAGTTTATGAATTTGTAGCAATAAATTACATCAAGTAATTTGATTGGTTGATAGACAGAAATGGGTGTGGCTTAAATAAATATTCAGCAAGAGAAGGGTTAAATAGATGGAATGATCACTATAACTATATACACTGAATTCAGTGAATTTAGTAGTGGCAAAGACCGGCTTTCAAATCATCTGGATCAAAATGGCCTAAATTGTGTTGACTGGGCCATTAAAATCCAATAGAATAATAATAATACCAGTTTCCATAGCAGCAGTTACATATATTTAGTGATAACTGAAGGATATTTTTCCTTATTTTTCCATCTAGACCTATGTTGTGGGTAATAATTTGAAATGACTAATGAATACCCGCAACATAGGTTTTTATGAAGAACTGACAAAAATCATTCTATAATTATCAGCAAAACTACAAACCTCATCTGTTACTATGAGTTTCTGAGAAAAATGACTGTACCTTCGGGTTCATGATCTGGAGTGTTTTGATATTTTCAACATAATTTCTCTTCCACACCCCAACCTCATATTGACCGGGCATAAACGGGAGGTTCCAGCCAAGACGTAGACATTTCGGCATCCACAACTGGTCTAGCTCTGTCAAGTATTTCCAATGCCAGCACACCTGAAAATCAACATGAAAAATAAATATGTCACATGACCAAAATAAATCAAAGCACTGACAGCACAGGTTGGTTGACTGTCTCTCCCGGTTAAGAAGTGACTGTGCGTGAAATGAACACGCCTCTAAATCCTACTTTATATGGAGAAAAAGGGGTTTGCGGGGGTGTGGGGGGCATTTTTTTCTCATTTCTGCTCCAATACATAGGTTGTGGGTACTCGTTAGAACCGCCTTAATGGGGGGGGGGTTACATTATTTTCTTATTTCTGCTCCAATACAAAGGTTGTGGGTACTCGTTAGAACCGCCTCGATGAGGTGGTTCTAATGAGCACCCACAGCCTATGTTTGATGTATAAATAAGACAATTATAACAAATTTTCATCAGAAAATTAACCGTTTTGGAGGTATGAAAGAATGCACTACGTTACATGACCGCGTATTGTAATGTGAGCTCTGCTTCTTAAAAAGGTCTTGAATATGAGTTGTTTCGAGTCTGATCTGGGTCTACATTGTTTGCTTATGTCCCATTTTAACCCGTTCTTACCTGGAAACCACAAACGGGGCATAGGCAATGAGTGCAGACCCCGGTCAATTAAACTTCTGATCAGGGTCTACACTGTTCCGCTAAATGGATTTACCATCAAAAATTGAATCCTGTAAACGAAAACAAGATAGGACTCTCCTTAAATGACAAATGGACTTGTCCTACAATCACTGCTCTTTCATCGGCCCCCGCCCATAGGGTCTTGAAGAAATATATGGGCTGCATGATGCTTCCACGCAGAGCTGAATCTGGCCCTCACACTAGTACTGGTAAACCGCTTAGAGGATCTGAGCCTGTCCAGGAACAGTGGTGTGAGGTGGACTGTCCATGCTAATAAACCCTATTGGTTTCATTGGGTGACAGGGCTTGAGATGTCATTTCATCTCAATGTCGGGTAAAAGTCCCACAAAATTGGAAGCAACTTCTCCAAAATGACCTTTACAGTGCTGACAGGGACGTTAAACCCCAAATCAAACAAACAAAAACTGCTCTTTCACCGATTTTGTCCATTTTGCAAAAGCTGCTTGTATACTTAGAGTGCTACCATGTCGCTATAAACTGACCAAATGAGACCAGTCCTTGTGTACATGGCCATACATAGTCATAGATTAGTACCTCCTCTAATATGAGGCTCACAACATATCAATCAGCTCTCGTAACAGAGTTTAAAGATAGATCCCTAAAATGTATAGATTATATAGAAAAATGACCATTTTTCTATAAAATTTATACATTTTATTTAGATAATAATTAGCATGGTTGTTTAAATAACATGGTTTCTGCTTTGGACCCTGACAATACAAGGTTGGGTGGTCAAAACCAGGGGTGGTTTTAACCAGCAGTTTTAACCGGTTAAAACCTTCCCGGTCAATACTCCCTGAGTGGTCAATACTAGTCGATTGAAATATTGAGTGGTCAATTGAACAATTTTAGTGTTGAAAAGGCAAAGCTACTGAAACTATTTTGAAGTTTTGGTCTCTTTGCTGGAGGCTGATTATTTGATAGAGTTTCAGGTTCAGATGTTATTTCTTCAAGTGGCCTCTAAACAATACTTTCTGGCTTTTTTAGCCCTAGACAATAGTCTTACCTGTCCTAGTGACCACTTGTGCATAATGACCAGTTTCATATCCTCCCATCCAAAATCCCTATGTACTGCTACATGCACCTCTGAATAGCGACCACCTGTGCACTGCAGTTGGCAAACATGCACATACCATCCTAAATGTACATTTTTACTCTGAACAATGCCCGATGATGTGAAATATTAGAAGTGGTCTTTGTAGACAGGTTGGACTGTAGTGACTGTGTTTTAAAGAGACTGTGTTGGGTATTGTTCAAAAACGTGTCTTGTCCACCTCAACTATAGACATACATGTATATTTCAGAGGATAACTGCAACGAAAATTCTCATCTGAAGAGGTATGTAGATCATCAACTTTACTGTCGCAAACTGCGGTTAACAGTGAACCATCAGCGAAGCCGTAAAAAAGATTTGTGACTGTAAAATCAACATCTGACCGCCCTAAGTGACAATTTTTCAATGGGTTCTCCCCATTCAAATGCATTTATTCATTTTCAAGAACAGATCTTTTATCACAAGAAAGTATATTTAGATTTTTAATCATCACAAAAACGAATGTAGGACGATTTGGCCAGCGGACGATTTGGCCCGGACAATTTGGCCTAGGACAATTCGGCCTAGGACAATTTGGCCAGCCAAAAATATTGGCTAGGACAATTTGGCCAGATTAATATAATGACTAGGTTAAACTGAAAATTTAATGTTTTAGGTTTGTTTTTACTATACAGTAATGTTTGAATATGTGGAAGGAACATTTTAAAGTAGATTTTAAACATTTAGATATTTTTTGTTGTTGTTTTTAAACTATAACTTTTGGCCTGAGATATTCTTTTGGAGCAAATTAATAAAAATGGTTAACTATAATCTGCCAAACACAAAAATACAATAAAATAATAAATAAATTTAATGGTTTTGTTAAAATTGGCTGGAAAACAAGATAAATTACATTTTCTTGTATTCATGGTTAATTGGCTAACTAATTTGCTGACTGGTCTTGGTTCCTTGCTTTCTTAATTAGCTATTCCACACTTATTTATTTGGTTTTGTTTGGTTCAAGAATGTGCACCGCACTGGTTAACCACTTACACTTTGGGGGACTGATCTGCTCAATGTGACCTAAATAGTGTTGACTGGGCTCTGATACTATAAATGGGCAGAAAATATGTAACGATGTGTGATAAAAATATGTTGTCAAATAAAGAAACTGCTCAAATTTTTAAAGCAATTTCCTCTTATGTCAACATTTGATTTTCACTCATCAAAGCCAAGAAATGACAGATGAAATCACTGAAACAAGAGGGCCCAGAGGGCCCTGAATTGCTCACCTGAGTATCAGTCTCTTGTGCATTCTTGGCCCAAGGGCTATAATTTGAATAAACTTGGTAGCGGTCCACTAGATAAGGCTTCAGACCAAATATCAAAGACCTGGACCTTCTGGTTTCAGAAAAGAAGATTTTAAAAGGATTTCCCCATATAAGCCTATGTACATGTAAAATTAGCAGGCCCTGGCGCGTGGGCATTTTTGGCGCCAGGGCTATAATTTGACAGATCTCAGCAGAGGTTAAATAGTTGAAGCTTCACACCAGATATCAAGGACCTGGGTCTTCTGGTTTCGGACAAGAAGATTTTTAAAGGTTTTTTCCTATATATGACTATGCAAAACTAGTGGGTCCCAGCGCAGGGACATTTTCGGCCCAAAGGCTATAATTTGAACAATCTTTGTAGAGGTCCATTACATGAAGCTTCATACCAAATATCAAAGACCTGGGCCTGGCGGTTTCAGAGAAGATTTTCTTAAGATTTTCCCTATATAAGCCTATGTAAAACCAAAGGGCCCCGGGGCAGGGGCATTTTTGGACCAAGGGCTATAATTTGAACAATCTTGGTAGGGATCCACTAGATGAAGCTGCATACCAAATATCAAAGATCTGGGCCTTGGGGTTTCAGAGAAGAAGATTTTTTTAAAGAATTCCATATATAAGCCCATGTAAAACCAATGGGCCGGAAGCGGGGACACTTTTGGCCCCAGCACTATAATTTGAACAATCTTTGTGGGGGTCCACTAGCTGAAGCTTCATACCAAATATCAAAGATCTGGGCCTTGCGGTTTCTGAGAAGATTTTTAAAGATTTTCCCCATATAAGCCCATGAAAAACCAAAGGGCCCTGGAGTGGGGGCATTTTTCACCCCAGCACTCAAATTGGAACAATCTTGGTAGAGGTCCACTAGATGAAGCTTCATACCAAATATCAAAGATCAGGGCCTTGCGGTTTCAGAGAAGAATGTTTTTAAAGGTTTTCCCTATATAAGCCCATGTAAAACCAAAGGGCCCCGGGGCGGGGGCATTTTTGGCCCCAACACTATAATTTGAACAATCTTGGTAGGGGTCCACTAGATGAAGCTTCATACCAAATAGGAAAGACCTGGGCCTTGCGGTTATAGAGAAGAAGATTTTTTACAGATTTTCCAAGTACAGTACAGGTCGCGCAGAACAGCCGAAAGACTCTTTATTCCGAATTTCTTCATTTCGCATGATTCTTTTGGCCCTCTAAAACATTCCGAATCTGAAAATTATTCTGAGTGTTTTACTCGCAAACACTCCGCGAACCGTCGTCGTTCGCGATTCGCGGAGCATATTCCGAGTGTTTCGGAAGCTTTACCTCTTTGCCGCAGGCTATCTTTGCCGCGAAATCCATGCGAAAGTTACGCGGAGTGTATTTAATTATTACCTGTGTGTACAACTGATAATTAATTATGAAAATAAAAGAAGAAGAAGAACAAAAAAAAAAAATAAAAAAATAACAAAAGTTATTGGAAATGAAAAAGGGAAAAGGTTTAAAACAAACACGGTTGAATGGCGCAGTGTATCAGTGTTGAAGAATTTATCTTTTACATGCTCATGTGTTTTCCCGGTCCGTTTTCTGTATACAAAAAGACGATTTTTTTTTCGATGTTTTGTCTTTGTGTATGTGTGTGTGTCTGCGTGTGTGACATTCAAGATGTTTTGTCTTCCGATGTTTGGTCGCGTGTTGTTTGATGTTTCTATTTGATGTCGCATTAGATGTTTTGAAGTTTCCATGTTTTTTTTGCCTTTCGATCAAAATTCGGACATCCGTCTTGGACATTGGTCGACCGACCGACAGGCAAACAGATAGGCACAGACAGACAAGATAGACCAATGGACAGACAGACAGATAGAGTTTAGAAAATGCAAGATTGCATCTCGTAAACACTCCTAAATTGACCCATCTTTTTTGGTAGGTGTAGTGTGGTAATATGGCTCTTTCAAGATGTCGATCGTTAATCAAAGGTGGGCGAAACTCGGCTTACCCAGAGAAAATCCGCTTGACCTTTCGGTGCAGAACTTAGCATGTTTTCACTTCCCTCTTTTCATTCCTCAGATGCTGCAGATGAGACTGTGCGAATGCGCATGCTGGTCCAGATGAGGCTGAGCGGGTGCACAGGCTGTGAGGTCTTTACTACTCGTTCAGGACTTAATGGCTCAAACTACAGTTAGCGAGGCGATTCCATTTTTTGTAGTGTTTATTCGTCGCTGCGATACATGTAAACGTATCTGTGACATGACCAGCGTTACCCCAATCTGAATGCCCGATGATTGTCTCTAATCAGACCTCGCGGTTGTGCAGGCTGATCAACTCTAGTCAGGCTCCAATCTGAGTCTTTACCGGTCATGTGAATCTTATTGTATTTGGCTGGCGCTCGCTCGAACTTAGCTTCGTGTTTAACGAGGCGATTCCATTATTTATAATAAAAATCATGACATTTATATATATAGCATAACTTGTAATAACTCCTGTTTGTGTGTGGGCGTGTTTTTTTTTTTTTTTTTTTTTTTTTTTTTTTTTTTTGAAACCGTGTAGATCATGATCAGATGCCTACAAAACGGAAATGCTAATCAAACTGCGCATACGGAAAGGCTGATCTTCGTTGGTTAGGCAGGATTTGCAGGTTAATCTTGAGTTTTTGCAGCTTGTGCAAGAACTGGGTCTGATGGGTTAAAGTGACGTTCACAAGAATGATCAGTCATGACTTTAGCATACATTATTACGCCCCGCCCATCGGGGCTTGAAAAAATAGATGGGCTACGCAGAGCTGAAACCGACCGCACACGAGTACTTGCTTGTTTATAATGGCCAAATCGAAATCGCTCTTGAGCACATAGCGAATTGTTCCCAAAGCTCTAGATATCTATATACACCACAACCTCTTGGCCCCCGCCAATAAGAGCTGAAAAAAATAAATGGGATGCATGATGCTTCCACCCAGAGCTGTATCCGACCGCATACGGCTACTGGTTAACCGCTTAGAGGATCTAAGCCTGCCCAGGCAAAGCAGTGCGAGTAGGACCGTCCATGATTATAAACCCTAATGGTTTCATTGGGCGACAGGGCTTGAGATATCATTTCATCTCAATGTCGGGTAAGAGTCCCACAAAATTGGAAGCAACGTCTCCAAAATGACCTATACAGTGTTGACCGGGACGTTAACCCTCAAATCAAACAAACAAAACATACATAATTTTTGTTATTTGCGTAAACAGTTCAGTTCCTTATCCGAGTACCTGATTAGGTTTTCATAGACTGATCAGTCACAACTTTTCTGGCTACACAGCTATCTCTATCACCTCACCGAGGCGTTTCAAAAGGAGCGTGCAGGCTTTGGCCGGCGCTAGGTACTGGGTCTGATTTACAAACACTGATCAGTCAGAATCTTTCTCACTACACGGCTTACTTTATCAACTCACCGAGGCGTTTGAAATATGAGCGCGCAGGTTTTTTTCCGGTCTACAAGTCCCGAGTCTTTGCAGTTCGTGCGAGTTTTACAGTCCAGTTTGGTCACCATAGGCTAAGACATTACGAAAACACGCCTATTGAAATACATCGGCAAAATTTTACCTCCGAAAAAATGGATTTTTTTCAGATAAAAATCCTGATAATTTTTCGTATTTCTACTCAAAACATAGATTGTGGGTACTCGTTAGCACAATCTCGACGAGGCGGTTGTAACGGGTACCCACAATCTATATAGGGAACATAAAGATTAACCCCTGTAAACCCCAGCTTCGCTATATGAAAGTGGGGTTGAAGGGGGTCAAAACTATATAGGCATGTTTGCGTGATGAATAAAAAAAGTAGTTGCATTCACAATGTTTGTGACAGTTGTCAGGACGGACGAACACCAGTGACGAAAATAATATACCCCAAAAAACAATAACCAGTGACACCACCCAATGAATCGTATACCCTTTAGCTGAAAAATAAAATGTCGTAGCCGAAGCTGACTGGTCGGTCTCATGTTCAGCATGTTTTAAAACAAACCATTGAGATCGTACCATTGAGATTGAAACCATTGAGCTAGCGTTCGGCATGAACAAAGACCCAGAATAACATGCACTGTCAAAGGTAAGTGTTTTCGCTCATTTCACCATGGATAGAACTGCGGCCACTTATGACGGACGGCCGAACAACAATGACGAAAATAATATGTCCATGTTTTTTTTTTCTTCAAAAAAAAAAAACAAAAAAAAAACAATAGGGCCATGATGGCCCTGGATCGCTCACCTGATCCATAGAGTAACAATTGGGCCCCGGGGAGGACTATTATTGACCCCAAAGTTATAATGTGCATAATGTTGAGGGAGGTCTAAAAAGGTGAAGCTTCATACCAAATATCAACAAAGGCTATAATTGTCCACTAGATGAAGCTCCATACCAAATATCAAAGACATGGGCCTTGCAGTTTCAGAGAAGAAGATTTTTAAAGATTTCCCTATATAAGTCTATGTAAAACCAAAGGGTCCCGGGGTGGGGGCATTTTTGGCCCCAAGGCAATAATTTGAACAATCTTGATAGGGGTCCACTAGAAGAAATTTCATACCAAGTATCATAGACCTTGGCCCTGTGGTTTCACAGAAGAAAATTTTTAAAGATTTTCTCTATATAAGTCTATGTAAAATCAAAGGGCCCCGGACCGGGGGCATTTTTGGCCCCAGGGCTATAATTTGAATAATCTTGGGAGAGGTCCATTAGCTGAAGCTTCATACCAAATATCAAAGACCTAGGCCTTGTGGTTTCAGAGAAGAAGATTTTTCAAGATTTTCCCTATTTAAGACTATGTGAAACCAAAGGGCCCCGGAGTGGGGGGGGGGGATTTTTGGCCCTAGGGCTATAATTTGAACAATCTTGGTAGAGGTCCACAAGATGAAGCTTCATACCAAATATCAAAGACCTGGGCCTTGCAGTTTCAGAGAAGAAGATTTTTAAAGATTTTCCCTACATAAGCCTATGTAAAACCAAAGGGCCCCGGAGCGGGGGCATTTTTGGCCCCAGCACTATAATTTGAACAATATTGGTAGGGGTCCACTAGATGAGGCTTCATACCAAAAAGCAAAGACCTGGGCCTTGCAGTTTCAGAGAAGAAGATTTTTAAAGATGTTCCCTATATAAGCCCATGTAAAACCAAAGGGCCCTGAGGCGGGGGCATTTTTGGCCCCAGCACTATAATCTTGGTAGGGGTCCACTAGATGAAACTTCATATCAAATATCAAAGACCTGGGCCTTGCAGTTTCAGAGAAGAAGATTTTTAAAGATTTTCCCTATATAAGCCTATCTAAAACCAAAGGCCCCCGGGGCGGGGGCATTTTTGGCCCCAGCACTATAATTTCAACAATCTTGGTAGGGGTCCACTAGATGAAGCTTCATACCAAATAGCAAAGACCTGGGCCTTGCAGTTTCAGAGAAGAAGATTTTTGAAGATTTTCCTATATAAGCCCATGTAAAACTAAAGGGCCCTGGGGCGGGGGTATTTTTGGCCCCAGCACTATAATTTGAACAATCTTGGTAGGGGTCCACTAGATGAAGATTCATACCAAATATCAAAGACCTGGGCCTTGCGGTTTCAGAGAAGAAGATTTTTTAAGTTTTCGGTGAAAAAATCTATTTTTGGCTCCTGTGACCTACATGTGCAACAGACCGGAACCATTTGAACAACTTTGAAAGGGGACCACCTAAGGATCATTCCTGTGAAGTTTGGTCAAATTCTGATCAGTGGTTTAGGAGGAGATGTCATTTGAAGAAATTGTTTACGCACGGATGACAGACAAAAAGTGATCCTAATATTAATCACAAGAGGGCCATGATGGCCCTGGATCGCTCACCTGATCCATAGAGTAACAAGTGGGCCTTGGGGAGGGCCATTATTAACCACAGGGCTATAATGTGCATAATGTTGAGACAGCTCTAAAAAGGTGAAGCTTCACACCAAATATCAACAAAGGCTATAATTTTAACAATCTTGGCAGAGGTCCACTAGATGAGGCTACACACCAAATATCAAAGACCTGGGCCTTGCGATTTCAGAGAAGATTTTTTTTTATAAAGATATTCCCTACATAAGCCTATGTAAAACCAAATGGCCCCGGGGTGGGGGCATTTTTGGCCTCAGGGCTGTAATTTAAACAATCTTGATAGAGGTCCACTAGATGAAGCTGCACACCAAATATCAAAGACCTGGGCCTTGCGGTTTCAGAGAAAGACTTCCAAAGATTATCTCTATATGAGTCCATATATAATAACAAAGGGCCCTGGGCGAGGGCTATAATTTGATATCAAATATCAAAGACCTAGGCCATGTGGTTTCATAGATGAAGATTTTTTAAAGATTTTCCCTATATAAGTATGTGTAAAAACAAAGGGGCCACGAGGCAGGGGCATTTTTTGGTCTCAGGGCTATAATTTGAACAATCTTGGTAGAGGTCCACTAGCTGAAGCTTCATACCAAATAGCAAAGACCTAGGCCTTGTGGTTTCAGAGAAGAAGATTTTTCAAGATTTTCCCTATATAAGTCTATGTAAAACCAAAGGGCCCGGAGCGGGGGCATTTTTGGCCACAGGGCTATAATTTGAACAATCTTGGTAGAGGTCCACAAGATGAAGCTTCATACCAAATATCAAAGACCTGGGCCTTGCAGTATCAGAGAAGAAGATTTTTTAAGATTTTCCCTATATAAGCCTATGTAAAACCAAAGGGCCCCGGGGCGGGGGCATTTTTGGCCCAAGCACTATAGTTTGAACAATCTTTGTAGGGGTCCACTAGATGGAACTTCATACCAAATATCAAAGACCTGGACCTTGCGGTTTCAGAGAAGAAGATTTTTCAAGATTTTTCCATATATAAGCCCATGCAAAACCAAAGGCCCCCCTGGCGGGGGCATTTTTGGCACAAGCACTATGATTTGAATAATCTTGGTAGGGGTCCACTAGATGAAGCTTCATACCAAATATCAAAGACCTGTGCTTTATGGTTTCAGAGAAGAAGATTTTTTTAAGTTTTCATTAAAAAAACTGTTTTTGGCCCCTGTGACCTTGATGTGCAGCAGACCAGTACCATTTGAACAACTTTAAAAGGGGTCCACCTAAGGATCATTCCTGTGAAGTTTGGTGAAAATCCGATCAGTGGTTTAGGAGGAGATGTCGTTTGAAGAAATTGTTTACGCACGGATGACAGACAAAAAGTGATCCTAATATAAAACACAAGAGGGCCATGATGGCCCTGGATCGCTCACTTGATCCATATGATAGAGTAACAAGTGGGCCTCAGGGAGGGCCATTACTGACCCCAGGGCTACAATGTGCATAATGTTGAGGGAGGTCTAAAGAGGTGAAGCTTCATACCAAATATCAACAAAGGCTATAATTTGAACAATCTTGGCAAAGGTCCACTAGATGAAGCTACACACCAAATATCAAAGACCTGGGCCTTGGGTTTCAGAGAAGAAGATTTTTTAAAGATATTCCCTACATTAGCCTATGTAAAACCAAATGGTCCCGGAGCGGGGGCATTTTTGGCCTCAGGGCCATAATTTAAACAATCTTGATAGAGGTCCACTAGATAAAGCTTCACACCAAATATCAAAGACCTGGGCCTTGCTGTTTCAGAGAAGAAAATTTTCAAAGATTATCTCTATATATAAGTCTATGTAAAACCAAAGGGCCCCGGGGTGGGGGCTATAATTTGAACAATCTTGGTAGAGGTCCACTAGATGAAGCTCCATACCAAATATCAAAGGCACGGGCCTAGTGGTTTCAGAGAAGAATATTTTTAGAGATTTCCCTATTTAAGTCTGTGTAAAACCAAAAGGTCTCGGGGCGGGGCGTTTTTGGCCACAGGGCTAATAGCCTATAATTTGAACAATCTTGATAGAGGTCCACTAGATGAAATTTCACACCAAATATCAAAGACCTAGGCCTTGTGGTTTCACAGAAGAAGATTTTTAAAGATTTTCCCTGTATAAAGTAGAAGTTAAACAAAGATCAGGAATCGATACAATTAACTTACTCCACCCATCAAAGACACCAAAGGGAAAGAAATACAAACATTAAGCGACCAAACCATAACGGAAACCTAAACAAAAGAAGGCCATAAGGACAGTTACTTTCCCACAAAATGGCCATATGGCCATCCAAAATTAAAAGACACAAGTGATACACACAGTTAGTAACAAACAACAACATGAATAAATCGCAACAGAAGAACCGCCTTGGAACGGTCAGTGGAAAGATTTCCACTGGGGGGCTTAAATCTATTCTACATGGCCACAATCCTCACACTTACTTCCGCCGCGATTTAGACAAATAATTTGTTCCGTCCGCATGAAGGCCTCCTAACTCATCAGTGCAACATGTCCGTGAACACAAATAATCAAAGAACCACAGAGGTGAGACAACGTTGAGGACTCAATAGCAAGAAACCACTGAAATGCTGGAGCAAAAGAAAACCAACAGTTAGACTCTATAAGTTATAAGTCTATGTAAAACCAAAGGGCCCCCGAGACAGGGGCGTTTTTGGTCTCAGGGCTATAATTTGAACAATCTTGGTAGAGGTCCACTAGATGAAGCTTCATACCAAATATCAAAGACCTAGGCCTTCTGGTTTCAGAGAAGAAGATTTTTCAAGATTTTCCCTAAATAAGTCTATGTAATACCAAAGGGCCCCGGAGCCGGGGCATTTTTGGCCCCAGGGCTATAATTTGAACAATCTTGGTAAAGGTCCACAAGATGAAGCTTCATACCAAATATCAAAGACCTAGGCCTTGTGGTTTCACAGAAGAAAATTTTTAAAAAATTTTCCTATATAAGTCTATGTAAAACCAAAGGGCCCCGAGGCGGGGTCATTTTTGGTCTCAGGGCTATAATTGAACAATTTTGGTAGAGGTCCACTAGATGAAGCTTCATACCAAATATCAAAGACCTAGGCCTTGTGGTTTCCGAGAAGAAGATTTTTCAAGATTTCCCCTCTATAAGCCCATGTAAAACCAAAAGGCCCCGGGTGGGGGCATTTTTGGCCTCAGCACTATAATTTGAACAATATTGGTAGGGGTCCACCAGATGAAGCTTCATACCAATTATCAAAGACCAGGGCCATGCGGTTTCAGAGAAGATTATTAAAGATTTTCCCTATATAGTGGGGGGGGGGGGGGGGTTTCCCTATATAAGTCTATATAAACCCAAAGGGCCCCGGAGTGGGAGCATTTTTGGCCCCAGGGCAATAATTTGAACAATCTTGGTAGGGGTCCACTAGGTGAAGCTTCATACCAAATATCAAAGACCTGGGCCCTGTGGTTTCAGAAAAGAAGATTTTTAAAGAGTTTCCCTATATAAGCCATGTAAAACCAAAGGGCCCCAGAGCCGGGGCATTTTTTACCCCAGCACTATAATTTTAACAATCTTGGTAGGGGTCCACTAGGTGACACTTCATACCAAATATCAAAGACCTGAGCCTAGCGGTTTCAGAGAAGAAGATTTTTAAAGATTTTCCTTATATAAGCCCATGTAAAACCCAAAGGCCCCAGGGCGGGGGCATTTTTGGCCCCAGCACTATAATTTGAACAATATTGGTAGGGGTCCACTAGATGTAGCTTCATACCAAATATCAAAGACCTGGGCCTTGCCGTTTCAGAGAAGATTATTAAAGATTTTCCCTATATAAGCCCATGTAAAACCAAAGGGCCCCGGAGCGGGGGTATTTTTGGCCCCAGCACTATAATTTGAATAATCTTGGTAGGGTCCACTAGATGAAGCTTCATACCAAATATAAAAGACCAGGGCCTTGCGGTTTCAGAGAAGAAGATTTTTCAAGATTTTCCATAAATAAGTCTATGTAAAACCAAAGGGCCCTGGAGCGGGGGCATTTTTGGCCCCAGGGCTATAATTTGAATAATCTTGGTAGGGGTCCATTAGGTGAAAATTCATATTGAATATCAAAGACCTGGGCCTTGCAGTTTCAGAGACGAAGATTTTTAAAGATTTTCCCTACATAAGCCCATGTAAAACCAAAAGGCCCTGTGTGTGTGTGTGTGTGTGTGTGTGTGTGGGGGGGGGGGGGGGCTGGCCTTATGGGGTGAAGCTTCATACCAAATATCAAAGACAAGGGCCTTATGGTTTCAGAGAAGAAAATTTTTAAAGATTTTCTCTATATAAGCCCATGTAAAACCAAAGGGCCCCAGAGCGGGGGCATTTTTGGCCCCAGCACTATAATTTGAACAATCTTGGTAGGGGTCCACTAGGTAAAGCTTCATACCAAATATCAAAGACCTGAGCCAAGCGGTTTCAGAGAAGAAGATTTTTAAAGATTATCCCTATATAAGCCCATGTAAAACCAAAAGGCCCCGGGGTGGGGGCAATTTTGGCCCCAGGGCCTGGGCCTTGTTGGGTGAAGCTTCATACCAAATATCAAATACATGGGCCTTACAGTTTCAGAGTAGAAAATTTTTAAACATTTTTCCCTATATAAGCCATGTAAAATCAAAGGGCCCCAGAGCGAGGGCATTTTGGCCCCAGCACTATAATTTGAACAATCTTGGCAGGGGTCCACTAGGTAAAGCTTCATACCAAATATCAAAGACCTGGGCCTAGCGGTTTCAGAGAAGAAGATTTTTAAAGATTTTCCCCTCTATAAGCCCATGTAAAACCAAAAGGCCCCGGGGTGGGGGCATTTTTGGCCCCAGCACTATAATTTGAACAATCTTGGTAGGGGTCCACTTGATGAAGCTTCATACCAAACATCAAAGACCTGGGCCTTGTGGTTTCAGAAAAGAAGATTTTTAAAGATTTTCCCTATATAAGCCCATGTAAAACCAAAGGACCCCGGGGCGGGGGCATTTTTGGCCCCAGCACTATTATTTGAACAATCTTGGTAGGGGTTCAGTAGATGAAGCCTCATACCAAATATCAAAGACCTGGGCATTGCGGTTTCAGAGAAAAAGATTTTTCAAGATTTTTTGTATATAAGTCTATGTAAAACCAAAGGGGCCCGGAGCAGGGGCATTTTTGGCCCCAGCACTATAATTTGAACAATCTTGGTAGGGGTCCACTTGATGAAGCTTCATACCAAACATCAAAGACCTGGGCCTTGTGGTTTCAGAAAAGAAGATTTTTAAAGATTTTCCCTATATAAGCCCATGTAAAACCAAAGGGCCCCGGGGCGGGGGCATTTTTGGCCCCAGCACTATTATTTGAACAACATTGGTAGAGGTCCACTAGGTGAAGCTTCATACCAAATATCAAAGACCTGGGCCTTGCGGTTTCAGAGAAGAAGATTTTTAAAGATTTTCCCTATATAAGCACAATCATGTAAAACCAAAAGGCCCTGCTGGGCGGGGCGGGGGTGGGGGGGTTGGGTGAAGCTTCATACCAAATATCAAAGACAAGGGCATTACGGTTTCAGAGAAGAAAGATTTTCCCTATATAAGCCCATGTAAAACCAAAGGGCCCCAGGGGGCATTTTTGGCCCCAGCACTATAATTTGAACAATCTTGGTAGGGGTCCACTAGATGAAGCATCATACCAAATATCAAAGACCTGGGCCTTGCGGTTTCAGAGAAGAAGATTTTTCAAGATTTTCCATATATAAGTCTATGTAAAACCTTAGGGCCCCGGAGCGGGGGCATTTTTGACCCAAGGGCTATAATTTGAACAACCATGGTTGGGGTCCACTTGGTGAAGCTTCATACCAAATATCAAAGACCTGGGCCTTGCGGTTCAGAGAAGAAGTTTTTTTAAGATTTTCCCTGTATAAGCCCATGTAAAACCAAAAGGCCCCGGGCCTGGTGGTGGGGGCCGGGGGGGGGGGGGGGGGGGGGGGGGGGGGACCTGAGCCTTGTGGGGTGAAGCTTCATACCAAATAAAAAAGTGATGGGCCTTACGGTTTCAGAAAAGAAAATTTTTAAAGATTTTTGCTATATAAGCCCATGTAAAACCAAAGGGCCCCAGAGCGGGGGCATTTTTTGCCCCAGCAATATAATTTGAACAATCTTGGTAGGGGTCCACTGGGTGAAGCTTCATACCAAATATCAAAGACCTGGGCCTTAGGGTTTCAGAGAAGAAGATTTTAAAGATCTTCCCTATATAAGCCCATGTAAAACCAAAGGGCCCCGGAGCGGGGGCATTTTTGACCCCAGCACTATAATTTGAACAATCTTGGTAGGGGTCCACTAGTTGAAGCTTCATACCAAAGATCAAAGACCTTGGCCTTGCGGTTTCAGAGAAGAAGATTTTTAAAGATTTTCCCTATATTAGCCTTTGTAAAATCAAAGGGGCCCGGGGCGGGGGCATTTTTGGCCCCAGCACTATAATTTGAACAATCTTGGTAGGGGTCCACTAGATGTAGCTTCAGACCAAATATCAAAGACCTGGGCCTTACGGTTTCAGAGAAGAAGATTTTTAAAGATTTTCCCTATATAAGCCCATGTAAAACCAAAGGGCCCCCGTGCGGGGGCATTTTTGGCCCCAGCACTATAATTCGAACAATCTTGGTAGGGGTCCACTAGATGAAGCTTCATACCAAATATCAAAGACCTGAGCCTTGCGGTTTCAGAGAAGAAAATTTTAAAGATTTTCCCTATGTAAGCCCATGTTAAACCAAAGGGCCCCGGAGCGGGGGCATTTTTGGCCCCAGCACTATAATTTGAACAATCTTGCCAGGGGTCCACTAGATGAAGCTTCATACCAAATATCAAAGACCGGGGCCTTGCGGTTTCAGAGAAGAAGATTTTTTAAGATTTTCCCTATATAAGGACATGTAAAACCAAAGGGCCCCGGAGCACTATAATTTGAACAATCTTGGTAGGGGTCCACTAGATGAAGCTTCATACCAAATATCAAAGACCTGGGCCTTGCGGTTTCAGAGAAGAAAATTTTAAAAGATTTTCCCTATGTAAGCCCATGTTAAACCAAAGGGGCCCAGGGCGGGGGCATTTTTGGCCCCAGCACTATAATTTGAACAATCTTGGTAGGGGTCCACTAGATGTAGCTTCAGACCAAATATCAAAGACCTGGGCCTTACGGTTTCAGAGAAGAAGATTTTTAAAGATCTTCCCTATATAAGCCCATGTAAAACCAAAGGGCCCCGGAGTGGGGGCATTTTTGGCCCCAGCACTATAATTTGAACAATCTTGGTAGGGGTCCACTAGTTGAAGCTTCATACCAAATATCAAAGACCTGGGCCTTGCTGTTTCAGAGAAGATTTTTAAAGATCTTCCCTATATAAGCCCATGTAAAATCAAAGGGGCCCGGGGCGGGGGCATTTTTGGCCCCAGCACTATAATTTGAACAATCTTGGCAGGGGTCCACTAGATGTAGCTTCAGACCAAATATCAAAGACCTGGGCCTTATGGTTTCAGAGAAGAAGATTTTTAAAGATTTTCCCTATATAAGCCCATGTAAAACCAAAGGGCCCCGGAGCGGGGGCATTTTTGGCCCCAGCACTATAATTTGAACAATCTTTGTAGGGGTCCACTAGATGAAGCTTCATACCAAATATCAAAGACCTGGGCCTTGTGGTTTCAGAGAAGAAGATTTTTTAAGTTTTTGGTGAAAAAAATCTATTTTTGGCCCCAAAGACCTAGATGTGCAACGGACCGGAACCATTTGAACAACTTTGAAAGGGGACCACCTAAGGATCATTCCTGTGAAGTTTGGTCAAAATCCGATCAGTGGTTTAGGAGGAGATGTCGTTTAAAGAAATTGTTTACGGACGCACGACGGACGAAATGTGATCCCATAAGCTCACCTCGTCACTACGTGACGGTGAGCTAACAAGAGGGCCATGATGGCCCTGGATCGCTCACCTGATCAATAGAGTAACAAGCGGGCCCCGGGGAGGACCATTATTGATCCCAGAGTTAAAATGTGCATAATGTTTAGGGAGGTCTAAAAAGGTGAAGCTTCATACCAAATATCAATAAAGGCTATAATTTGAACAATTTTGGCAAAGGTCTACTAGATGAAGCTACACACCAAATATCAAAGACCTGGGCCTTGCGGTTTCAGAGAAGAATATTCCCTTCATAAGCCTATGTAAAACCAAATGGCCCCGGGGCGGAGGCATTTTTGGCCTCAGGGCTATAATTTAAACAATCTTGATAGAGGTCCACTAGATGAAGCTTCACACCAAATATCAAAGACCTGGGCCTTGCTGTTTCAGAGAAGATTTTCAAAGATTATCTCTATATAAGTCTATGTAAAACCAAAGGGCCCTGAGGCAGGGGCATTTTTGGCCAGAAGGCTATAATTTGAACAATCTTGGTAGAGGTCCACTAGATGAAGCTCCATACCAAATATCAAAGACTTGGGCCTTGCAGTTTCAGAGAAGAAGATTTTTAAAGATTTCCCTATATATAAGTCTATGTAAACCCAAAGGGTCTCGAGGAGGGGGCATTTTTGGCCCCAGGGCTATAATCTGAACAATCTTGATAGAGGTCCACTAGATGAAATTTCACGCAAAATATCAAAGACCTAGGCCTTGTGGTTTCACAGAAGACGATTTTTAAAGATTTTCCCTATATAAGTCAATGTAAAATTAAAGGCCCCCCCCCGAGGCAAGGGCATTTTTAGTCTCAGGGCTATAATTTGAACAATCTTGGTAGAGGTCCACTAGTTGAAGCTTCATACCAAATATCAAAGACCTAGGCCTTGTGGTTTCAGAGAAGAAGATTTTTCAAGATTTTCCGTATATAAGCCTATGTAAAACCATAAGGCTCCGGGGCGGGGGCATTTTTGGCCCAAGCACTATAATTTAAACAATCTTGGTAGGGGTCCACTAGATGAAGCTTCATACCAAATAGCAAAGACCTGCGCCTTGCAGTTTCAGAGAGGAAGATTTTTAAAGATTTTCCCTATATAAGCCTATGTAAAACCAAAGGGCCCCGGGGCGGGGCCATTTTTGGCCCCAGCACTATAATTTGAACAATCTTGGTAGTGGTCCACTAGATGAAGCTTCATACTAAATATCAAAGACCTCAGCCTTGCGGTTTCAGAGAAGAAGATTTCCTAAGATTTTCCCTATATAAGCCCATGTAAAACCAAAGGTCCCCTGGGCGGGGCCATTTTTGGCCCCAGCACTATAATTTGAACAATCTTGGTACGGGTCCACTAGATGAAGCTTCATACCAAATATCAAAGACCTCGGCCTTGCGGTTTCAGAGAAGAAGATTTTTTAAGTTTTTGGTGAAAAAAATCTATTTTTGGCTCCTGTGACCTATATGTGCAATGGACCGGAACCATTTGAACAACTTTGAAAGGGGATCACCTAAGGATCATTCCTGTAAAGTTTGGTCAAAATCTGATTAGTGGTTTAGGAAGAGATGTCGTTTGAAGTAATTGTTTACGCACGGATGACAGACAGAAAGTGATCCTAATATAAAACACAAGAGGGCCATGATGGCCCTGGATTGCTCACCTGATCAATAGAGTAACAAGTGGGCCCCGATGAGGGCCATTATTGACCCCAGGGCTATAATGTGCATAATGTTGAGGGAGGTCTAAAGAGGTGAAGCTTCATACCAAATATCAACAAACGCTATAATTTGAATCATCATGGCAAAGGTCCACTAGATTGAGCTACACCCCAAATATCAAAGACCTGGGTCTTGCGGTTTCAGAGAAGCAGATTTTTTTAAACCTATTCCCTACATAAGCCTATGTAAATCCAAATGGCCCCAGAGCAGGGTCATTTTTGGCCTCTGGGCTATAATTTAAATAATCTTGATAGAGGTCCACTAGATGAAGCTTCACACCAAATATCAAAGACCTGGGCCATGCTGTTTCAGAGAAAAAGATTTTCAAAGATTATCTCTATATAAGTGTATGTCAAACCAAAGGGCCCCGTGGCGGGGGATTTGCAGCCCGGGGGCTATAATGTGAACAATCTTGGTAGAGGTCCACTAGATGAAGCTCCATACCAAATATAAAAGACATGGGCCTTGCAGTTTCGGAGAAGAAGATTTTTAAAGATTTCCCTATATAAGTCTATGTAAAACCAAAGGGTCTCTGGGCGGGGGCATTTTTGACCCCAGGTCTATAATTTGAACAATCTTGATAGAGGTCAACTAGATGAAATTTCACACCAAATATCAAAGACCTAGGCCTTGTGGTTTCACAGAAGAAGATTTTTAAAGATTATCCCTGTATAAGTCTAAGTAAAACCAAAGGGCCCCGAGACAGGGGCATTTTTGGCCCCAGGGCTATAATTTGAACAATCTTGGTAGAGGTTTACAAGATGAAGCTTCATAGTAAATATCAAAGACCTGGGCCTTGAGGTTTCAGAGAAGAAGATTTTTAAAGATTTTCCCTATATAAGCAGATGTAAAACCAAAGGGCCCTGGGGCGGGGGCATTTTTGGCCCGAGAACTATAATTTGAACAATCTTGGTAGCGGTCCATTAGATGAAGCTTCAAACCAAATAGCAAAGACCTGGGCCTTGTGGTTTCAGAGAAGAAGATTTTTAAAGATTTTCCCTATATAAGCCCATGTAAAACCAAAGGGCCTGGGGCGGAGGCATTTTTGGCCCCAGCACTACAATTTGAACAATCTTGGTAGGGGGCTACTAGATGAAGCTTCATACTAAATATCAAAGTCCTGGGCCTTGCGGTTTCAGAGAAGAAGATTTTTAAAGATTTTTCCTATATAGGCCCATGTAAAACCAAACGGCCCGGGGGCTGGGGCATTTTTGGCCCCAGCACTGTAATTTGAACAATCTTGGTAGTGGTCCACTAGATGAAGCTTCATACCAAATATCAAAGACCTGGGCCTTGCGGTTTCAGAGAAGAAGATTTTTTAAGTTTTCGGTGAAAAAATCTATTTTTGTCTCCTGTGACCTATATGTGCAACGGACCGGAACCATTTGAACAACTTTGAAAGGGGACCACCTAAGGATCATTCCTGTGAAGTTTGGTCAAAATCCGATCAGTGGTTTAGGAGGAGATGTTGTTTGAAGAAATTGTTTACGCACGGATGACAGACAAAAAGTGATCCTAATATTAATCACAAGAGGACCCAGAGGGCCCTGGTTCGCTCACCTGATCCAATGTATAACAAGTGGGCCCCGGGCAGGGTCAATTTTGGCCCAAGGGGTATAATTTGAACAATCTTGGTAGAGGTCCACAAGATGAAGCTTCATATCAAATATGAAAGATCCGGGCTTTGTGGTTTCAGAGAAGAAGATTTTAAAGGTTTACCCTGCATATAGAAGTCTGTGTAAAACAAGATTTTCCCTATATAAGTCTATGTAAAACCAAAGGGCCCCGGAGCGGGGGCATTTTTGGCCCCAGGGCTATAATTTGAACACTCTTGGTAGAGGTCCACTAGATGAAGCTTCATAACAAATATCAAAGACCT
Source organism: Lucinisca nassula (assembly GCA_963580285.1). Classification (NCBI taxonomy): domain Eukaryota; kingdom Metazoa; phylum Mollusca; class Bivalvia; order Lucinida; family Lucinidae; genus Lucinisca; species Lucinisca nassula. Next base: position 89,256 of record CAUZLF010000258.1, on the reverse strand, counting down.
AAGCTTTGTGTTTCAGAGAAGATGATTTTTAAAGATTTTCCCTGTATAAGTCTATGTAAAACCAAAGGGCCACATGGCGGGGGCATTTTTGGTCTCAGGGCTATAATTTGAACAATCTTTATAGAGGTTCACTAGCTGAAGCTTCATAACAAATATCAAAGACCTAAGCCTTGTGGTTTCAGAGCAGAAGATTTTTCAAGATTTTCCCTTTATAAGTCTATGTAAAACCAAAGGGCCCCTGAGCGGGGGCATTTTTTGGCCCCAGGGCTATAATTTGAACAATCTTGGTAGAGGTCCACAATATGAAGCTTCATACCAAATATCAAAAACCTGGGCCTTGCAGTTTCAGAGAAGAAGATTTTTAAAGATTTTCCCATATAAGCCTATGTAAAACAAAGGGCCCCGGTGCGGGGGCATTTTTGGCCCCAGCACTATAATTTGAACAATCTTGGTAGGGGTCCACTAGATGAAGCTTCATACCAAATATCAAAGACCTGGGCCTTGTGGTTTCAGTGAAAAAGATTTTTCAAGATTTTCCATATATAAGCCCATGTAAAACCAAAGGGCCCCCGTGCGTGGGCATTTTTAGCTCCAGCACTATAATTTGAACAGTCTTGGTAGGGGTCCACTAGATGAAGCTTCATACCAAATATCAAAGACCTGGGCCTTGCGGTTTCAGAGAAGAAGATTTTTCAAGATTTTCCCTATATAAGCCCATGTAAAACCAAAGGGCCCCTGTGCGGGGGTATTTTTGGCCCCAGCACTATAATTTGAACAATCTTGGTAGGGGTCCACTAGATGAAGCTTCATACCAAATATCAAAGACCTGGGCCTTGCAGTTTCAGAGAAGAAGATTTTTTAAGTTTTCGGTGAAAAAAATCTATTTTGGGCTACTGTGACCTATATAAGCAACGGACCGGAACCATTTGAACAACTTTGAAAGGGGACCACCTAAGGATCATTTCTGTGAAGTTTGGTCAAAATCCAATCAATGGTTTAGGAGGAGATGTCGTTTGAAGAAAAAGTTTACGGACGCACAGATGACAGACAAAAAGTGATCCTAATATAAAACACAAGAGGGCCATGATGGCCCTGGATCGCTCACCTGATCCATAGTGTAACAAGTGGGCCCCAGAGAGGGCCATTATTGGCCCCAGGGCTTTAATGTGCATAATGTTGAGGGAGGTCTTAAAGGTGAAGCTTCATACCAAACATCAACAAAGGCTATAATTTGAACAATCTTGGCAAAGGTCCACTAGATGAAGCTACACATCAAATATCAAAGACCTGGGCCTTGCGGTTTCAGAGAAGAAGATTTTTTTTAAAGATATTCCCTACATAAGCCTTTGCAAAACCAAATGGCCCCGGGGCTATATAAATCTATGTAAAACCAAAGGGCTCTGGGGTGGGGGCATTTGTGGCCCCAGGGCTATACCTTGAACAATCTTGGTAGAGGTCCACTAGATAAAGCTCCGTACCAAATATTAAAGGCCTGGGCCTTGCAGTTTCAGAGAAGAAGATTTTTAAAGATTTCCCTATATAAGTCTATGTAAAACCAAAGAGCCCCAGAGCGGGGACATTTTTGGTCTCAGTTCTATAATTTGAATAATATTGATAGAGGTCCACTAGATGCTGCTTCATACCAACTATCAAAGACCCTGGCCTTGTGGTTTCAGAGAAGAAGACTTTTAAAGATTTTCCCTATATTAGTCTATGTAAAACCATATAGGGCCCCGGGGTGGGGGCATTTTTGGCCCCAGGGCTATAATTTGAACAATATTGGTAGAGGTCCATTAGATTAAGCTTCATACCAAATATCAAAGTCCTGGGCCTTGCGGTTTCAGAAAAGAAGATTTTTAAAGATTATCCCTATATAAGCCTATGTAAAACCAAAGGGCCCCGGGGCGGGGGCATTTTTGGCTCGAGCACTATAATTTGAATAATCTTGGTAGGGGTCCTTTAGAAGAAGCTTCATACCAAATATAAAACACCTAGGCCTTGTGGTTTCAGAGAAGAAGAATTTTAAAGATTTTCCCTATATAAGTCTATGTAAAACCAAAGGGCCCCAGAGCAGGGACATTTTTGGCCCAAGGGCTTTAATTTGAACAATCTTAGTAGAGGTCTATTAGATGAAGCTTCATACCAAATATCAAAGTCCTGGGCCTTGTGTTTCAGAGAAGAAGACTTTTAAAGATTTTCCCTATATAAGCCTATGTAAAACCAAAGGGCCCCGGGGTGGTCGCATTTTTTGCCCCAGCACTATGATTTGAACAATCTTGGTAGGGGTCCACTTGATGAAGCTTCATACCAAATATCAAAGTCCTGGGCCTTGTGGTTTCAGAGAAGAAGATTTTTAAAGATTATCCCTATATAAGCCTATGTAAAACCAAAGGGCCCCGGGGCGGGGGCATTTTTGGCCCCAGCACTATAATTTGAACAATCTTGGTAGGGATCCACTAGATGAAACTTCGTACCAAATATCAAAGACCTGGGTCTTATGGTTTCAGAGAAGAAGATTTTTTAAGTTTTCATTAAAAAAATCTATTTTTGGCACCTGTGACCTTGATGTGCAGCAGACCAGAACCATTTGAACAACTCTAAAAGGGGTCCACCTAAGGATCATTCCTGTGAAGTTTGGTCAAAATCCGATCAGTGGTTTAGGAGGAGATGTAGTTTGAAGAAATTGTTTACGCACGGATGTCAGACAAAAAGTGATCCTAATATAAAACACAAGAGGGCCATGATGGCCCTGGATCGCTCACCTGATCCATAGAGTAACAAGTGTGCCCCGGGGAGGGCCATTATTGACCCCAGGGCTATAATGTGCATAATGTTGAGGGAGGTCTAAAAAGGTGAAGCTTCATACCAAATATCAACAAAGGCTATAATTTGAATAATCATGGAAAAGGTCCACTAGATGGAGCTACACCCCAAATATCAAAGACTTGGGTCTTGCAGTTTCAGAGAAGAGGATTTTTTTAAAGATATTCCCTACATAAGCCTATGTAAATCCAAATGGCCCCAGAGCGTGGACATTTTTGGCCTCTGGGCTATAATTTAAATAATCTTGATAGAGGTCAACTAGATGAAGCTTCACACCAAATATCTAAGACCTGGGCCATGCTGTTTCAGAGAAAAAGATTTTCAAAGATTATCTCTATATAAGTCTATGTAAAACCAAAGGGCCCCGGGGCGGGGGATTTGTAGCCCGGGGGCTATAATGTGAACAATCTTGGTCGAGGTTCACTAGATGAAGCTCCATACCAAATATCAAAGACATGGGCCTTGCAGTTTCGGAGTAGAAGATTTTCAAAGATTATCTCTATATAAGTCTATGTAAAACCAAAGGGCCCCGGGGCGGGGGATTTGTAGCCCGGGGGCTATAATGTGAACAATCTTGGTCGAGGTTCACTAGATGAAGCTCTATACCAAATATCAAAGACATGGGCCTTGCAGTTTCGGATAAGAAGATTTTTAAAGATTTCCCTATATAAGTCTATGTAAAACCAAAGGGTCTCGGGGCGGGGGCATTTTTGACCCCAGGTCTATAATTTGATCAATCTTGATAGAGGTCAACTAGATGAAATTTCACACCAAATATCAAAGACCTAGGCCTTGTGGTTTCACAGAAGAAGATTTTTAAAGATTATCCCTGTATAAGTCTAAGTAAAACCAAAGGGCCCCGAGACGGGGGCATTTTTGGCCCCAGGGCTATAATTTGAACAATCTTGGTAGAGGTTTTCAAGATGAAGCTTCATACCAAATATCAAAGAACTGAGCCTTGAGGTTTCAGAGAAGAAGATTTTTAAAGATTTTCCCTTTATAAGCCCATGTAAAACCAAAGGGCCCAGGGGCGGGGGCATTTTTGGCCCCAGCACTATTATTTGAACAATCTTGGTAGGGGTCAACGAGATGAAGCTTCATACCAAATAGCAAAGACCTGGGCCTTGCAGTTTCAGGGAAGAAGATTTTTAAAGATTTTCCCTATATAAGCCCATGTAAAACCAAAGGGCCCAGGGGCGGGGGCATTTTTGGCCCCAGCACTATAATTTGAACAATCTTGGTAGGAGTCCACTAGATGAAGCTTCATACCAAATATCAAAGACCTGGGCCTTGCGGTTTCAGAGAAGAAGATTTTTAAAGATTATCTCTATATAAGCCCATGTAAAACCAAAGGGCCCCGGGGCGGGGGCATTTTTGGCCCCAGCACTATAATTTGAACAATCTTGGTAGAGGTCCACTAGATGAAGCTTCATACCAAATATCAAAGACCTGGGCCTTGCGGTTTCAGAGAAGAAGATTTTTAAAGAATTTCCCTATATAAGCCCATGTAAAACCAAAGGGCCCTGGAGCGGGGGCATTTTTGGCCCCAGCACTGTAATTTGAACAATCTTGGTAGTGGTCCACTAGATGAAGCTTCATACCAAATATCAAAGACCTGGGCCTTGCTGTTTCAGAGAAGAAGATTTTTTAAGTTTTCGGTGAAAAAATCTATTTTTGTCTCCTGTGACCTATATGTGCAACGGACCGGAACCATATGAACAACTTTGAAAGGGGACCACCTAAGGATCATTCCTGTGGAGTTTGGTCAAAATCCGATCAGTGGTTTAGGAGGAGATGTTGTTTGAAGAAATTGTTTACGCAAGGATGACAGACAAAAAGTGATCCTAATATTAATCACAAGAGGGCCATGATGGCCCTGGATCGCTCACCTGATCCATAGAGTAACAAGTGGGCCCTGGGGAGGGCCATTATTGACCCTAGGGTTATTATGTGCATAATGTTGAGGGAGGTTTAAAAAGGTGAAGCTTCAAACCAAATATCAACAAAGCCAATAATTTGAACAATCTTGGCAAAGGTCCACTAGATTAAGCTACACACCAAATATCAAAGACCTGAGCCTTGCGGTTTCAGAGAAGATTTTTTTAAAAGATATTCCCTACATAAGCCTATGTGAAACCAAATGGCCCCGGGGGAGGGGGGGGGGGCATTTTTAGCCTCAGGGCTATAATTTAAACAATCATGATAAAGGTCCACTAGATGAAGCTTCACACTAAATATCAAAGACCTGGGCCTTGCTGTTTCAGAGAAGAAGATTTTCAAAGATTATCTCTATATAAGTCTATGTAAAACCAAAGGGCCCCGGGCGGGGGCATTTGTGGCCCGAGGGCTATAATGTTTTCAATCTTGGTAGAGGTCCACTAGATGAAGCTCCATACCAAATATCAAAGACATGGCCTTGCAGTTTCAGAGAAGAAGATTTTTAAAGATTTCCCCTATATAAGTCTATGAAAAACCAAAGGGCCCTGGGACGGGGGCATATTTGGCCCCAGCACTATAATTTGAACAATTTTGGTAGGGGTCCACTAGATGAAGCTTCATATCAAATATCAAAGAATTTGGGCCTTGCAGCTTCAGAGAAGAAGATTTTTAAACATTTTCCCTATATAAGCCTATGTTAAACCAAAGGGCCCCGGGGCGGGGGCATTTTGGCCCCAGTACTATAATTGGAACAATCTTGGTAGGGATCCACTAGATAAAGCTTCATACCAAATATCAAAGACCTGGGCCTTACGGTTTCAGAGAAGAAGATTTTTTAAAGATTTTCCCTATATAAGCCCATGTAACTCCAAAGGGCCCCGGGGCGGAGGGGTTTTTGGCCCCAGCACTAAAATTTGAACAATCTTGGTAGGGGTCCACTAGATGAAGCTTCATACCAAATATCAAAGACATGGGCATTGTGGTTTCAGAGAAGAAGATTTTTAAAGATTTTCCCTATATAAGCCCATGTAAAACCAAAGGGCCCCGGGGCGGGGGCATTTTTGGCCCCAGCACTATAAATTGAACAATCTTGGTAGGGGTCCACTAGATGAAGCTTCATACCAAATATCAAAGACCTGGGCCTTGCGGTTTCAGAGAAGAAGATTTTTTAAGTTTTCGGTGAAAAAATCTATTTTTGGCTCCTGTGACCTATATGTGCAATGGACCGGAACCATTTGAACAACTTTAAAAGGGGACCATCTAAGGATCATTCCTGTGAAGTTTGGTCAAAATCCAATCAGTGGTTTAGGAGGAGATGTCGTTTGAAGAAATTGTTTACGCATGAATGACAGACAAAAAGTGATCCTAATATAAATCACAAGAGGGCCATGATGGCCCTATATCGCTCACCTGTGTACCAGAAAATCATTGGAGTTGTTTTAAAAAAAAAGAACTGTGCAGAAAAGCAAGACATGTTTGTTTACCTGATTGATATAAATGTCTTCATAGATCCAGGGTGGTCAATATACTTGTACATCAGTTGAACCAGTTGAACTCTTCAGGATGAAATCTTGAAGGGCAAGATGTAGAGTATACACACGACTTCTTGAGTCCATGCAGTTAGTCTTTTTTCATGATGTAGTCATAATTTGACAAAGAAATCAATATCTGTAGCTTTGATTTCCTTTCAACACAGTAATTAACAACAGTATTGCATGGTACATAAGAAACACTGATGAGTGAAATAGCTGCTTCCATGTCAAAAAAGAGAGGCCAAAGTCTGCTTAGTTTTATCCAGACTGTATCTTTGACTTTTACTCAGTCACACTGATGTATAAGGCTCATATTATAGATTAAGCTACCTTTCTATCATAAACATCTTGCTTATTACATCTATCTTAAACCCACAAAGAAATAATTCTGTTACAGTGGGCATTATTATACTAAGGCATAAACTAAGACACACAAACATGCGTAGAATCTATGTCGTGATATGTGCCAAAAAGGTATCTTTAGGTGCACAAAATAAAGAATAGCTAAAAATAATGTGTCAGTTCTATGATTAGAAAGCAGATGCATCACCTTATTCTCTTGATCACCAATAAATAAATTCCTGATCTTGCAAGTATGTAGAAAATTGTTACTTAAATCTTTTTGAAGAAAATCTGTTTTCAGCCTTTTCAAGTAACAACAGATTTACATGTAAAATTATTGTGAATGTTGCAAATAAGAAAATAATAAAATATTGACATTATTCAAAACCTTTCTCTAAGAACAACTGATTTACATGTCAAAACAGTGTTGCAAATAAGAATACAATACAGTATGTTATTTGGCAGAATTCAGAATATTGTGAATAAAAGGCCCCAGGCCAGGTGTCCTCCCATCTCTGAAATGTCAGAATGTGGTGAATGTGTCTATAACATATATGTCATAAGCCATGTTTTGGGAATTTAAAACCCTTTCAACAGACTATTTCTTTCAAATTTTCCTAAAGTTCTAAGGAATAAATTTATGGGGAAAAAAGTGATCTCCAAAACTGCAAGACAAAGGACCAAACACTAGGAAAATTCAGTAATCAACTGAGCACGACCGCAATAAAATATGATCATCTTCAGGTCATGGAAACAATAACTGGTAAGTTTCATCCAAATCCGGTGACAACTGTAGGAGGAATTGTGGAGACAAACACTTTTGTTGATAACATGGCTTAGACTGACAAAGGGCAATGATGCTTGTAAAAATAAATCAGGCACAACCTACATAAAATCTGATCATTTTCAGGTCATAAGAACAATAACTGGAAAGTGAAAATCTCTTGAACACTGTGGGAGGAGTTGCGGAGACAAAAACCTCTGTTGATAGAATGGCTAAAACTGACAAAGGGGCAATAACATTGGTAAAAATCAGTCTAGCATGACCTCATCATGGGAACAATAACTGGAAGGTTTCATCAAAATCACTTGAAAATGTAGGAGGAGTTGCAGATGGACCGACTGATGGATGGACAGTGGATGGACAGACGAAACCATTACTATAGTCCCCTTCGACAAACGTCGGGGGAAAAATGGACAGAATGTACATTGCAAGTCAATTCTTCTCCAGACAAAGTGTCTGGTCAGATGTTAAATATGAAGGTAGCAAATGTTTGTGGATAGTAAAGAATAAACATTTTTTTAATTATTCTGCAATACATCTCAGCATTAAGATAACACACCCTTGCAACATAATGCATTTTTTGCATCTTGATAATAGCTACTTTTATGATGAAAATCCATGATATTTTCCTTATTTATACTGCAAACATAGGTTGCAGGTGCTAGTTAGAATCACCTCATTGAGGCAGTTCTAATGAGTACCCACAACCTATGTATTGGAGCAGAAATAAGAAAATAATGTATACCCCTGTAAACCCCAGGTTTCTCTATATAAAGTGGGGTTTAAGGGGGTGTTCATTTCACGGGCTTGTTCATGTGATGTGAATCCAGTTGAAGAGTACAATTAATATTAACCAAACGTACATCAACAACATCCATGTAATATGACATCATAAAAATATACATATATACAACTCAATCTTTGAAACCTCCACTGTATCAACAGACTATCAGATGCTTTATAATCTTCAAATTTTTTATGTCAACAGAAAGTGTAGTTTATCTTGTGCACATAAATTCTATGAAGAAGGTTGAAATCATACTAAAAAAATATCATTTAATCTTCTACTATAAAACTGGAAAACCAAATAAAATATTAAATATTATTAAGGCCCTTTAAGATTAAACTTTTATTTTTCCATATTGTTTTTTCGAAGGTATCCTATTTCTCACTTCTGAATGGAAAAAGAGGACCTATTCCATTAGAATAATGCATCCATATATGTAATGCTTTCAGTCATGATAGAAAAAATGCCATTTTTGAAATGAAAATTTATACATTTTTCTTATTTCTGCTTCAAACATAGATGATTGTGAGAATTACCTCCCTGAGACAGTTCTTATGAGTACCAACAGTCTATGTTTTGAGTGAGAAAATGGAAAAATATGTATAGAAAATAAAGAACAGCCCTGTAAACTCCACTTTTCTCTATATAAGGAGTTTTACAGGGGAACTCATTTCCTGATATCTGTAAGTGGTGGCCACCCAAATCTTGCAAAACCACCAGAATATCTACCTTTAAAAAGGTAAATACAGCATTTTATGTGGTGGGTGAGTGCACTGAAAAGTAGCATAAAAACACCTGACATGATTTCCAAGTTGTTATGCAAAAAGTGCGGTACTTATGATCTGACCAATAGATTCCTCTGTTCCAATTTCACCAAAAAAACAGCAACCTTAATTTGAGAGGCTGATTTTATACATTTAAAACTATGCAGGTGAAAAGTCTTCAACTATGTGGATTTCATGTGCAAAAAGACTATTTTGTGATCTGACCAGTATGTTTCACATGTTCCAACTCCACCATCAACATATGAAAAATCAACATTAGAAAATATCAAATCAAGCGTTGTCATATGATCTGTGGTACATTCATTTATAAGCATTTTGCATGACAACTTATCACTTAATTTCTTAACAGTGCTATGTTTCAGCAAAACATCAATATTGAAATCTCCAATTATCATCAATGGCTTTGATGGGGTCAAATATGGAATGAGTTCTTTGTTCAGACAAGAAAGAAGATTACTGTCAGACATTTGAGGTGACTTATACAAAAATACAATCTGACTTTCAATCGAGACATGCCTGGCAGTTATCATAATAAATTCTAATGTATCTGAACTATACTTTCTGTCCTGTATTGTAATGATATCATCTTTGGTATAAACTGCTAATCCATGAGGAGGTCTTTTACAAGTATTGTATCCAATTTGGTCATTTCTTATCAAACAATAGCCTTCTATTACATAATCACTATCATTATCAGGTTGATGTAGTCGTGTTTCTGCTAATCCAAATATGTGGGTTGACAACAGATTTTTGTCATTTCTAACATCATCAAAATGAAGATTCAAGGATCTACAATTATTGAAAGCAACTTTGAAATGTGAAACTGGATCTATCAATTCTAAAGATGTATCACACAGTTGAAGCATTGCTGTTTCATGCAATCGCTGCATTTCTGTCTTAACCTGATCATCAACTTGTAATGCTTTCTCATTGAAGTTAAGAATCTGAAGCTTTTCAATCGACCTTACTCTGCTGAGTGCAACATAGTGTAAATGTGGAACTTTGCGGGTTTTACGTTGTGATAAGTCAATAACAACTCTTTCAAGGGTACTACCTTGTGCTCTATGCACGGAGCGTCCTGCTGAAGGTTGCAAAGGGAATTGAACTCTCTGAAAGGTCTTTCTGTTGTAAGTAAATGACCTGTTGACATCAAAAATTGGCGTCCAATTTTCATCAATATTGCTATGATATAGTCCCCTGTTTTTGTATTTGATTCTTGTTTCCATTCCTGCTTTTTTGTCATCAAACTGGACCCAAATTATGCTTGGACGTTGTGTGGTTTGTAGTTTATACTCAATAAACTTAACTACACATGATGCTCCATTGGCTAGTCCATCTTCTGTTTTTATGTTTATTGTTAAATCATAAATCATGTCAACAACAACTGTTAAGGAGCAATGTAAATTTGCTGTTTGGTTTGAATCTGTTATTTTCTTTAGGTTCTTGAGCGCACAGTCTATCTTTTCTTTAGATAACTTAGGTGAGACATATGAATCCATGCATGGTATTTCAACCTTTTCTGTTGTCATATTTCTTATAATTTCATCATTAAAAACATGCATGAAATAGTTTTCTGCAAAGAGGTGAGGCGCATTTTTTTGATACTCAGTATCTTTTTTAGTTACTTCACACTGCTTAAACCTAGTCTTGTCTCGAGCAGTCAAGGCATTGATCCTTAATCTATTTAACAATTCTGCAAATTCAAGGTCATCTTTCTGTCTCATAATTTCTGTTAATTCAAACATGGTAAATAAGTCTTTCCAGAGATTTCGTGATAAAGCAGCTGCATCATGTTTCATGTCATTAAATATCCAATCACCACTCACAGGTTTCAACTGATAAAGATCACCAACAGCAATAATGCTAACACCACCAAAAGGCGTTTTTGTTCCTTTCAATGCTTGAAGTCTCTGATCAATAAAATTCAACATAGAATTACTAACCATTGAAATTTCATCAATAATCACAACTGACAAATCACGGTATTTTGATCTAAAGGTATTCAGACTGTCACAGGTTAATGTTTGATCCGATTGCTTATACTTTTGTTTAAATGCAGATGAGATGGTAGAACCATTAATATTAAATGCTGCTTTTCCTGTAAATGCACAAAGAAGAACCCTTGTGTGATCCGCATCTTCTCCTTCTTTCAGATTTAATATTCTAAACAAAGTCTGATACAATGCTCTAATAACTAGACTTTTTCCAACACCAGCTCCACCAGAAAGAAATACATATAAGGGGGCATCTTTTGTTTTAATCCAGTGAATCACATGATAGTAAAACTGTTTTTGTTTACTATTTAAACACTGCAGGAGCTTTCTGTAATCAATATCTGAAAGAATATTTTCATTCACATCAATTTGAGGAGCAGAAACGTAACACCCAATTTCAGTCCCTATATCATAGTCTCTATGCTCAATTCTATCAGGATTAAAATATATAAACTCTTCAGACTGAACTGGTTCTATTTCAGCATCATCACCTTCAACTTGTTGTGTACTTGGAGCAATATCGTCGAATGCATCATATTCGATTTCTGCTAACTCTCTTGCTAATTCCAACTCTTCAGCATAATGTTCGTAAGTGGAACATTTATGATCTATCACATGCTTCATAGACTCATAGTGTTCTTTATATGTTCTAAAAGTTCCAAGTAAGTCAGTCTCTTCATTTCTCCATGGGTGAAAAAGTAGAAGTTTCTCTCTATAATAGTTCTCTTCATCTGTTTTGCGATTGAATCTCACATACCTTATTATTTTAGAATTACGACATCGTTTGATTTTTATGCCATTCTTTAAAGTTAAAATAGTTTCACCATCACCAAAGCATTCTTCATCTGATGCTTCTACATCTTTCTCATAATCTTGCTCCTCCTCATCTCTACTATCATTATGTCCATCCGGGTAAATGACTTCTAACTCAGACACATAATCAGCTAAGCAATACTTTTCCAATGGTTTGGGACGTTTCGAGTATCTTTTAATTTTATTGTCTGACATTATATCAGTCGAGTCTGCCGGCAATTCATCAAGTACTGACTTTGGTTTCAGTAACTGTACTCTCTGGGTTGGAAGTGACGTATTAATGAAGACAACACTTCTTGAACTTTTAGTCAATGGCATTTGCAGTACCAAATAAACTGCCTCTTGTGCACTTACTTCAACGCTGTTTGAAAACACATTTCCAATATGTCTAACTTGTCTTTTGAGATCCATATTGCCATTCCTTGCTTCTTTTGCAGCTGCATGCAGCAAATTACTCATCCCTCTTTGAGATTTACTAATATATGAAACTATATACATAGCACAAGCATATGGATCTAACACAAATTGTATATCAATGTTTGCCTTCCAAGCTTTTAACACACTATCATTGTACAAATTTACACGGATCTCACTCGGATTTCTTTTCAAAAACACTTTTGAAGAGTTTAAAGAACTTCTGATACATTTAATATATTCTTCCTCACTCATTCGGACAACACTTGTCAGAAACTCCTCATAAGACATATCATATCCATCTTTCTTACTGTTCATTGTTTTCTGTAAGTTTTGGTACAATTTATAATACTTGTCTTTTTCAGTTTCGAGAGGCTGTAAGACCATAGTTTTGGAAAGAGGTGGCAAAGGATAACCAAATCGACAGATTTTATCTTCTCGTTTTCTACATGTTCTAGAATGTTTGTGAATTTGAAGTTCTATTAAATGACCAAGATGTGGATTATCTATAGAACATTTTAAATACTGATCCACATAAGCAGCCAACTCTACATCCGAATCCACACTGAATTTTGGTGCATTCTGTACCCATACAATCATGTGAATATGTGGCGATCCACGTTGCTGAAATTCCACTCTAAAAAAGTAATCAACAACTTTTCCAAGAGGTTCGTGCTCACTTTTTAGAACTGTGTTGATGAATTCTTTAACTCTATGCTCGAAATATCTGGAACAAGTGACTGGATCTGATGAATAAGTTTTATCTTTTGTTCCCATGCCAAGTTTTCAATTTGATCATCAGTGTAGTTGAAATTTTTATTCAAGGTAGCTAACATTTTCAAAAGCTCAATCCATCTTGTATCAGCTGAGGACAATGACATAAACCAAGTTGGCAAACCCAACTGACGAATCATAGCATACACATCTTTTTTTCTAGATTCTAAATATGCTGGAGAATTTCTTAGCTGTTTAAACAAATAGTAACCTTCATCATTTTTTACAATAGTGTCAATACACTCTGAGTTTCTTGCTTGTACAGCAGTAATATTATTTGTTCCCGTTTGACACCTTCTAACAGCAAGGTTTGCTTTATCGTTCAATTGCTTCATTTGTATTTTTTTCAGTTTAAAAAATATATTAGGTACACTGTTAGCAGCACGCCTATCTTGGCTTCTCAATTCCCATTTTGCAATATCACTATAATGTACAGGCACTTTTCTATCATCATTATCTATGCGCCTCTGCCCACAAAATATGGTTGGAAAACAAAGATATTCTGAATCTTTATCTTGAAATATACTGAGTGGCCTTTGACCTTCTCCAGGAGCAAATGTGAATGTAGAATTTCTGTTTTCAAGATCTGCATCATCCAATAGAGTGTCAATATTTCCCACATTTTCTTGTGCGATTTCTTCTGCATCTGAATCATACAGTTCTTCTACATGAGGTGTGTTACGATTTGAAATATCATCATTTTTTTCTAACTGATCGTTTGGACAATTGTTACACATTTCACTAACAACACCATCAAAATCAACAATATCATACTTTGAACATTCTTTTGTACACAACTCAAAAAAATTATGTATAACCTCAGCTTGGTTCTGATTATATGGAATATCCTGAAGACTTTCATCCAAAACACCATCAGAATCATCATTATTTGTTTCAGAGCAGGTTTTTTTTGTGATTCAAAAAATGCATGCAGTGTTTCATTACTTTCTTCTGTGATTCTCTTTAACCACTGCTGGTCTATTTCAACATTTGCGTTTTTGTACAATTCACTACCACTCATTAGCCAATGCAAAGCACAAAGCACATGATATGGTCGAACATTTTCTGAGAAAACATATGACTTAAATGACATCTTCTTCTTTAATTTCACTGCAACTGTAACATTTTCGTCAAACGGTCTAGGTAAAGCATTTACAACTGGTTGAATGTCAACAGGTACATTAACAACATTTCCTTTTACTGATAACTGGCGACCTCTAGGTAGTTCTCTCATCTGCATGAACGGTATACGTAAAGCAATAAGGCGTTCTTCAAGTGGAAACAGCTCCAATTCTTTTGGTTTTGGTGGCCACTTCATTCCGTTTACAACAGACAATTTTGGGACTTTACCACACTTAATATTGTCTTTGCATGTACAGCATATCCATTCTTCTTCATTGACTGATTTCACCCCTGTTAAGTACTTTTCCTTGTCTTTAGAAACAAATGTCTTAACTTTTGATACAGTCTCTTCAAACCATGTCTGTTGACAGCAACTACATATATAGACAGGTCCAACAGATATATTCTTGTGAAACTTTTCAATACAAACATCAATATCACTACCACATTTTCTGCGCTTTGTATTTATCTTTTCAACTTGTGAAAAAGACGGATCTTTACGCTTGGTAGCTTTTCTTTTACTGTCTATAATGTTTTCTGCTTTCTTGTTTTTTTCATTTAGTCTCCACTGTTGTTTTGCAACCCTTTCTTGTTCTAATTTGAATGGATCTGATCTTGCCTTCCTCTTTGATAGATTTTGTATTGCAATATCTTTTTTTTTAATTCAAGGCATTCTCGAGATTCTCGTTTCTTTTCACTTTCCCATTTTTTGTATTCATCTATTAATCTAGCCCTTCTCATACATGCCTTTGTCATAGCTTTGTCTTTTTTACGATGTTCTTCAGATTGTCTAGCACTCTGCTTTGATTTTAGTGTATATTCTTTATCCTTTTTTCGATATTCTTCAGACTGTCTAGCACTCTGCTTAGATTTTATTGAATATTCTTTATCCTTTTTTCGATATTCTTCAGACTTTCTAGCTCTCTGCTTTGATTTTAGTGTATATTCTTTATCCTTTTTTCGATATTCTTCAGACTGTCTAGCACTCTGCTTAGATTTTATTGAATATTCTTTATCCTTTTTTCGATATTCTTCAGACTGTCTAGCTCTCTGCTTTGATTTTAGTGTATATTCTTTATCCTTTTTTCGATATTCTTCAGACTGTCTAGCACTCTGCATTGATTTTAGTGTATATTCTTTATCCTTTTTTCGATATTCTTCAGACTGTCTAGCACTCTGCATTGATTTCAGTGTATATTCTTTATCCTTTTTTCGATATTCTTCAGACTGTCTAGCACTCTGCATTGATTTTAGTGTATATTCTTTATCCTTTTTTCGATATTCTTCAGACTGTCTAGCACTCTGCATTGATTTTAGTGTATATTCTTTATCCTTTTTTCGATATTCTTCAGTCTGTCTAGCACTCTGCATTGATTTTAGTGTATACTCTTTGTCTTTTCCTCTGAAGTTAGAGTCTTGCCTTCGTTTCTCCATATAAACTCTCATATATTCTTTTCTTTCTGTAGCTTTTTTCTTATTTATTTTTATTTCTTTGTTCCTCGTCTTTTGATTTTTAGTCACATTTGTACTATTCCGTGTCTTTTCTTTAAGTTTATGCTTTTGATCCTTAAAGTATTTGCCAATAAGTGTTGCATGATTTTCACTGCTTGAATTCGCAAATAAGTCTTCTCTTGCATGTGCATTCCTCATATGGCTTTCAGGTACCTTTCTCTTATAAGTTACAGTTTTCCAAGCATAGTCACATGGAGTGTCAGTATGGCTGTCTGCATGATTTTCAATATCAAATATTGAATTATGCTCTGGATTAGACAAGTCAAAGTCTATAGGAAGAATTTCGAACTGCGCGGAAATAGAAATCATCATACTTTCAAACAATGCATATAGAAATGCAACCAAATCATCTAAACAATTGAAAGCAGCTAGTAATGATTTTCCATCCGGAACGGATAATCCATTTAAACCATGTGAATGTGAATCAAATATAAAATATTTACAATCTCTCTTGAACACAGAGCAACAAATTGAACCCATCATTAATAAAACACTTGGAGAATTTTGTAGAGTGGTGTACAATGCTTGGTGAAGAGTAGGTAAACTGGTATTGACAAACTGTTCTGTGCAAAGACCTGTCACAATAGCAGATGTTTTCACAACAACTTCTTGTTTAAAATTGAAACTAATCTTGGAAGTTCATCAAAGCTTAGTAACTTACTCCTGAATTTACCTTCTGCCTTTAATTCACCAATGATCTTATTATACAGACTATCTCCAGCTAAAAGAATGTTGTCTAGATCTGTACTACAAGCAATGTCTGAGTATGCTGCATATATTAATGAACAAAGTGCATTTGCAGTACACTGACATCCTCTGGACTCATTGCTAAATATTTCTGAACCTTGGTGAAAAGATCCCAGTTCAAATTTGACAGAGTTAAATGGACCATAAGAAGGCTTCCATAGCACTGTTTCAGTATGTTCCATTAAAGGAAATGCTGTATACATAGTTTTTTCACCAACTTGTGTAGAGCTTGAAAATACAGTGTTTGTAAATTCTGTGGGTGAATGTATTTTGGTATTTTGTCCTAGTTGTTGTCTGTTAGTACTGTCATTTGAACTTTGCAAAACTTCGATATTTTGTTCTGGTTGTTTTCTGTAAATATCTTTGTCATTTCTACTTTGTAATACTGAGTTCATAACTTTGTCATTTCTACTTTGTAAAACTGAAGCATCAGATGTCACGCTGAGGCAGGTCATACCCACATCTGAAGAACTAGATGACCCTGGGCCAGATGATACGCTGGGGCAGGTCATACCCACATCTGACAAAATAATTGACCCTGGCACAGATGTCCCCATCGCTGCAAGCGATTGGGGCTTAGATCCTCCACGATCTATGAGGGGGGTCAGGCCCACATCTGAGATAAGTAACCCAGGGCTACCATCATTAGCCCTCACCATGGTCTTTGCCAATGACTTCTTCCAGGTCTTTTTGCGTGGCATACCTCAACCTGAAAGATACAAAAGTAGGTGTCTGCTTTAAAAGGAAAAGGAAACATTATTATCTTTAAATAATTCAAAATCTTGCCTATACTAAATGAATTTTTGTAAAACAGACAGATTTTCTTTTCTCGCTTGAGCATAGTAATTTAACAAGGTAATCCCCCAAAAAACAAATGATAATCCTCTAGACTTTTATGATTCTGTATAGTTTTGACCAAGTATTTTTAATAGGAGACTTCAATGTGTGTTTAAAAGCCAAATAAACTGTGTAAACAGCAGCAACAGATGATGGTGAATGTTGGGGCCCTGAAAAAATGGTTTAAACCCTTCCTCACATTCATTATTACTTGACATCCCAAAGTTGTTTGTTCATTGCAGTTTCATTTCATTTATTTCATTTTTTATATCTTTTAATTTTCTAACACTGTGGACTGTGTGTCCAAATTATTTAATTTAGTAAAAGTTACTGAGTTACCACCTGTTTGGGAAAAAACTACTTTTCCCAAAGCTTACTAAGAATTAGAGAGAATTTAATTCTATGTAATGTTGGTTGGTGCCTGATGTTCTGTCTCTGGTCGGGAACATCGGAATCTAACTGTTGGTTTTCTTTTGCTCCAGCATTTCAATGATTCCTTGCTGTTGAGTCCTCACCGTTGTTTCATCTCTGTGGTTGTTTGATTTTTGTGTTCACAGCAATGTTGCACTGATGAGTTGGAGGCATTCATGAGGACTGAAAAAATTGTCTAAATTGCTATGGAAATAAGTGCGAAGATTGTGATCACGTAAAATCGATTTAAGCCCCACCAGTGGAATTCATTTTACTGACTGTTCCAAGATGTTTCTTCTGTCCCGGTTCATTTTTGATATGGTTTGTCTTTTAGTGTTTGTATCGCTTACATTATTTTGTTTTGGATAGCCAATTGGCCATTTTGTGGGAAAGTAACTGTCCTTTTGGCTTTCCACTATTGATGTTTCCATTAGGGTCTGGTTGTTTCATGTTTGTGTTTCTTTCCCTTTGGTGTCTCTGACGGGAGCTGTGGGTTAATTGCATAAATTCCTGATCATTGCCTTCACTTCTATTTTGTTTGTTTCATTTACCACCCACTCAACACCATCTAGGTTATTTCTTAGCCAATAAGGTTACCCAACCACACTATCAGGGCACCCTCATACGTAAGATATTCACCAATATAGTGCATATTCTTTGGCCAGAAACTGACAACTACCTTTACTGAATAAGCACAAGGGAGGTAATGACCTTGTAATAGATTTCATTATCGATCTTCCAGCAATGAATGTTCCTAACCTTAGCAGGTATCCAATCTGCGACCTCCTGATCACCAGTTAGACTGGCATCCTACTGAGCTACCAAGGCCAGAAGGGAAAGAGCTACTAAATTGGCTTGTACCCTATGATTTTATTGTTTGTTAAGAAGTGTCTTTTTGTCTACCTTTGACTTTAAGGATAAGCTCTGGGTTCTGTTTCAATCAGTTACTGTTTCAATCAGTTCCTGAAGTATCTTTCAACATCAGTTTTAATACTTTTCTGGTAGTTCTCCAGACAAGCATTAATTAAAAAAAAAGGATAGTTGTAAAAACAGGTATTTATTGTTCTTTGAAACTACAATACCTCTTGATGGCCTCTATCATTTTTGCTTATTACTTCAAAAGTTTTTTGGTTTTTAGTGTCTAAGTGACCTAACCTCTGACCTCAAACACAATAGCATTAAACATTACTGCATAATCAATTTATCAGAATGCAATATATCAAGGATTTTCATGTTGATAATTGTACTTTGTCTGCATTCTTTTGGGCACTGTATTATACAAACAATTCTTCTATCAAACAAAAGGTGTGATTCACTCTGATTTTGCCAAAATCATTTACCTATTACTTTTTACTATCATTAATAAAACTTTCATTTACCTTGAAATACAGTGATGAGCTGTAACTTGTTTCAAGAACTGTTTTCCACCTTATATACACAGCACTAAGTCACTAACACAGTCTATATATCAGCCACTAAGTCACAAATACTGTCTATCTATCACTTTGTCAATTATTTAAATGTATATCCAACACAATAAGAATATTTTCTTTTCAGAAATCTTGTTGATACTACAAAAAAGGAAAGCTGTATTAGACAAATTTACTGTAAAAACAAACCAATTTTTTTTTCAAGAATCTGAAAAAATTACTGTTTCAATAAATTAAGAAACAAGACATGTTTGTGAAACACTGATGCCCCCGGACAGCGCATGTTAAATATGAAAGCAGTATCACTAAGCAATCGAAAGGTTTGGCCAATGTTCAAGTCCTAAAAAAGTAGGTCGTCACGAGGTCAAAAATTATGGGATCGTTGCAAAGGTATTGTGACATAGAATGCACATGTGAAATATGAAAGCCCTATCGCTTACAAATCAAAAGTTATGGCCAATGTTAAAGTTTTCAAAAAATAGGTCAAACGTCAAGGTCAAAAAATATGGTACCTATGGAAAGATCTTGTGATAAAGAATGCATGGAAAGATCTTGTGATAAAGAATGCACATGTGAAAAATGAAAGCCCTATCACTTACCAGTCTTAAGTAATGGACTATGTTAAAGTTTTTAAAAAGTAGGTCAAATGTCATGGTCAAGGTCACAAGGTCAAAAATTATGATACCACTGGAAAGGTATTGTGACAAGGAATACACATGTGAAATATCAAAAGCCCTACCACTTACCAATCGAAAGTTATGGCCAATTTCAAGTTTTTTAAAAGTAGGTCAAATATCAAGGTCACAAGGTCAAAAATTATGATACCACTAGAAAGGTCTTGTGACAAGGAATGCACATGTGGAATATGAAAGTCCTATCACTTACCAATCGAAAGTTATGGCCAATGTTAAAGTTTTTAAAAAGTAGGTGAAACGTCAAGGTCAAGGTCAAGAATACCTCTAGAAAGGTCTTGTGACAAGGAATGCACATGTGAACTATGAAAGCTATATCAGTTACCATTCAAAAGTAATGCCCAATGTTCAAGTTTTTGTGAATGTTAAAAGTTTTTTTAAAAAGAAGTTGATCAAATGTCAAGGTCAAGGGGTCAAAAATTGTAGTATCACTGGAAAGGTCTTGTTACATGGAATAGACATGTGAAACATGAAAGTCCTATCACTAACCAATCAAACTTAATGGCTAATCTTAAAGTTTTTAAAAGGGAGGTCAAAAGAAGGTCAGATGTCAAGGTCACAGGTCTAAATTTATGGTACCTCTTGAAAGGTATTGTGACAAGGAATGCACATGTGAAATATGAAAGCCCTATAAGTTACCATTCAAAAGTTATGCCCAATGTTAAGGTTTTTGCGGACAGACAAACAGACGGACAGTCCAAAACTATATGCCCCCGAATCTTTGATTCCGGAGGTATAAAAATAAAGTAAGTTAAAATACTGATTAGCTAAACATCAGTACACATATTGCAGTTTTAAACTGAAATCTAACAAGATGTGTTTGTGAAACACTGATGCCCCCGGACAGCGCATGTTAAATATGAAAGCAGTATCACTAAGCAATCAAAAGGTATGGCCAATGTTCAAGTCTTAAAAAAGTAGGTCAAGGTCACAAGGTAAAAAATTATGGGATTGTTGAAAAGGTCTTGTGACATAGTATGCACATGTGAAATATGAAAGCCCTATCACTTACCAATTGAAAGTTATGGCCAATGTTAAATTTAATAAAAAAGGTCAAACATCAAGGTAACAAGGTAAAACTAGAGTGATGACAATGTTTCTCTAAAAATAGCCATAGTGACCTTGACCGCGAAAGTAGATCTTGCTCAAGATATTATTATAAGCATCTTTTGTGTGAAGTTATATTAAAATCTGTTAATAAATGTAAGCGGTAGAGCAATGACAAAGTTTTTCTAAAAATACCCAGTGACCTTGACCTTGAAAGTCAAAGCAACTCGAGATGTCATCATAAGAAACATTAAAATCCATCAATAAATGTAGGTGCTAGAGCGATGGCAAAGTTTTTCTAAAAATAGCCACAGTGACCTTGACCATGAAAGTCAAAATTGCTCGAGATATTGTCATAAGGAACATTTATGTGAAATTATATTGAAATTGGTGAAAAAATGTAGTCGCTAGAGCGATGACAAAGTTTTTCTAAAAAAAGCCACAGTGACCTTGACCTTTAAAGTCAGACTCGCTCAAGGTATTGTCATAAGGAACATTTGTGTGAAGTTATATTGAAATCAGTGAAGAAATGTAGTCGCTAGAGCGATGACAAAGTTTTTTCTAAAAATATCCACAGTGACCTTGACCTTGAAAGTCGAAATCGCTTGAGATATTGTCATAAGGAACATTTGTGTGAAGTTTTATTGAAATCAGTGAAGAAATGTAGTCGCTAGAGCGATGACAAAGTTTTTCTAAAAATAGCCACAGTGACCTTGACCTTGAAAGTCGAAATCGCTTGAGATATTGTCATAATGAACATATGTGTGAAGTTATATTGAAATCGGTGAAGAAATGTAGGCGCTAGAGCGATGAGAAAGTTTTTCTAAAAATAGCCAGTGACCTTGACCTTGAAAGTGGGACTCGCTAGAGATATTGTTATAAGGAACATTTGTGTGAAGTTATATTGAAATTTGTGAAAAATGTAAGCGCAGAGTGATGACAAAGTTTTTCTAAAAATAGCCAGTGACCTTGACCTTAAGGCCATGACCTTTAAAGTCGAACTCGCTCGAGATATTTTTGTAAGGAACATTTGTGTGAAGTTATATTGAAATCAGTACAGAAATGTTGGCGCTAGAGCGATGACAAAGTTTTTCTAAAAATAGCCACAGTGACCTTGACCTTGAAAGTGGAACTCGCTTGAGATATTTTTGTAAGGAACACTTGTGTGAAGTTATATTGAAATTGGTGAAGAAATGTAGGCGCTAGAGGGATGACAAAGTTTTTCTATAAATAGCCACAGTGACCTTGAAAGTCCAAATCGCTCGAGATATTGTCATAAGGAACATTTGTGTGAAGTTATATTGAAATTTGTGAAAAAATGTAAGCGCTAGAGCGATGACAAAGTTTTTCAAAAAATAGCCAGTGACCTTGACCTTAAGGCCATGACCGTGAAAGTCGAACTCGCTCGAGATATTTTTGTAAGGAACATTTGTGTGAAGTTATATTGAAATTGGTGAAGAAATGTAGGCACTAGAGCGATGACAAAGTTTTTCTAAAAATAGCCACAGTGACCTTGACCTTGAGGTCATGACCTTGAAAGTCGAACTCGCTCAAGATATTGTCATAAGGAACATTTGTGTAAAGTTATATTGAAATCAGTAAAGAAATGTTGGCGCTAGAGCGATGACAAAGTTTTTCTAAAAATAGCCACAGTGACCTTGACCTTGAGGGGGGGGGGGGGGGTCTGGATGGACAAAAATTATGGTACCACTAGAAAAGTCTTGTGACAAGGAGTGCATGTGTGAAATATGAAAGCCCTACCACTTTCCAATCGAAAGTTATGGCCAATGTTTAAGTTTTTAAAAAGTAGGTCAAACATCACGGTCAAGGTCACAAGCTCAAAAATTATGGTACCACTAGAAAAGTCTTGTGACAATGAATGCACATATGAAATATGAAAGCCCTATCACTTACCAATCGAAAGTTAAGGCCAATGTTAATGTTTTCAACAATTTTGAAAAAAATAGGTCAAAGGTCAAGTTCAAGGTCACGAGTTCAAAAATTATGGTACCACTGGAAAGGTCTTGTGATAAGGTATACACATGTGAAATATGAAAGCTCTATCTATTACCATTCAAAAGTTATGTCCAATGTTAAGGTTTTTGTAGACAGACAAAGCCGTTTGGCCGTTTGTCAAACGGACAAACAGACAGACAGACAGACCAAAAACTATAGCCCCTGAATCTCTTAGATTCCGGGGGCATAAAAAGGTATTTCAAATTAAATTCATGAAGAATTATCATTATATTTAAATAAAAAGTGGATTTGATTTGTGTATGGTTGATAAAATTGATTAAACTTTCATTCATTCAACAATTAAAAAAGGTGACTAAGTATTATAAAATGCTTCCCTACCGGGAGCATAAATCATGATCAGCAAGGCGGTTTTTCTCCAGGAAGAGACCCTCTATGCACAGATGAAGGTATTACAAAACGTAAAAGAGTGTTTATTTAATGTATCTTTAAAACCAACTAGATCTATTACTAAAAGTGATCTATCACTAAAAGTGATTAATATCCCACAAAAATGTCTACAGACAGATAAATTGAATTATGCTATATACTTCCCCTCAATTTTGTTGCAGGGATTATAAAATTTCAATAGCTACAGTTTTAATTTTTACAATTTCATTCATACAACTAACATTATCCAAATAAGACTGGAATGCCATGCCAAACAACCTTCATCTTTCTTACCTGGTACGTCTGCGATTACCTCTTTTGTGGATAACCATTGTTAATAACTCTTTTCAGATGAACATGGTTTGTTAGTTAATTTTGGGGAGCTGATGGAAGCTGTGGGTTAACTACGGATTCCTGATCATTGCCTCCACTTCTATTTTATGGTCAAGCAAACACTATTTAGTTCATTTTTGAGCCAGTTAGTTTGGTTTAAACATTATTTATTTTGATTTGTCAAACATTTACAAGTTCATACATAGACAGAATACAATAGTACATGCATACAGGATTTAAAAACAAGCATTCAAGCCAGTTAGTTTAACTAACCACACTTTCGAGACAGGCTTATACATAAGTGGTTAACCAGTACAGTGCAGTCTTTCACCAGAAGTTGATAACCGCCCTTCTTGAATCAGCAGAAGGGAGAGACTGACCAGAGAAAAGATTTCCTGATTGATAGCCATTTAAGAATGTTGCCAACCCTTAACTTCTTGATCACCAGTCAGGATAGCATCCAAAAGAGCTACAAGTCTGGCTTAGATGAATCAAAATTTTAAGACGAACAATCGTTATATTCTTTAGCTAGAATAAACAATGTCCTGGGTACGACTATAAATGACACCAATATTACTCTTCACCATGCTGGAAACTATGTATCTTCATGCCTGGAATGAAAAAAAAAAACAAATAGTGTCAATGTTAATAAAATACTTATTATCATTAACTACACATGTACAACAATGCATTTTTGGCCCCAGAGCTATAATTTGAACAATCTTGATGGAGGTCCACTAGATGAAGCTTCACACCAAATATCAAAGACCTGGGCCTTGCGGTTTCAGAGAAGAAGATTTTTGAAGATTTTTCCTATATAAGACAATGTAAAACCAAAGGGCCCCGGGGCGGGTGGGGGGGGGGATTTTTGGCCCCAGGGTTATAATTTGAACAATCTTGATAAAGGCCCACAAGACGAAGCTTAATACCATATATCAAACACCTGAGCCTTCTGGATTTAGACAAGAAGGTTTTCAAAGGTTTTCCCTATGTAAGTCTATGTAAAACTAAAGTGCCCTGGGGCTGGGGCATTTTTGTCCCCAGGGCTATAATTTAAACAATTTTGGTAGAGGTCCACTAAATGAAGCTACACAACAAATATCAAAGACTTGGGCCTTGCAGTTTCAGAGGAGATTTTTTAAGATTGTTCCTATATAAGTCAATGTAAAAGCAAAGGGGGGGGGGGGATTTTTGGCCCAAGAGTTATAATTTGAACAATCTTGATAGAGGTCTACTAGATGAACCTTCACACCAAATACTAAAGACCTAGGCCTTGCGGTTTCAGAGAAGATTTTTTTTAGATTTTTCCTATATAAGCCAATGTAAAATCAAAAAGGGCCCCGGGTCAGCGACATTTTTGACGCAAGGGCTATAATTTGAACAATCTTGGTAGAGGTCCACTAGGTGAAGCTACACAACAAATATCAAAGACCTCTGCCTTTTTAAAAAAATTTCCTGTATAAGTCAATGTAAAACTAAAAAGGTCCTGGGCAGGGGCATTTCTTGGCCCCAGGACTATAATTTGAACAATCTTGATAGAGGTCCACTAGATGAAGCTTCATACCAAATATCAAAGACCTAGGCTTTGTGGTTTCAGAGAAGAAGATTTTTAAAGATTTTCCCTATATTAGTCTATGTAAAACCAAAGGGCCCCGGAGTGGGGGCATTTTTGGCACCAGGGCTATAATTTGAACAATCTTGGTAGAGGTCCATTAGATGAAGCTTCATACCCAATATCAAAGGCCTGGGTCTTGCGGTTTCAGAGAAGTAGATTTTTAAAGATTATCCCTATATTAGTCTATGTAAAACCAAAAGGCCCCGAGGCGGGGGCATTTTTGGCCCCAGCACTATAATTTGAACAATCTTGGTAGGGGTCCACTAGATGAAGCTTCATACCAAATATCAAAGGCCTGGGCCTTGTGGTTTCAGAGAAGAAGATTTTTAAAGATTTTCCCTATATTAGTCTATGTTAAACCAAAGGGCCCCGCAGTGGGGGCATTTTTCGCCCCAGGGCTTTAATTTGAACAATCTTGGTAGAGGTCCATTAGATGAAGCTTCATACCCATTATCAAAGGCCTGGGCCTTGCGGTTTCAGAGAAGAAGATTTTTAAAGATTATCCCTATATAAGCCTATGTAAAACCAAAGGGCCCCAAGGCGGGGGCATTTTTGACCCCAGCACTATAATTTGAACAATCTTGGTAGGGGTCCAACAGATGAAGCTTCATACCAAATATCAAAGACCTGGGCCTTGTGGTTTCAGAGAGGAAGATTTTTAAAGAATTTCCCTATATAAGTCTATGTAAAACCAAAGGGCCCCGGAGTGGGGGCATTTTTGGTCCCAGGGCAATAATTTCAACAATCTTGATAAAGGTTATCAAGACAAGGCTTCATACCAAATATCAAACACCTGAGCCTTCTGGTTTCAGACAAGAAGATTTTTAAAGGTTTCCCATATGTAAGTCTATGTAAAACCAAAAGGCCCATGGGCGGGGGCATTTTTGGCCCCAGGGCTATAATTTGAACAATCTTGGTAGAGGTCCACTAGATGAAGCTACACACAAAATATCAAAGACCTGGGCCTTCCGGTTTCAGAGGAGAAGATTTTTTAAGTTTTCATTAAAAAAAAATCTATTTTTGGCTCTCTTGACCTTGATGTGCAACGGACCGGAACCATTTGAACAACTTTGAAAGGGGACAACCTAAGGATCATTCCTGTGAAGTTTGATCAAAATCCGATCAGTGGTTTCGGAGGAGATGTCGTTTGAAGAAATTGTTTACGCACGCACGCACGCACGCACGGACGGACGGACGGACGGACGCACGACGGACGACGGACAAAAAGTGATCCCAAAAGCTCACCTCGTCACTACGTGACGGTGAGCTAACAAGAGGGCCATGATGGCCCTGGATCGCTCACCTGATCCATAGAGTAACAAGTGGGACCCGGGAAGGGCCATTATTAACCCCAGGGCTATAATGTGCATAATGTTCAGAGACGTCTAAAAAGGTGAAGCTTCATACCAAATATCAACAAAGGCTATAATTTGAACAATCTTGGCAAAGGTCCACTAGATAAGTTACATACCAAATATCAAAGACCTGGGCCTTGCGGTTTCAGAGAAGAAGATTTTTATTAAAGATATTCCCTACATAAGCCTATATAAAACCAAATGGCTCAAGGGCGGGGGCATTTTTGGCCTCAGGGCTATAATTTAAACCATCTTGATAGAGGTCCACTAGAGGAAGCTTCACACCAAATATCAAAGACCATGGCCTTGCTGTTTCAGAAGAAGATTTTTAAGGAATATCTCTATATAAGTCTATGTAAAACCAAAGGGCCCCAGGTCGGGGGCAGTTTTGGCCCTAGCACTATAATTTGAACAATCTTGGTAGGGGCCCACTAGATGAAGCTTCATACCAAATAGCAAAGACCTGGCCCTTGGGGTTTCAGAGAAGAAGATTTTTAAAGATTTTCCCCATATAAGCCCATGTAAAACCATAGGGCCCCGGGGCGGTGGCATTTTTAGCCCAAGCACTATAATTTGAACAATCTTGGTAGGAGTCCACTAGATGAAGCTTCATACCAAATAGCAAAGACCTGGGCCTTGTGGTTTCAGAGAAGAAGATTTTTAAAGATTTTCCCTATATAAGCCCATTTAAAACCAAAGGGCCCCGGAGTGTGTGTGTGTGTGTGTGTGGGGGGGGGGGGGGAAGAAGGACCATGGCCATGAGGGATGAAGCTTCATACCAAATATCAAAGACATGGGCCTTACGGTTTCAGAGAAGAAAATTTTTAAAGGTTTTCCCTATATAAGCCCATGTAAAACCAAAGGGCCCCCAAGCGGGGGCATATTTGACCCCAGCACTATAATTTGAACAATCTTGGTAGGGGTCCCCTAGATGAAGCTTCATACCAAATATCAAAGACATTGGCCTTACGGTTTCAGAGAAGAAGATTTTTAATGCTCTTCCCTATATAAGCCCATGTAAAACCAAAGGGCCCCCGAGCGGGGGCATTTTTGGCCCCAGCACTATAATTTGAACAATCTTGGTAGGGGTCCACAAGATGAAGCTTCATACCAAATATCAAAGACCTGGGCCTTGCGGTTTCAGAGAAGAAGATTTTTAAAGATTTTCCCTATATAAGCCCATGTAAAACCAAAGGGCCCCGGAGCGGGGGCATTTTTTGCTCCAGCACTATAATTTGAACAATCTTGGTAGGGGTCCACTAGATGAAGCTTCATACCAAATATCAAAGACCTGGGCCTTACGGTTTCAGAGGAGAAGATTTTTAAAGATTTTCCCTATATAAGCCCATGTAAAACCAAAGGGCCCCGGAGCGGGGGCATTTTTGGCCCCAGCACTATAATTTGAACAATCTTGGTAGGGGTCCACTAGATGAAGCTTCATACCAAATATCAAAGACCTGGGCCTTGTGGTTTCAGAGAAGAAGATTTTTTAAGTTTTTGGTGAAAAAAATTCTATTTTTGGCTCCTGTGACATAGATGTGCAACGGACCGGAACCATTTGAACAACTTTGAAAGGGGACCACCTAAGGATCATTCCTGTGAAGTTTGGTCAAAATCCGATCAGTGGTTTAGGAGGAGATGTCGTTTAAAGAAATTGTTTACGCACGGACGCACGGACGGACGGACGCACGGACGCACGACGGACAAAAAGTGATCCCGAAAGCTCACCTCGTCACTACGTGACGGTGAGCTAAAAACATGAAATATTAGCCAAATGAAAAAAAAAAATGTGAATGAAATGACTGAAAGAATAAGAATTGGTAAAACCGCTAGGAGAAATTAATTTGGCCAAATTGTCCTACCCGGTAATTTTGGCTGGCTAAATTGTCCTAGGCCGAATTGTCCTTGGCCAAATCGTCCAGGCCAAATTGTCCGCCGACCATAAATTTACCCCCCTTGAACCCCGCTGTTATATAGTAAAACTGGGGTTTACAGGTGTAAACCTTTTTTTCTTATTTCTGTTCTAAAATATAGTTTATGGGTACTCGTTAGAACCGCCTCGATGAGGCGGTTCTAACGAGTATCTCGGCGGTTCTAACGAGTACCCACAATCTATATTTTGGGCAGAAATAAGAAAAATATCACTATTTTTCATCTTAAAATTTTCGTTTTTTTCGGCGATTAAGTTTATAATGTATTTATATAGGTGTGTTTTCGTAATGATCCTTACCTGTGCACATCTGCTAAGACTCCTTGGATCAAGAAAGGAGAATATGTATAGTGATATCACCCTCGGCAAATGTCTTGTGAAGTCTCTTTTTGTGACAGGAATGTTGTCTTTAACATAATCTCGCACGAATTCCTTTTGTTTCGGTTTACATTTTATGATTAAATCTTCCATGATCTTTTTTCTCTGATCGTCTGTCCATTTCTCAAACTGCAAAGGGACATTGGTTATCATGTTTATTGTTTGTACCATAAAAATCCTAAAAATTTGGACACCTTAACCTTTCTCTTGCTGAATATTCAGTTTAGCCACAACCATTTCTGATTTCGAACCAATCAGATTACTTGATGTAATTTATTTTTACATAGCCACAAACTTAATGTCAAATAGTGTAGATCCTGATCAGATGGCTTCTTCAGAAGCCATCTGATCTGGAACTACACTGTTTCCAAAGATAGGGGTTGTCGTGAACAGCATGATAAGAGTTAAGGACTTGCTGTAATTCTCCTGAAATTTGTACAAATTTGTTTCATGATCCAGCAAGGAGTTCAAAAGGTGCAAATGGAATGGCAAACAGTGTAGACCCTGATCAGACTGCTCCTTCAGGAGCAGTCTGATCTGGGTCTGCACTGGTTGCTTAGGCGTATCTGACCAAATACTTTGGATCATTATGGTTATTTAGACAGACAGGCCAAAGTGAACAGTATAGACCCTGAAAGGATGCCACAGAATTCAGCATCTCATCAGGGTCAACACCGTTAGCCACACATCCAGCTATTTTAGACACAACAATGTGTAGTAAAATGTACTTGTTCATATGTTTAGAACAACAAGAGGGCCATGATGGCCCTGGATCGCTCACCTGTTCCATAGAGTAATAAGTGGGCCCCGGGGAGGGCCATTATTGACACCAGGGCTATAATGTGCATAATGTTGAGAGAGGTCTTAAAAGGTGAAGGTTCATACCAAATATCAACAAAGGCTATAATTTGAACAATCTTGGCAAAGGTCCAATAGATGAAGCTACACACCAAATATCAAAGACCTGGGCCTTGCGGTTTCAGAGAAGAAGATTTTTTTAAAGATATTCCCTATAAAGCCTATGTAAAACCAAATGGCCCAGGAGCGAGGTATTTTTGGCCTCAGGGCTATAATTTAAACAATCTTGATAGAGGTCCACTAGATGAAGCTTCACACCAAATATCCAAGACCTCGGCCATGCTATTTCAGAGAAGAAGATTTTTCAAAGATGATCTCTATATAAGTCTATGTAAAACCAAAGGGCCCCGGGGCGGGGGCATTTGTGGCCGGAGGGCTATAATTTGAACAATTTTGGTAGAGGTCCACTTGATGAAGCTCCATACCAAAATATCAAAGACATGGGCCTTGCAGTTTCAGAGAAGAAGATTTTTAAAGATTTCCCTATATAAGTCTATGTAAAACCAAAGGGTCTTTGGCCGGGGGCATTTTTGGCCCCAGGGCTATAATTTGAACAATCTTGATAGAGGTCCACTAGATGAAATTTCACACGAAATATCAAAAACCTAGGCCTTGTGGTTTCACAGAAGAAAATTTTTAAAGATTTTCCCTATATAAGTTTATGTAAAACCAAAGGGCCCCAAGGCGGGGCCATTTTTGGTCTCAGGGCTATAATTTGAACAATCTTTGTTTTCTTCCTTGCCGTGATTTGTTGCAGAATAAAACACAGTTGTTTTCCATTGCCTATTTAGGTGTGCTGTGTTAGAATAATGATTTTATAATGCCACAACCTCCTTACAACAGGATTTTTGGATAAAACACAGCTGGCAGATGGTACTACAAGTCCTACAAATTTGGACACCTTCAGGCAAACATCATTTGCTATAATTCTCCTAAAATTCTAACTGATTTGTTTCATGATTCAGCAAGGCATCAGAATGAAAACAGTGTAGACCCTGATCAGACTGCTCCTTCAGTCTCATCTGGGTCTGCACTGTTTGCTAATGCCTACCTGCCCCAATACTTAAGATTGTAAGAGTATTTTCTGTCCAGGTACATGTCTTCAAACAACAAATGAATTTTAGAACAAAAAAGTCTACGCATAGCACCAAACCACAATCTTTAAAAATAAAAGAAACCTGTCACTTAAGGGGACTTAGTGTTTCCCCTAATGAGTTATAGCAGGGTGCTGAACTCTGTTGCCCTTCTGGCCCACCTTGCTGTCCTTCTCAGTTCTCACCCAAATTGCTGCCCTTTGTTGGTGTGAAAGCAATTTATGTTCTGACCCTGGTGTGCTGACCCAAAATCGAATATAATAGCATGTTTGATAAATGCACTGGTTGATTACAACCTGGTATGCGCTGCCGTTAAGATTGACGTCACAGCAACGTCACTCAACATTCCTGCAGTGTCAACACAATATAGCGGACGGTGGTAACCGAAGTGACTGCAACATTAAAAATCCGCTTTAAGAAATGGAAGGTATGCAAGAAAATGAATCCAATATGGGTGTGAGGGGTGGATGGAAAAATCCGTCCCTCGGGATCACTGTCCGGCATCACTCGCCAAGCCTCGTGATGCCGGACAGTCTCTTTTGGGACGGATTTTTCCAGCCGAGTGATGCCAGACAGTGATCCCGAGGGACGGATTTTTCCATCCACCCCTCACACCCATATAAGGTTCTTATATTCTAGAGAAATCTGCCAATTGAAGTTCCTGTATATAAAAAATGCCTTTTGATCATCATAGTAGGCTACAGTATGGTTGTGATTAGCCCTTATCTTGCTGAATATTCATTTGAGCCACACCCATTTCTGTCTATCAACCAATCAAATTACTTGATGTAATTTATTGCTACAAAATTATAAACTGATCAGATGGCTACACTGTTTGCAAAGATAGGGGTTGTCGGGAACAGCAAGATAAGGGTTAAGGCTCCCTTGAAAACATTACGGTAACAAAGTGCCCTTTTAGACAGCTCTTTTTCTGAACCAGCACCCTGCCCTTTTCCAAGTCTGGGGGGGAAACACTAGGGCTGAATTTACAATTGCCGAACCAAATATACCAGAATATGAATTTAAGAAAATCCTACCCATTTGACAACCAGAACTCTTCTTTCTTCAAATATCTGAAAAGAAAAAGTATTATATGATTAAACTTTCAAAAGTGGAAAATGTTGTCACCTTGTACTATAATTTGGCCTGGGTTGGAATTTAATAGCACAGTCAGCAATAATTATTTTAGTACCGTAAAATCCTAAAAATTCGGACACCTTGAGGACTTGCTGTAATTCTATTAAAATTTTAATTTGTGTCACAGTCCTGCAAGGAGTCCAAAAAGCCAATCCAAAAAAGCCATTTTGTTATGCGAAAGAGCTAAACAGACAGCAGCAGTTGAAAGAGTGTGTGTGTGTGTGTGTGTGTGTGTGTGTGTGTGTGTGTGTGTGTGTGTGTGTGTGTGTGTGTGTGTGTGTGTGTGTGTGTATGTGATTCGGGTTTAATGTCGCTTTCAACAATTTTTCAGTCATATCACGACGATGTCTGCTTGTGACAGTGAGCTCAATGCTCACTTTAATAGTGCTGCCTTACTGAAGTATCATGTCCCAGACACATAACATGATACCACACCCAGTCACATTATCCTGACACCGGGTCAACCAGTCCTAGCTCTACCCCGTAAATCTGAGTGCCAAACGAGGAGCAGCTAGTACCATTTTTAACGACTTTGGTATGTCGCAGCTCGGGATCGAACCCGTGACCTCCCGTTCCCCGGAGCGGACACTCTACCAACTGAGCTATCTGGGCCGGTACAGTTGAAAGAGTACCAAAACGTACACCTAAGAACAAATGAAAAAGAATTAAATCCTGCTTTCAAGTCTTTGCATTGCTAAAAAGTGAAATTTATATCTGTCAAAAAAAAATCTACAAACTTGCAAGTAATAACAAATATTAATGTTTTTTTTTAAGAAAGAAACAAAAAAAAATATAAAAAAAATTCCTCTACCTGGATTTGAACCCACAACCCCCTGGTTGAGAGTCCAGCACCTTATCCACTGCACTACCAAGCTTGCAAGGGGAAATAAGGGAGGTAATACAGCAAACTTCAGAATAAATTCACTTCAGTTCGAGAAATGACAATTTTCACCAAAACTTTGATCCTTGAAGCCATTAATGGATTGATTTTGTTTTGTTTGATTTGAGGTTTAACGTCCCCGTCAACACTGTAAAGGTCATTTTGGAGACGTTGCTTCCAATTTTGTGGGACTTTTACCCGACATTGAGATGAAATGACATCTCAAGCCCTGTCGCCCAATGAAACCAATAGGGTTTATTAGCAAGGACGGTCCACCTCGCACCGCGGTTCCTGGACAGGCTTAGATCCTCTAAGCTGTTTACCAGTACTAGTGTGCGGGCCGGATTCAGCTCTGCGTGGAAGAATCATGCAGCCCATATATTTCTTCAAGCCCCTATGGGCGGGGGCAAATTAATGGATTGAACATGTATATGAAAGGGGTATCTCCTCTGAACCAAAAGTCTGAAAATGAAATTAGAGTCGAACTTCAATGGCTCGAACACCTTTGGGACCTCGAAAATCTGTTCGAGACAGGGGTAGTTCGAGCCACTGAGGTTACTGTCAGGAAGCATAACGAGATACTTTTAGACATCTTTTCGGTGTTCTATAATGAAAACGTATGCTGTGTGTTCTCATTAGAATTGCCTCATCGAGGCGATTCTAATGAGTACACACAGCATACATTTGCAAGATAAAAATCGAAAATCTCCTTAATTATCCCACACTTTTTCTTATGCAGAGGAATTCCCTAGGGACTCAA
Source organism: Lucinisca nassula (assembly GCA_963580285.1). Classification (NCBI taxonomy): domain Eukaryota; kingdom Metazoa; phylum Mollusca; class Bivalvia; order Lucinida; family Lucinidae; genus Lucinisca; species Lucinisca nassula. The sequence continues at coordinate 55,729 of CAUZLF010000258.1, read as the reverse complement.
AAACGGGTTCGACTCAGCCATGGTAAACGAGCCATCGAAGTTCGACAGTATATCACTTTGAAAAAAGGTTAAGCAAAAGGTAAACACCGGACGATGCCTGACCATTGCTATTTTAACCCATCGTATGCTAGTAGACTCTTCCATTGCTATATTTCGGACAAGTCCATTTGTCATATAAGGGGTGTGAGACATATTTTTTCATTTTATTCTACCGTATTCGCCCTAATTACCGCACATGCTCCTATAAGGGCACACCAAAGTTATTTTTGAAAAGGAAATGCATAAGTGCACACTTAACAGCCTAACCTCCCCCTGGAAGCTCTCACATAAATCTATAAAAAAACTTACCGTTATTTCTTCAACAGTGAAGGCAATGCTTTAGTATCCTTTTCCATCGCATTAAATATCAGTATGCATTATCTCGAAAGCTATTGTTTTCGCATCGAGTGTGCGCTAAATAGATAGATTTTTCACCGTGATTTTTGACACGATTTTGAAACAAGAGGGCCATGATGGCCCTGGATCGCTCACCTGATCCTATTGTACAAACGGATTTGTGGGTAATATATGGTGGAGTGGAGGATTTGAGCAATTTTGGTTGGACCCAAAGACCATTTCTGTGAAATTAATTCAAAATCAGTCTGCCTGTTTAGGAGTAGAAGTCATTTTGAGAAGTAAAAGTCATTTTTGATGAAATGACATCTCAAGCCCTGCCGCCCAATGAAACCAATGGGGTTTAAAACTGAACAGTTTGAGCAACTTTGGTAGAGGATCCCCCAAGGAACCTTCCAGTGAAATAATTTTAAAATCCATCCACTGGTTAAGGAGAAAAAGTTGTTTAAAGCTTTTTCTATTTTTAGCTCTGGCGGCCATTTTGTTCACCCGAGCGGAACGGTTTGAGCAATTTTGGTAGAGGGTCACCCAAGGAACATTCCTGTCAAGTAATTTCGAAATCCATCCACTGGTTAAGGAGTAGAAGTCCTTTAAAGGTTTTTCTATTTTTAGCTCTGGTGGCCATTTTGTTCACCCTAGCGGATTGGTTTGAGCAATTTTAGTAGAGGGGCACCCAAGAAACCTTCCTGTGCAATAATTTCAAAATCCATCCACTGGTTAAGGAGAAGAAGTTGTTTAAAGGTTTTTCTATTTTTAGCTCTGGCGGCCATTTTGTTCACCAGAGCTGAACGGTTTGAGCAATTTTGGTAGAGGGTCATCCAAGGAACATTCCTGTGAAACAATTTCAAAATCCATCCACTTGTTAAGCAGGAGAAGTGGTTTAAAGAATTTTCTATTTTTAGCTCTGGTGGCCATCTTGTTCACCCCAGCCGAACAGTTTGAGCTATTTTGGTAGAGGATCACCCAAGGAGCATTCCTGTGAAATTAGATAAAAACCTGTCCAGCAGTTTTGGAGATGTTGTTTAAAGCAAAAGTTGACGACGGATGGACGCACGCACAGACGACGGACAAAGACTGATCCCAAAAGCTCACCTTGAGCACTTCGTGCTCAGGTTAGCTAAAAACTAAGCCCACGGTGCGGTAATTAGGGCGAATACGGTATTTTTGATGGAAAATCCTGTCAGCCAATAGTGCAGGCCCTGATCAGACACCGCATTCTGGGCCTGCACTCTTTGGCAAGGTAGGGGTTTCCCACATACATGTACATGTTAAAAGATTGATTATTTTTAAAAACCTGTCCACTCTAAAAACAGTGTTAGAGATTTAAGAGGAAACATAGGAGATCACTGATAAAGCTGATTTACTGATAAATTTGTGATAATGATTCTTGATTTGATTCTTGATACTTTAGAGTCTTGTAAGCTCTTTTGAGCTTGTCTTGGGCCCCCGCCTATCGGGGCTTGAAGAAATAGATGGGCTGCATGATGCTTCCAGGCAGAGCTGAAACCGACTGCACACGAGTACTGGTAAATCGCTTAGAGGATCAAGCTTGCCCAGGCAAAGCAATGGCAGTCGGACTATCCATGTTTATAAACCCTACTGGTTTCATTGGACGATTGTGCTTGAGATGTCATTTCATCTCAGTGTCAGGTAAAATTCCCACAAAATTGGATTCAACGTCTCCAAAATGACCTATACAGTGTTGACCGGGACGTTAAACCTCAAATCAAACAAACAAACAATTTGAGCGTGTCTACTCCCTCTCAACAGTTTACACTATTCTAAGTTTGCGGTTTCTAGTTCCATCGGTGGTTCATTGGTTCTGGCTGAATAAGTGGTAAATTTTTGCCAGATTGTATCTACATATATAGTTGATTTGAATCCTTTTTAAAACTGATTCAATTAATTTAAATATGACATTTGGTGCCTGTCGATGATAAAGGGATTAAAGAGATAAAGATATTATCCAAGTGATAGTTATCAGTCTGTCAAAACAAAAACTGTACAAGATCATTATTTCAGCGGCCAATTTTTTTTTTTTGGAGGGTGGGGGGGGGGGGTTGTTGTTGTGTTTTGCATTTCATGTGATTTGTTTGATTTGAGGTTTAACGTCCACCTCAACACTGTAAAGGTCATTTTGGAGATGTTGCTTCGAATTTTGTGGGACTTTTACCCGACATTGAGATGAAATGACATCTCAAGCCCTGTCTTCCAATGCAACCAATAGGGTTTATTAGCATGGACGGCACCGCAGTTCCTGGACAGGCTTAGATCCTTTAAGCTTTGCATCTCATGTGAAATTCTTGAGAAGCATTTTTAAACTTCTTTAATAAATAAATAAAACAAGATGCGTTTGAGAAACACTGATGCCCCCGGACAATGCATGTAAAATATGAAAGAAGTAACACTAAGCAATCGAAAGGTATGGCCAATGTTCAAGTCTTAAAAGTGTAGGTCAAAGTCTCAAGGTTAACAAATTATGGAATCGTTGGAAAGGTCTTGTGACTTAGAATACACATGTGAAATATGAAAGCCCTATCACTTACCAATCGAAAGTTATGGCCAATGTTAAAGTTTTTAAAAAGTAGGTCAAACGTCTAGGTCAAGGTCACGAGGTAAAAAATTATGGTACCATTAGAAAGGTCTTGTGATAAGGAATGCACATGTGAAATATGAAAGCCATATCACATATCAATCGAAAGTTATGACCAATGTTAAAGTTTATTAAAAAAAAATGAAAAAAGTTGGTCAAAGGTCAAGGTCACGAGATCAAAAATTATGGTTCACTGGAAAGGTCTTGTGATAAGGTATACACCTGTAACATATGAAAGCTCTATCTATTACCATTCAAAAGTTATGCCCAATGTTAAGGTTTTTGTAGACAGACAAACAGACAAAACTATATGCACCCCCGAATCTCGATTCTGGGGGCATAAAAAAATAAATAAATATCCTTCTACAAATTGAACAACACGACAACTGATCAAAAAGTGTTTTGTGTATTTAAAATGGTATTTTTTACTAGGAATTTTTCAGCTGTTTATATCAAAGACAGAAGAGGGGAGAACATAACAAAACTTTATTTGATTAACTCCAGCAACATACATGTACATATACATGGCACAAGATAGTGGATTCTTCTGACTTCATGAAAGTTGTTATACGGAGTACCCATAAAGAAGAGAACAGAGAAAAATTGATGTTAACCTTTATAAACAAACCAGAGGCTCATGGGCCACAATGCTCACCAGAGATCAGGGGGCAACTGCCCACTGGCAGCAATGTACTTTAATTAACCATGGAAGCCCTGTGCCCAAGGATGCTACAGATAAAATTTGGATCCAATCAGCCTAGTGGCTTCAGATTCAGATGTCGCTTGAATGTGTTGTTGCAGGACAACAGATTACAATTGACAATTTCCCAACTGTGGCAACAAATAGGCCAAAAAGAACATTTATTAAAGGAACATTTCTGTGAAAGTGTGACAAAATATCTTGAAAGGCATTTATGTCACTTTTCAATTTTCCCCATTATAAGTCAATGGAAACTCTTAACTTGCCAAAGCAAACAAACCAAAGAGCAAAATTTCATAAACCAGAGCTTAGGTGGACACTGTCTAATGGCAGCCCTGTATTATAATATGTTATGATTTTAATCTACCAATTATAAAGTCTCCCAAACAAACCCATTCCCAAATGAGCACCCATGTGGACTGTACCTGAAATAGTGGGTGTTTAATAAAGTAGAGAGGGTGGGGCATGGACCCAATGGAGCCCTGGTTGGTGTCATTAAATGCATCTTATCAAAAGGAACAGAGACATATGTAGTTTAGCAGTGAGGATATGTATGATTCCTGAGATGTAAGGCCTTTTAAGCAATGGAGGGATTCAGGCATGGCAGATCCCAGAAAAGCCCAAGATTGTTGTCACTGAATATGTCTTATCATAAGGACCAAGGGTACATATGGTTAAACGGTGGGGATCTGAATAGTTTCTGAGATACATGTATGAGGCCCTTTTATGAAGTGGAAGGGAGAGAAATGGCCCCTACGGACCCCAAGAGGGGGGTAAATGAATGTGTCTAATAACAATGAACAAGAATATATGTGATTATAGGATGGGGATTTGAATGGTTTCCGAGATATATGGCCTATTATGAAGTGAAGTCTTATCATAAGGAACAAGAATATACAGTTGACTCTCATTATCTCGACCTCGTCTATCTCGATCCTATCACTTATGTCGAACCGATTTCTAAGTCCCGTAGATTTACCCTATACATTTATTGTATTTCAACTTCGCATGAGTCGAACTACTTTTAAGTCGACACTTCAGCTATCTCGCCCATTATTTTCAGTCCCTGAACATATTGTTCACTGTTTTTACTACTGTGTATCTCGAACCAGGATCAATGACGTAAACAAGGAAAAACAAAAACATGCCTTTCAGTAACAGTCATCAATACTCACAATGTCATTCTTTATTACACGCACATGATTTTTGTAATAGCGTTAAAGGTATTGTTTGCAGTAAATTTAATTGCGAAAACACTTAGACAAATTGCCATCAGCACAGTCTGATCAGAGTCTTTTCTGTTCGCCTGAGCCTTCATAGGCCTCCGGGCTACACAGAGAGCAACAAGGGAAGACTGGTCAGACTGACTGTATGCACAGGTTGATCCGAGTCTTCGCTGGTTGTGCTAATCTTATAGTAAGTTTCGTCATGCCCAGACTCACACACAAAAAAAAAATAATAATTTTAGTCTGCAGGAAACAATATTAATGATGTTCAAACATTTCAAATCAAACTGATTAAAAGAATGTCTGAATCTGAGAAATATTCAGATAATTTTGACATGACACTATTATGTCAAAGCTGTAAAAACTAATTATTTCTTGTATATAAGTTATAACCATATTTCAGTCCTCCTTCACACCCCTATCACCATTAAGTCTAAGTCAGCTTTCTGACAATGCTCTTAAGAATGGACTGGCAAATGGCAGCATCAATAAAGAATCTGTTCCAGAAGAATATCTACTTAAATTCCTCGAAATGCCTACAATAAACATATCACGAGCAGGATTTCATAAACTTTTATCAAACCTAAACCTGACCAAAGCTGCCGGTCCAGATGCTCTCAAACAAGTAGTCCTTAAATCTCTAGAACAAATAGAGACGATGCTTCAGATCATTTTCCAGAAATCACTTTCCAGTGGTCAAATCCCCTCAGATTGGAAGACAGCCATTGTTTCTCCCCTGTTCAGAAAGGGTGACAAAAGTTACTCTGCAAATTACAGGCATATCGCCTTAACTAATAGCTTGGGTTTGCTGCAAATTAATGGAGCATATTGTTGCATCTAACCTCACAAAGCATCTCGTCAAACATAACATCTTGTATGATCTTCAGCATGGATTTAGGGAAAGGAGATCCAGCAAAACACAGCTTATCCAACTTTTAGTGAGGCGTTTGATAAGGTTAGCCATATTAAATTGTTCCATAAACTGCACCAACATGGCATAACCTCAAACACCCTAAACTGGATCAAAGCTTTCCTTCTTGGCCGTACCCAACATGTAGCTTTAGAGGGGGAACCTCATTCCAAATTCCGGCCACATCTGCGGTTCCCCAAGGATCAGTTCTGGGACCGATCCTGTTTCTTTTATACATTAATGACCTACCAGAGCAGATCCACTCACAGGCCAGAATTTTTGCAGATGACACTGCAATATATTTTGCTGTCAACAGTGATGCCGACTGTACCTTATTGCAAAGGGACCTCCAAAAGCTTGAAACTTGGGAAAAGAATTGGGAAATGGAATTTAACCCGGGTAAATGCCAGGTTCTACACATTTCCAATTCTAAAGAACCCATCAGACACAATTACATTCTACACGGTGAAGTCCTCCAGGAGGCTGATCATGCCAAATACCTGAGCATCCAATCAGAACTACCAACAAGAGGGCCCAATGGCCCTATATCGCTCACCTGTGTACAAGAAAATCATTAGTGTAGGAGACAACTTGATATTGCTACATACTAAATATCTAAGCTCAGGCAAAGCGGTGTCCATGCTTACAAACCCTACTGGTTTCAGTGGGTGACAGGGCTTGAGATGTAATTTCATCTCAATGTCTGGTAAAAGTCCCACAAAATTGGAAGAGACATCTCTAAAATGACCTATACAGTGTTGTTGGGGATGTAAAACCTCAAATCAAACAAAATCTGTGCCGTATGGTTTTGGAGAAAAAGATTTGTTTTAAGTTTTTTCCAGTATAAGTCCATAGAAGCTAATGAGCCCTGGGGCTTGGCCAATTTTGACCCAAAGGGCATGGTTGGCAGGTGTATGTAGGCGACCATTTTGTGTTGCTATATACTAAATATCTAAGGTCTGTACTTCATGGTTTCAAAGAAGATGTTTGAAGTTTTTTCCATTATAAGTTTGTTGGAGTTAAGGGGCCACAGGATTTGGACCCCAGGGGCAGGATTCATGTAGGCGACCACTCGACATTGCTACATGCTAAATACCTAAGCTCTGGGACTTATGGTTTCAGAGAAGAAGATTTTTGAAGATTTTTTCCCCCATTTTAAGTTGTTGTTTTTTTTTTCTTTCTTTTTTTTTCATTATAAGGGCCCTGTGGTTTCAGAGAGGAAGATTTTTGAAGTTTCTCCAATTGTAAGTCTATGGAAGCTAAAGAACCCTGGGGTGGGGCCAATTTGGATCCATTTTTTCCATTATAAGTCTATTGGAGGTGATGAGCTCGGGCGTGGCCAATTTTGACCCCAGGGGCAGGGTCAACAGGATTTATGTAGATGGCTATTTTATGTTGCTAGATACTAAATATCTAAGTTCTGTGCTTCACTGTTTCGGAGAAGTAGATTTTTGAAGCTTTTTTTCCATTTTGAGTCTATGGGAGCTAAGGGGCCACGGGGCATGGCCCATTTGGACCCCAGGGGCATGATTAGCAGGAAATATGTAGGTGACCACTTGCCGTTGCTACATGCTAAATATCTAAGCTCTGGGCCCTGTGGTTTCGGAGATGAAGATTTTTGAAGTTCTTTTTCCATTATGAGTCTATGGGAGCTAAGGGGGTCTCAGGGTGGCCCATTTGGACCCCAGGGGCATGATTGGCAGGATTTATGTAGGTGACCACTTGCCGTTGCTACATGCCAAATATCTCAGCTCTGGGCCCTGTGGTTTCAGAGAAGAAGATTTTTGAGGTTTTTTTTTTTCCATTATGAGCCTATAGGAGCTAAGGGGCCCCGGGGCGTGGCCCTTTTGGACCCCAGGGGCATGATTGGCAAGAATTATGTAGGTGACCACTTGCCGTTGCTACATGCTAAATATCTAAGCTCTGGGTGCTGTGGTTTCAGAGAAGAAGTTTTTTGAAGCTTTTTTTCATTATTAGTCTTTGGGAGCTAAGGGGCCCCGGGCTGTGGCCAATTTGGACCCCAGGGGCATGATTGGCAGGAATTATGTAGGTGATCACTTGCCGTTGGTACATGCTAAATATCTAAACTCTGGGCCCTGTGGTTTCAGAGAAGAAGATTTATGAAGCTTTTTTTTTTTCAATTATTAGTCTATGTGAGCTAAGGGGCCCCGGGGCGTGGCCCATTTGGACCCTAGGGGCATGATTGGCAGGATTTATGTAGGTGACCAATTGCCGTTGCTACATGCCAAATACCTCAGCTCTGGGCCCTGTGGTTTCAGAGCAGAAGATTTTTGAAGCTTTTTTCCATTATGAGTCTATATGAGCTAAAGGGCCCGGGGAGGTGGCCCGTTTGGACCCAATGGGCATGATTGGCAGGAATTATGTAGGTGACCACTGGCCATTGCTACATGCTTAATATCTAAGCTCTGGGCCCTGTGATTTCCGAGAAGAAGATTTTTGAAGCTTTTTGTTCCATTATGAGTCTATGGGAGCGAAGGGGCCCGGGGGCACGTCCATTTGGAACCCAGGGGCATGACTGGCAGGAATTATGTAGGTGACCACTGGCCATTGCTACATGCTAAATATCTAAGCTCTGGGCCATGTGGTTTCAGAGAAGAAGAATTTTGAAGCTTTTTCTCCATTATGCGTCTTTGTTAGCTAATGGGCCCCGGGGCATGGCCAATTTGGACCCCAGGAGCATGATTGGCAGGAATTATGTAGGTGACCACTTGCTGTTGCTACATGCCAAATATCTCAGCTCTGGGCCCCATGGATTCAGAGAAGAAGATTTTTGAAGCTTTTTTCCATTATGAGTCTATAGGAGCTAAAGGGCCCCGGGGCGTGGCCCGTGAGAACCCCAGGGGCATGATTGGCAGGAATTATGTAGGTGACCACTTGCCGTTGCTACATGCTAAATATCTAAGCTCTGGGCCCTGTGGTTTCTGAGAAGAAGATTTTTGAAGCTTTTTTTTCCATTATGAGTCTATGTGAGCTAAGGGGCCCCGGGGCGTGGCCCATTTGGACCCTAGGGGCATGATTGGTAGGATTTAGGTAGGTGACCACTTGCCGTTGCTACATGCCAAATACCTCAGCTATGGGCCCTGTGGTTTCAGAGAAGAAGATTTTTGAAGCTTTTTTCCATTATGAGTCTATAGGGGCTAAAGGGCCCCCGGGGCGTGGCCCGTTTGGACCGCATGGGCAAGATTGGCAGGAATTATGTAGGTGACCACTTGCCCTTACTACATGCTAAATATCTAAGCTCTGGGCCCTGTGGTTTCCGAGAAGAAGATTATTGAAGCTTTTTGTTCCATTATGAGTCTATTGGAGCGAAGGGGCCCCGGGGCGTGGCCAATTTGGACCCCAGGGGCATGAATGGCAGGAATTATGTAGGTGACCACTAGCCGTTAATACATGCTAAATATCTAAGCTCTGGGTGCTGTGGTTTCAGAGAAGAAGTTTTTTGAAGAAGATATTTTAATTTTTTCCCATCGTAAGTCTATGGGAGCTATATGTTGCCATGGCAACCAGAATTCCAATCTGATCAGCCCAAAAACCTTATGCAGCCTTTCCCCTACCTGATGATGCTTCTCATGAAATTTGATCAAAATTAACCATGGTGTATTAGAGATATACTTATTTGAAATTGTTTACGGACGCACGGACGCACGACGGACGACAGACAAAAAGTGATCACAAAAGCTCACCTTGTCACTACGTGACAGGTGAGCTAAAAACACGCATACTATGCACTACATTCAAATCCCTACCACTGCCAGTTACTATAAATACAGTTTATTTCCCTTGGCTGTGGTACAATTGAATCACCTTCCTCCTCATGCTGTTGAGTGCTCTGGTCTGGATTCCTTCAGGTCGACCATAGGCACCCTCCATCACCCAATGCCATGAACCATGAAACATTGTTTTTATCTGATTTTAATCTCTAGTTTACTAACACTGTTTTTACTTTTAAAGTCTCCTAAAATCCAATACTTTTTCTTTTTCTGGTGAGCGCAGCTGCACATAATTTCATGTGAGGGTGATGAAGGGTGTATAGATAGATAGGTAGATAACCAGAACAAATATTTTCATTGGTTATTATTTGTTTCAAAATGGCTAACAAAGCTGAAAATTATTGCCAAAAATAAAAATTGGACTCGTTCCCTATATTTTTAATAGTCTGTTCCGGTATTTTGGTTATTACCAGTACGCTGTAGATTGGGACCCAGAGGTATGCGTTTTAGTACACCTCTGAAAGCAGGTTGTAAATAGTTTTAAGAACTCATCCAGTTTTTTTTCTTTGATAAATTCTAAAAAATTTAGTGCACCACCCAACTGAGGTAATGGCCAAGTATGACCAACTCAGTACACGAAGATAGATAGATAGGATGTCAGAGGATTCGCCACTTTGCATGTCGCCACCAGAGGTTTTGCCACCTCTGTGAGAGGGTTCGCCCCTTCATCGAATTTTGCTTTTGGAAGATTCGCCACCTTTTTAAATATGTTGCTTATAACTATTTAATTTTAAGCAAGGTTTAAGAAAAGAAACAAGAGGGCCCATAGGGCCCTGAATCCCTCACCTAAGAATGAGTGTCTCCAGTACATTCTAGGCCCAAGGGCTATAATTTGAACAAACTTGGTAATGGTCCACTAGATGAAGCTTCATACCAAATATCAAAGACCTGGACCTTCTGGTTTCAGACAAGAAGATTTTTAAAGGTTTTCCCTATATAAGCCTATGAAAAACCAAAGGGTCCCGGGTGGGGGCATTTTTGGCCCCAGGGCTATAATTTGAACAATCTTGAAAGAAGTCCACTAGATGAAGCTTCACACCAAATAACAAAGATCTGGGCCTTGCGGTTACAGAGAAGAAGATTTTTAAAGATTTTCCCTGTATAAGCCTATGTAAAACCAAAGGGGGCATTTTTGGCCCCCAAGGCTATAATTTGAACAATCTTAGTAGAGGTCCACCAGGTAAAGCTTCACACCAAATATTAAAGACCTGGGCCTTGTGGTTTCAGAGAAGAAGATTTTTTAATGATTTTCCCTATAAAAGCCCATGTAAAACCAAAGGCCCCCGGGGCGGGGGCATTTTGGCCCCATTGGCTATAATTTGAACAACCTTGGTAGAGGTCCACTAGATGAAGCTTCATACCAAATATCGGAGACCTGGGCCTTGCGGTTTCAGAGAAAAAGATTTTTAAAGTTTTCGTTTAAAAAATCTATTTTTAGCTTCTGTGATCTAGATGTGCAATGGACCGGAACCATTTGAACAACTTTGAAAGGGGACCACTTAAGGATCATTCCTGTGAAGTTTGGTCAAATCCCGACCAGTGGTTTAGGAGGAGATGTCATTGAAGGTAAAGTTTACGCACACACGCACCGGCGACGGACGAAAAGTGATCACAAAAGCTCACCTTGTGTCACTACGTGACAGGTGAGCTAATCAATAAAGACTGTTTATAGTTTTAAAGGTCGTTTGTTATTGCTTTTCCTAATATTAATATTTCCTAATAACAAACGAAAAGGGAACCAGTCTAAAGCATTCGTATTCTTCCGAAAGTTCCGTAGCTATTTACAGAATCAACTGAGTGTTGAATAAAGAGTGAGAAGTGTTCACGACAGTCAAATTATTTGTTACTTGTATGAAGTTGCAGGAATGGCGACAGTGGTGTATAAATGCATTGAGTGCTCCAAGAATGTTTCATCAAGGCAACACGCTATACAATGTGAGAATTGTGAAAAATGGCAGCATCATCTTGGCAATACAGGTTATGAATGAATGATATTCACCTTATTTGCATTATCTACTGGTCCTAGTCTGAAGGTTATCGGTGTTGGAAAAACAGGTAGCCAGACCCCCTGACCTTTCAAGGTCAGGGGGGTCTGGTTACCTGTTTTTCCTATATTGACAATGTGCAAGCTGGGAGCCAGAAAATAATGCAAATATGGTGAATAAGAAATCAAATTGAGTTATTTCTGTCTTAAATCATAGATTGTGGGTACAAGTTAGAACCCACCACATTCTTCTATTGTATAATCATATTTGTGTATTTATTCTAAATGCACCCCCACACCCACCCACCCACCAAGCCCATTCAGTATTATATGTTGTTTTCAATAGGTATCGGCCATACAGAATACAGACTTATGACGAAGGGTACCATAAATCTGATGTCATTTTGTATTGCAAGCCATGGGTAAACAAATCAGTTCTGGTAAGTTGCTCCATAAAACAGTGTATTTCAACATTTAACTTTTCCTGGCTATGCCTTATCTTTCAGACAATGTAGATCTAGATCAGATCATGATCTACATTGTTTATCAATCAGATTGTGAATTTGTTGCAGCAATTTGCAGCAAATAATCTGATTGGTTGGTGGTGGGTGTGGCAGATTAAAATATTTAGCGGGACAAGGGTTGATTTTCAACTTGTGAATAATATTAATAATAACACTGTTACAGTAGCAATAATTACAAAAACAAAAAATTATAATATATTGAGATATCATTGGTTTTGTTGATGAATAAAAAATAAATAACAGCTTGTCAATGAAAAACATGTTGACTTGTTACACAGATGTTTCTTTCTTTTCAGTGTGATGAAGACTGTCATGTCAGAGAGTTTTACTGCAGCTGCTGATAGCAGACTTTCTTTTGGGCATGTAGTTAACTTCACAGCCATCGACAGCCTACTGCCATATTAGAGATACCTACCATTCCAGCTATATCAGAGTCGTTTCTCAAAATGATTGATGCCGACAGGAGAGAAGAGTAAGTTCAAGGTACGTTAAGACATATAATAGACAGTAAATATAAATATATGTAAAATATGTACATGTAAGGGGAAAATACTAAAAAAACTAGAGCTGTCAGAGGATCTGACTATAGCCCCGCTATAGCGCTATCAGAGGAGTAAGACACATTGACTCTAAAAGCTTTTAACCTATCAGGGGAGCTTTCTTAGTTCCAGAGAAAACTTTAATATTTTTTTTTTTCTTTGCTGGGGAGATAACCCCAAGAGTAATGTTGTTGGCCATTATTTACTTACATCCACCTAATGTTCATGTTTATACAAAGTTTCAGCTTTCTAGCTTTCTTAGTACCTGATGGGCCTTTGGCCATTATTTTGGTAAGGGCCATACATCCACCCACTTTTCATGTTCATACAAAGTTTCAGTATTCTAGCTTTCTTAGTTCCTGAGAAAACTGTCACCAAACCTTTTCATTTATTAAAAAAAACTATACTATCAGGGGAGATAACTCCAAAAGTAATGGGCCCTCGGCCATTATTTTGGTTAGCTCCCTATATCCACCCATTGTCCACATTTATGCAAAGTTTGAGGTTTCTAGCTTCTTTAGTTCCTGAGAAAACTGTGACCAAACATTTTCATTTAAAAAAAACCTATATTTTCATTTATTTAAAAAACCTATCAGGAGAGATAACTCCAACAGTTATGGGCCCTTGGCCATTATTTTGGTAAGCTCCCTATATCCACCCATTGTCCACATTTATGCAAAGTTTGAGCTTTCTAGCTTCTTTCGTTCCTGAGAAAACTGTGACCAAACATTTTCATTTAAAAAAACCTATCAGGGGAGATAACTCCAAGAGTTATGGGCCCTTGGTCATAATTTCGGTAAGGTCCGTGGAGGCACCCATTGTCCACGTGTATACAAAGTTTTAGTTTTCTAGCTCTCTTAGTTTCGGGGAAAACTGTGACGAAAAAATAACGGAATAACGGAATTACGGAATTACAGAATTACGGAATTACAGAATTACGGAATGACAGGGCAAATCCAATATAGCCCCACTTTTCAAGCGGGGCTATAAAAAAAAAAAAAAAAGATTAATAAAAATTTGTGTTAGAAAAATACATATATAGCGTTAAGAGGACGGCCATATAAAGGTCAGTTTACTGCATCAAAAGACCCCGACAAATACATCCTTGGTACGAAAGCGAAAAAAGGGATATGTGAGATGTAGCCCACAGTGTCCTTAAGAAGCCCCGCGGTGCAGCGACCACGCCACTAGCCCCACAAACCGGGGGTCGCAGGACCAACCCCGGCCCCCCAGACCCCTGGATGAGTCCCAAAACCGAGGCCCCAACCCCACATGACCTCAGCCGTCGGCAGGACGTAAAACTCAAACACTCCACTCCAGTGCCCTTAAGAAACAAACAAAAAAAAAATAAAAAAAAAATACAAAAAAATGGCTGAAATGGAAGGTCTTTATTAAATGATTTTCATCCATTTTATACATACATTTATCATATGACGTCGCGTCTGAGAGTGTAATAACGCCATGTATCATTTTCGATAATCCACTAGTGGATTAAATATGCAAATTAGCTAGATACTTTCCGTAACGTTACATGTACGACGTCCTTAACGACGTCATGTTTACTAATGGCGGAATATTGACATTTTTGTAAACAATCGTCAATAAAATGCGTTTTAAATGCCATATGATAAATAGAATCTTGCATTCGTGCTCATGTATTATTGAATTTATTAAACTCGTTGAGGAAAAGGCATAAAATGCTCGGCAAAGCCTCCCATTTTATCCCTTTTCCTCAACTCGTTTAATAAATTCAATAATACATGAGCACTCATGTAAGATCCTCCATGTATATATCGGTTCCAGGACGTTTCTCCCCCAAACCATTTCCTCCCCTAGTTGTTTCGCCCCCAAGACATTTCCTCCCTCCTAGTCATTGTGTCCCCCTAGTCGTTTCGCCCACTTTTCACTGTAAGACTTATTTTCACTGTTGAACAAGTATCCACAAGCTATGATTTGTGCGTTATAAAGGCAATATAAACCCCCTATAAATCTCACTTTTCTCATATAAAACGAGGTTTACTGGGGTCTTCATTGCAAAGTCTTGTTAACTTTGAAAAGGCAAACTTTGAAAAGGTATACATAGAACTATCTTCGAGGTAACAATCCCTGTTAAAGGAAACCAGAAAAATTGCGTGTAAATTAATATATACGGTCAATTTATCTTTACAAACTCATAGCGTGGGTTTTGAGATCTCGACAGAGCCGCCTCATTAAGGCGGTCCTGGCGGGTACCCACGACCTTTGTCTTGGAGTGGAAATAAGCAAAGTAATGTATACCCTTGCAAACCCCATTTTCCTCTATTTAAGGTGGGGTTTGGAGGTGTGTTCATTACAAAAACTTGTTAACATTTTGATCTGATAATTGTTATATAATACACCTTTTCCGCTCTCACCCATTAGAGCAATAATATTTCTGCCATTTGCCAAATTAGTATCTGGATGTAGCAATTAGCCACAACACTGTCATATATGCCACGATGTACATAATAACATATTTTGTATCCCCAAGGGCATTTGTGCCTGCTAGAAATTTAAATAAAATCTTCTTCTTCATTTTCAACCGTTGCTTGCCGACACTGTTAAAGAACCAACCGACTAATTTAAAGGTGAAAAAGAGATAATTGAAGACATATTTATTCATAGAGCACGTGTTTTAACACATCACCATTAATCTTTGCTGGTCGACTCTGTTAACGAACCAGCCGACCGGTTTAAAACCAAACTGGTAAAGGTGTTTAAGCGATAATTTAAGACGTTTAACTTTGCAAAGAGCGCACGTTTTCATACCTCATCGCATTAATTGCATGATTAATGTCAAATCAAATAAACAATGTGATTAAGGGTATTGATCAAAACAGGTAATACTTATCATAATTCCTAATTAACATTTTCATTTAAATTACATGTTCTTCTCTTTCTCTGTCACACATGGAGATAATAAATCTTATATATAAAAAATATGGGAAAACATTTTTTGGGGCGAAACGACTAGGGGTGGGGGGTGAAACAACCAGGGGTGGGGGGACGTCTTGGGGAAGAAACATCTTGTTACCAGTTCGTAGAAATACCGAAACACACCAAAACACCGGAACACACTGGTAATTACTGGAACACACTCAAAAAAGTTTTTATTTGGCTATACAAATTTTTTTGACGGGAATATACAAATAATATATACTTGGTAGGTCTTATTTTGAACAAATGTACCACAAAAACATACTTTATAAACCTTTTCCCAGTTACGCATCAATCTTGCAATGTGGCCATGTGATACGGTATATTTTTGTAACGATGAGTTAGGCATTAGAAAGTTATAAGTAATGTAATAAACTTCAAAAATGTTATTTAATTGTACAATAAGTGTTACGATGGTGTTAAATTTTATAATAATATATATATTTTTTATTTGAGAATTTACGTCTCAGCAACACTTTATGGGTCGTTTTGGAGACGTTTTGTCGGACTTTCACCTACATTCAGATCATTACGACAACACACCCGTGTGACAAAGTGCATTTTTCACATCTCCAAAATGGCTACTTTTCGGATGAAAATCCATGATATTTTTCTTATTTATACTGCAAACATGGGTTAATGGTGCTCGTTAGAACCGCCTCAATAAGGCGGTTCTAATGAGTACCCACAAATGAGGCGGTTCTAACGAGTACCTACAACCTATGTCTTGGAGTAAAAATAAGATAAATAATGTTTACCCCCGTAAACCCCAGTTTTCTCTATACAAAGTGGGGAATAAGGCAGGTTTATTTCACGGACTTGTTTACGTGATGTGAAATGAAATGAATTCTTAAGCCCGTCCGGCCAGTAAAACTGAAAAGAGTGCATATGAAAGGACGGCCCGACTTGCACCTCTGCCTTTGACTCCAAGCCCCGACAGACGGGGGCTCATATAATGGGAACATATATCAATATTATATGATAATAATAATTGTAATAGTAATAATAAATACTGAAATGTACAATAATTTCACTGGTATTCTAGTGCTATCTAAGCATTACATAATTATTAAATCAGGCAGATTGCATGCAGATAGATATGCGAATATTAGGTAAGTTGAGGCTTGATATTGAGGAATATTTAATCAAAACACACCTCTCTGCTAAGAATGAAACCACTAAACCAATGCAATATGGACCGAAATGATCTAAGCTGTTGATTGGGCCAGAAATGATAATAAAAAACAATAGCATGACACGGACAGAGTTGCCACTTAGCAAACTTGGTAAAAATCTGATATAAAAATTTTTAACTTTTCCAAGTTGAGGATTTTGACATTTCATGTTTTTCTTCCCAATGGAGACACAAGGCTGGAAATGTCAATCTTCGTTTTAATTTTTGGTTGGAAGAAAAATGTCTTCTTTTGTTCATCAGATGAGTTTTATCAGAGGGTGCAAATCTAAACATAAACTGCTCATTATAATTACTTGTATAACTATTCAGACCCACAAGACCGGAACACATTTGATAAAACACTGAAATAAGATAAATTAATTTATGCTTTTTATATCAGAAAAGTTATCAACAACAGCTTACACAATAAAACAATGCCAATAAGTCAAAAATAACATTTAAAATAACATAAAAATAAAAAATTCAAGTATGTTCTGGTAATTACGGTCCCTGGACATTTCGGCCCATGACAAAATCGGCCCATGGCAATTTCGATCCACAATTTTAATGATGGTATAATTATTATGTTTGCATATATCCCATTTTCTCATATCTCCGTTCAGTCTCATAACTCCGTTCACCCTTGTTTTTAATTAATATGAAAAGGAATAATTTTTACAGTTATCACACATCAGAATTTGTAATTAATAACTAACATTGCAACCTGTTTTGAAGAAAATGAGTTTTGATTTACAATTTAATTCACAGGAATCGAAATTTATTACAAAATGCTTAATATTTTAGGGATCCCCCAAAATAATCTCTAACCAGTGACAAGCATGTGATTGAAAATAAAAAAATATCAACACATTAGAATAGTACACAGTCTAAATAAAACGCTCATCATGTATAATGTTCATAGAATGAATCTGAGTACTTACACTAATCAAATAAATTTGGGTGAATGGAGTTATGAGAACATGCTCCAAACACGCCCTGCATTTCTAGACGGCTGTAGAATAAACAGAAGTGATGTTTATTTTCTTAAATATTGAGAGTCTCATAGGCATTTAGTCAAATGTTTAGAAAATACCTGCAGAAAATTGTTCTTGCAACCAAAAATTGAAAGCAGGATTGCTCAACCTTAGGTGAACGGAGTTATGGGTTTCCAGGCTACATGATTTGCTTGCACGGCCAATTAAATCAGTAGCATGTAAGTCGAAAATGGGATAAAAAGAAAAATATGTTCAGTTTGAGAAATTAATATTCTTTCCTCTAATGATAAAAAATCACAGCGTGTTAACAAGTCCGAGAAAATAATACCGTCCTTAATCCCACTTTAAATAGGGAAATTTGGGGTTTTAAGGGGTATATGTTATTATGCTTATTTCTGATCCAAGACATATGTTGTGGGTACTCGATAGAACCGCCACCGCATGCTCGAAGTATAAATAAAACAATTATTACTTTTTTGTAGGAAAAGTAGTCATTTTGGAGAAAATGAAAGAATGCACTATGTCACACGGGTGTGTTTTCGTAATGGATATAAAAGAAAGAAAATCCACATATCCACATATCAGGAGGGACTCTTGTCAAAACCACCCTTTGGTATACAGACTCATCACGAGCCGTACAAACTACTACAAATTTTCATTCTTTCCCAAAACCATTTTTCATTGCAATCTCGGACCCATCAATACCGGTATTGATGGGTCCGAGCTGGAATGCTCTATCCCGCCAAATAGCCTTGCTCTCCACCCTGACACAGTTTAGTGATGCTGTGTGCCGGGTGTGGCATTTGTCCCCCTTGTCACTGGCCTCTGTTTTTTTTTTGTTTTTTTTTTTAATTTTAACTGTACTAACACTCGTCTAGCACTGTACAAACTCATTTCACCTGCTATACTTATCTTTTAGTTCAACTAACTTCCTTCAATGTGGCGGTTTATTTATGTTGTTTTTTGTTACTTACAGTGTATCACTTGTGTCTTTTTATTTTGGATGGCCATTTGGCCATTTTGTGGGAAAGTGACTGTCCTTATGGCCTTCCTTTGTTTAGGTTTCCATTTTGGTCTGGTCGCTTCATGTTTGTGTTTCTTTCCCTTTGGTGTCTTTGATGGGTGGAGTAAGTTAATTGTATCGATTCCTGATCTTTGTTTTACTTCTATTTTGGTATACTGGAACCCCTTCTAAAAGTCCTCCTCGGAGGTTAAGAAGTAGACAGAAAATGCTCTCTTAAGAATTCTGAAAATGCTTAAGGGTATAATTATGATATTTGATTGTTTTCACTGCAGGCAATGGTTAGAAAACTGACATCAAGCGTTGTTCACAGTCACATTTGGGCTTATGAAATTGTTATGGGTTTCGTTGTACATTGTGTTTCTTATTTCTGCTTTTCAACACTTCCATTTACGTAATGGAATATGCTATGAATAAGAGGCGCGTTGATCAGTTTTTAGCAGAAAATCTTCAATTTTATTACAGGAATCATGCATAGGTTTTCGTGCATTAACATTTGCTGGGTCCGTTTGAACGTTTGAACATTAGGCCGATTGAACCACACAAGTAAATGAGTAAGCAACGGCCCAGCAATTTCTACAATTCGCCCAGCATAGACAGACCAGCTTGCACAGCCGCACAGTATGGTCATGGTCGCTGGAGGCGTGAGGAAGCTTTTGCTACTTCACCAGCCCAGCATACACAGCTCGTCTTGTTCAGCCGCACAGTATGGTCATGATCGCTAGAGGCATGAGGTAGCTTTGTCTACTTTATGATTCATAGTTACACACAAATCAGACTGCGCGGATGCACAGGCTGATGGAGGTCTTTCTTTGGGCCCTGGCGCTAGGCCCACATATAGCTGTTGATGCGCCCTGACCAATAACATTCATAAAACGAAACCGAAAGCAAGTATCAAAGAAAGAATTAAAGACACGCATTAGGAGACATAGACTTATGGATGATTGGCACGTGCCCCAATAATGACTGAGGTTTGAGTAAAGTGATAATCGTTCTGTTTGTTGCTTTAAGGCACGTGTCGATAAAGGCAGCAACCTAAAGTGATTATTATCACTGGCCTCACTGGCCTCTGTTTTATTATCACTGGCCTCTGTTTTTTTTGCATACTGACATGTGCCAACAATATAAACAAATAAGCAATGACCCCAGAACTAGTATTTCCAAGTTCATAAATAAACATGTTTTGTCGCTAAATCAACACACCCTCTTTTATATTATTTTTATTTCTTATCTTCCATTACAAAGTTTGCATTGCGAGAAGACTCAAATCTGAGGGTGGTAATTATTGAAAATAATGATACAGATGCCGAGCGGTGAAAAGCGGTACAAATAAATTGTATATACATGTATTTTATTAAAATTAACTATATCTTTCATTTTTTAAATTTTAGCTGATAACTGACCCCTATATCAGCCTTTTAATCATTTATGGGCCGAAATTGCTATGGGCCAATTTTGTCATGGGCCGATTTTGACATGGGCCGATTTTGTTATGGGCCGAAATGACCCGGAACCGTTATTACCAGTGTGTTTTGGTGTGTTCCGGTATTTCTACGAACCCTCTTGTTACCTATATATATCCATTTTCGGTGGTGAAATCTCCGAGGGGTGAAACCTCCTAGTGGCGAAAGCTCTTGGTGGTGAACTTGTTTGGTGGCGAAACCTCTGTAAACCGATAGATAGCGGTACAAATAAATTGTACCGCTATCTATCGACAAAGTCGCCCACGAAAAACTGCTACAAAAACTTCACTACTACGGCATCAGGGGCAGCACTCTAAATTGGATCAAAAATTTCTTAGATAACAGGTCACAGTCAGTTGTCACAAATGGTACCAACTCCAGCATTATCCCGATCTCCTCTGGTGTCCCGCAGGGCTCTGTTCTCGGACCTATACTGTTTCTTGCATACATAAATGACCTCCCAGAGCAGGTTAGGTCAAAAGTCCGACTCTTTGCCGACGACACAGCAATGTACTTATGCATTAGCTCCTTGTCTGAAGCAAACCTACTTCAAGAAGATCTCTGCAAATTGGAGCTATGGGAAAAGGCCTGGGACATGAACTTCAACCCGACAAAATGTCAGGTTTTACATGTCACCAGGCTGAAGACACCCATTCCCTCCAAATACTTGCTCCATAATACTGAACTTGAAAGTGTGTCTGCTGCAAAGTACCTTGGGGTCACCATATCTGACGACCTCAGCTGGGGAACACACATAGACAATATCACAAAAAAGGCAAATCAAACCCTCGGCTTTATCAAAAGAAATATCAAAGTACACAACCAAGACCTTAAGTCCACAGCATACAAAACCCTTGTCCGACCGTAATTGGAATATGCTTCCAGTGTCTGGTCACCCCATACAGCTACAGATAGCTACAAACTTGAATCTGTCCAACGCAGAGCTGCCAGGTGGGCCACACGAGACTATAGGTACACATCAAGTGTTACAGCTATGCTTGGAAAACTCCAATGGCGTCCACTAGATCAGAGACGCATCGATAATCGCCTTATCATGCTATACAAGGTCACGCATGACCTTGTTGCAATCCCTGTCTCAGATTACCTCACACCAAATCGCAGAGAGTCGAAATTTATCCACCCTTTGGCATACAAGCAAATCCCTACCCAGACCAACTATTACAAGTACAGCTTTTTCCCAAGATCAGTTATACACTGGAACGCTCTTCCAGCCTATAGACGGATCCAATGTTTTGACACGTGACCTTGTTTACATTTCACTGCACATGCGCCAATTACCTCCCCTGTAGAGGTACTCTTTTATCTGGTTGGCAAAACATGACTGTTGCCGTACAGTGTCAATGAGAATTTCGAATATTTATCGTGTGATTAAACTCATTTCTTCTCCACAAAATTAACTGAACATTGTCAGTTTGTGTTTTTGAAGTAATAAATGAGATAGAACCAGTCTCTTCTGACATTTTATCGCACATTTTGTTGCCTAAAAAGCGTTATAAAACTACCTACCATCATGCCAAAAACGTAGTCAATGCGCTTTATTTTACGAATGAAATAAGATTAAAGCATGTATATTTTCTATCCAATTTTATACGAAAAAGAATCAGTTTAATATCAAAAATGGTTTGTCGCAAATAGTTTTGATAGAAAGTCGATTTAACAATAGTTATTACAGAAAATAATTCGTGCTACATCAACGGTAGAGTATGGAACCGGAAGTTTTTTTGCCCACCAGATAAAACGAGGCTAATGACCTTTGACATTGTGTGACGTTAGACTTTGGATGTGTCTATATTGTTTTGCTACCAACCTTGGCACAGTTCTGTCATGCTGTCTGCCAGGTGGTGCATGTGCCCCCCTAAGTCTCCAGATTCTGTTTTTATCTTTTAACTATACTAACTTTCTTCTCACACTGTATAAACTCATTTCACCTACTTTACTTACCTTTTATTTCAGCTAACCCCCTTTAGCACTTGGTATACCGGATACCCTTCTGTTGTCCTCTTATGAGGTTAAGAAGTATCGGAAGAAAGAAAGATAGAAACCCCACCCACCTAAACAATGAAAAATGCAAGAACGGGCACCTGCCAAACCAATTACGAACCTTGTTATTCGTTTCTTCATTACTCAATGGGGTCCACGTGCTGTTTGTTCTGTTCTTTGCTATCATCGACATTTTGTGTATTACTATTTAGGAAAACAATATTATAAATATGGAGAACGGTCAACCTGAAAACTACTTTTTATTCGCGGTCAGCCATATTTGATGCTGTTTTGGTTGCCACGCCGGAAATGAACGAAAGTAGCCGAAGCGCATTCAGACTGGTTGATTGATTTTTTTTTCGAGTATTTACCAGAAGTTACTCTCGGGCATCCGTAGTCTGGTAGTTACCTCCCCTCGCTCGCTATGTTTAGCGAGCTTTGCGGAACGTTTCGGTTCTGAGTCGTTATTTGGACTTGGGTCATTTCGGCCTATTTCGGTGGGTCGTTTCGGTCCTGGGTCGTTTCGGCCTTTTTTTTTTCCTCCTATTACTGCTACTCGCTCACATCTGAGCATTACGAGCAGGATTTCCTGGGGGGGGGGGGGGGGGGGGGGGGGTAACCAGTACTTTTTGTAAGCAATGTGGATGAAGTGCCTTGCTCAAGGGCACAGCACTTTGGACAGCGTGAGGCTCGTACCCACAACCTCTTAATCAAAAATCTGATGCGCTACCACTGCACCAAAGCGCTCCACTCGTTTCGTCCAGAGTAGATTTTTCAGATAGATTTTTGTTCAGCAGAGTACCTGTTGAATTTTGGAATATTTTTACATGGCATTTCACGTTCAGAATGCTAAGTTTCCATTCTTTAAGAGCTTTATGCTCAACATACTCTCGTTTACACCATCGATTACCAAATTCATTCAAGGCATCTGCGTTTTCATCTCTACATTTATTGAAATCAATTTGAGAAGGAAATCGAGATTTCGTCCTATAGAAATTATATTACATATCCTAGAATCAGGACTAATTTTTAAATTGCCAGTAATAATATGACCAGCAGCAGGTTAGCAATACAAAGCCCGCATGGTATAGATTGGAATCCAGAGGTATGCGTTTAGTACACCTCTGAAAGTAGATTGTAAATAGTTTTAAGAACTCATCCAGTGAGTTTTTTTGTGTGCTAAATTCTAATTTAGCGGGGTACCTAAATACCGGAAAGACGCAAAAAGACCCCGAAAAAAAAAAGGAAAAAGACCCTAATAAAAGCAAAAATGGTCATAGTTATAAATATAAATCAGCATTTCTTGGGTTAAAAGTGTCCATGGAAAAAGATTAATAGAGGTGCAAAAGAACGTACTAGACCCCATCCCTCGCCAACCTTCCAGCACAGCATCAAAGGTGGGAATATTTTTTACAAACAATAAGTTCTATAGGGGATAAAAAATTGAACTGAATTACAAATATAACATTAATAATATTAATAATAAAGTGGGAAATCAATGAATTTACGAAGACGGAAGAAGACGCGGTTAGGCGCAAAAAGGCCCTCAGAAAAGCAAAAAGACCCTCGGGAAAGCAAAAAGACCACCAGAAAAGCAAAACGACCCCCAGAAAAGTGAAAGAGCATATATATAGATATAAATCAGCATTTCTGTGCAGAAAGGAGTGCCAGCAAAAAGAATCATAAAGGAGCAAAAGAACATACCCTAACCCCATCCCGCCCCTACCCACAGAACAAAATGAAAGGCAAAATTACTTTTATAAACAATGAGCTCTACAAATAAGAAATATTACTACTTAATAATAATAATAATAATAATAATAATAATAATAATAATAATAATAATATTAATAATAATAATAATAATAATGTAAAAAGGTAAAATGTATAAAATTTAACGAGACGCAAAAAGACGCGGAAAGACGCAAAAAGACCTTCAGGAAAGCAAAAAGACCTTCAGGAAAGCAAAAAGACCATTAGAAAACCTTATTTTTCTTATTTATACTCTAAAATAAAGATTGTGGGTACTCGTTAGAACCGCCTCATCGAGGCAGTTGTAACGAATACCCACAATCTATATTTACAGAGACGCAAAAAGGCGCGGGAAGACGGAAAAATACCATCAGAGAAGCAAAAAGGCATTCGGGAAAGCAAAAAGACCTACAGGACCTACATTATACTATTAAAATTGGGCGCCAATGTATTTAAACTTTTGAAATTGCTTCCTCTAATTATTGTTTGTTCTTTTTACATAACTAAGAATTTTAATCCATTTAATTTAATCAGGAATACTTAATGAAATCGATTAGTTTGTTTGGCAAGATCATGGCACCTGAGATAATCAGTTGTGACTGGGTTTGATCACACTTCAGTCGGCTTCTTTAAGCACATAACGTGAAAAAAGTCGGAAACTGTTCATATTTTTGTTAATTACAACGAGCATTTACTTTTTTTTAGCAATTTTAACCACATCAACACCCGTAAAACCCAAATTCAATAAATATAGTAGGGTTACGATAAAATTCCTCAAAATTCCGACACCTTCAGGACTTGTCTTGACTCTATAGAAATTTTAAGCAGACTGATCTAGGTCTGTACTTTCTGCTGAGGTCTACCTGTTCCAATAGTCAGAATTGTGACGGAAGATGTATGTATTTTGCCAGAATGCGTTAAGAAAACACGCCTATTCATTTATATTGAAAGTTTTACCACAAAAAAAAAAAAAAAATGAAAAATTTCAGGAACAAAATTCGTATATTTTTCATATTTCTGCTCAGAACATAGATTATGGAAACTCGACTTTTATTACACGATGTTATCCACTGCTTATCAACGACGTCATATGAGAAATTTATTTATTAGTCACTAGTTGTTTGTTTGATTTGAGGTTTAACGTTCCCGTCAACACTGTAAAGGTCATTTTGGAGACGTTGCTTCCAAATTTACGGGACTTTTACCCGACATTGAGATGAAATGACATCTCAAGCCCTGTTGTCAAATGAAACCAATAGGGTTTATTAGCTTGGATGGTCCGCCTCGCACCGCGGTTCCTGGACAGGCTTAGATCCTCTAAGCGGTTTACCAGTTCTAGTGTGCGGGCCGGATTCAGCTCTGCGTGGTAGCATCATGCAGCCCATATATTTCTTCAAGCCCCTATGGGCGGGGGCATCTATTAGTCACTATTATGGTGTATTTTTGCTTTTGAGTGTATGGGGGCGGTTTTTGCGTCTTTTGCGCCCTTTTGCATCTTTTTGAATAACATATGCAGGCTTACGAGAAAGGGCACTGTTTTGTCTTTATTTTTCTATCAATATACATTAATTTGTGACTATAATGGGGTCTCCCTATTTGGTGACAAGAAGTGACAAGAGGTGACAAGAAGTGACAAGAGGTGACAAGAAGTGACAAGAGCTATTTTATGGTGACAAGAAACTTTCTACAACAAAATTTAACTATATTATTGCTTAAAATGATAAATTTAATGTTATTCTTGAGTTAGAAATTATTTTTGGCCAAATTTAAAGACGTTTGGAGGAAAAAGCAACATGCTTTATTTAGATGTTTATCCGTATTTACCGAGAAGAAAGTTCTCTTTATACACAAAGTCACTTCATTTTATAAGCAAAAAGTGAATTTTAAGTGGGTATCTGTGACTTTTCTTCGTGATTTTTTCTCTGCTCATAAACATAGACTGTGGGTACTCGTTATAACCGAAGAAGGGGGTTAACCGCATTTACCGACAAGAGATTTCTCAAATAAACTCAGGCTCAAAAACAATGCTGTCTCATTTTATCAATATAAAAGCGGGTTTTACCAGGATTCATGTGATTTTCCTATACGTGAAAGTCCATTTTATATAGAGAAAACTGGGCTTACCCATTATGATTTTTGTCACTTTGAATTGGTGTTTAACGTTATTTAGGTCATTTTGGAGACGTTGCTTCCAATTTTGTGGGACTTTTACCCGACATTGAGATGAAATGACATCTCACGCCCTGCCGCCCAATGAAACCAGAAGGCTTATATGCATCGGAAGATCTGACTCTCACCGCTTTGCCTGGGCAGGCTTAGTCCTTCTAAGCGGTTTACCAGCACTCGTGTGTGGTCAGATTCAGCTCTGAGTGGAAGCATCATGCAGCCCAATCTATTTCTCCAAGACCCAGATGGGCTGGGACGAACCCATTATGATAAGTCACACGTTCATTCAAGAAGGGCAGTTGTCAGTTTCTGGCGAAAGAATTGTACTGTACTGGTTATAACCACTTACGTATAAGCCTGCCCAGGAAAAGAGTGGATAAATGAACTGACCGGCTCAAAAATGACCTAAATAGTGTTGACTGGGCCGTTAAACCGCAATACAAACAAACAAGCAGTTGAGATAGAAGTCTTCCTTCCTTAATCGTGCGTGTGCCACTCATTAAGATAATTGCTGTCACTCAGTATTGAGTTATCTCGGTTGATTAATCACAAGCTTGTGTTATTAGCATTTGCTCGACATATTATTTTGACTGCGCTTGCTAATCATAAATTCATAGCCTTGACAAGAGCATAAATAAATAAATAAATAAATAAATAAATAAATAAATAAATAAATAAATAAATAAATAAATAAATAAATAAATAAATTAGTATTTTTTAAGTTAAATCTTATTCTCAGAATTATATTCTGTCTATCTAAAATATTCATAGCTTTGATATGAGAATAAATAAATAAATAAATAAATAAATAAATAAATAAATAAATAAATAAATAAATAAATAAATAAATAAATAAATAAATAAATAAAACAGTAATTTTTCATTTGTTTCAAATTAAATCTTATTCTAATTATTATATTCTGTCTATTTAACACGCACACACTCTCTCTCTCTCTCTCTCTGCATGTGTTTCCAGCCAGAGAAGACTCAGATAAGCCTGCGCAGTCTGCTATATCCAAATCGCTTATCTCCGCTGTGTGTATGTGTGTGTGTGTGTGTGGGGGGGGGGGGGTAGAAAAGACTTGAATCAGCCTGCGCTTATGCGCAGCCTCCATGGTATGTTTTCTCCACTAAGGGTATAATTTTATGTGACGAAGAAATATAGTAGATCGTTTCATACATGCATTGGTTGGTTGATTTGAGGTTTAACGGTTCCTGGACAGGCTTAGATCCTCTAAGCGGTTTACCAGTACTAGTGTCCGGTCCGGGTTCAGCTCTGCGTGGAAGCATCATGCAGCCCATATATTTCTTCAAGCCCCTATGGACGGGGGCCAAATTTCATACATGCAAAATTTTCTTGACACCAATCTAACTTGCCTTTATTAACTGAAGCGGCACTGATGTGTCATCGAGCATGTGTGTCTAGAAAAGACTTGGATCAGCCTGCGCATATGCGCAGTCAGGTATGTTTTCTCTGCTGAGGGTATAATTTTATGTGACGGAGAAATATAGTTGATCATCTCATACATGTAAAATTTTCTTGTCACCAAATCAACTTGACTTTATTCCCGACCAGAAAAAAACGGAAGAGGCACTGAAGCGACATCGAGCAAGTGTGCCTAGAAAGGATCAGCCTGAGCATATGCGCATTCTGGTATTTTTTTTGCCTGCTGAGGGTATAATTTTATGTGACGGAGAAATATAGTATAGCATCTAATATGTGTAAAATTTTTTGGTCACCAAATTAACTTGAATTTATTCCCGACCAAAAAAAAAAATCTGAAGAGGCACTGAAGCGTCGTCGAGCAAGTGTGCTTAGAAAAAAAACTTGGTCTCTGGTCGGGCTCATCGGAGTCTAACTGTTGGTTTTCTTTTGCTCCAGCATTTCAGTGGTTTCTTGCTGTCGAGTCCTCACCGTTGTCTCACCTCTGTGGTTCTTTGATTTCTGTGTTCACGGAGATGTTGCACTGATGAGTTAGGAGGCCTTCATGCGGACTGAACAAATTATTTGTCTAAATCGCGACGGAAGTAAGGGCGAGGATTGTGGCCACGTAAAATCGATTTAAGCCCCCCAGTGGAAATCTTCCACTGACCGTTCCAAGGCGGCTCTTCTGTGGCGATTTATTTATGTTGTTGTTTGTTACTTACTGTGTGTATCACTTGTGTCTTTTAATTTTGGATGGCCATATGGCCATTTTGTGGGAAAGTAACTGTCCATATGACCTTCCTTTGTTTAGGTTTCCATTGTGGTCTGGTCGCTTAATGTTTGTATTTCTTTCCCTTTGGTGTCTTTTATGGATGGAGTAAGTTAATTGTATCAATTCCTGATCTTTGTTTTACTTCTACTTTGGATCAGCCTGTGCATATGCGCAGTCTGTTTTTTTTTTCTGCTGAGGGTATAATTTTATGTGATTAAAAAATATAGTAGATCATTTCATACATGTAAAATTTTCTTGTCACCAGCTTGACTTTATTACAGTCAAGAAAATCTGAAGAACACTGAAGCGTCATCGAGCATGTGTGCCTAGAAAAGACTTGGATCAGCCTGCGAATACGCGCAACCTGATAAATGAATCTCTGCTAAGGTCTATACACATTTTATTGGAATTTTGTGTGACAGTGAGACTTATATCGTGTACATTCTTTTGTCACCAGCTTGAATTCATTCCCGACAAGAAAATCTGAAGACGGCCCTGATATGATTCTAGTGGGTCAGTTGGGATTCTATTGTCTTATATTTTATAAAATTCATTTTCAGGCATGAACAAATCATTTGTCTAGCCATGTTACAATGAATAATTTGGTTTATGATAGGGATGTAGTCATTTACAGGCTTTAATACGCATGCGAGCGTTCGCATATCTCTGGCTCGATTCCTTAGCTGCAGCGCACCATAGGAATCTTAAAAGGAGTTCAAACGCTTGCAAAATGTTTAATATATCATATTTTACTTTTAAAAAGGGTCACAAATGCGTTTTAACACTTCTTGTCGCCATAAAATAGCTCTTGTCACTTCTTGTCACCTCTTGTCACTTCTTGTCACCTCTTGTCACTTCTTGTCACCAAATAGGGAGACCGCTATAATGGGGTCTTTTTGCAAGTTGTTCCTAAATATATACTTATTTGTCATCATAATGGGGTCTTTTTGTGTATCTGGGGGTGTTTTTTTTGGCGCAATTTTACGTGACAGGGAGCAATTTTGTTTTTATTGTTCTATTATGTTTATTTATTTATTACTAAATAAGAGAAATACTTTAATGGTCATTCAGACGCTCGGTCTGTCCAGGAGAACTTTGATTTGATAAAGTCTTTCATTCAAGCTTCGTCCGAAAATCATATCCCCTCCAAAACTAGCAGGTCTGTATCTTCAATTCCTTGGATCACACCAGAAATAAGAAGAAAAATTCGGAGGAGAAATAAGATTCATGCTAAGGCAAAAAAGTCGGGAAGTGGTAAACTCAGAGCAAAATTTGAAAACTTGAGACGAGAAATTAAAAATGACATCAAAAATCAGCATGATCAGTATGTAAATAACTTGGTAGGTGATGTAAAGGCGAATCCCAGAGACTTCTACAGATATATCAATAGCCAGAAGAAAGATAGGCAAGGTATCCCACCCCTTAATAAAAGAGGAGGGAACGGGGTCGCTGAATCGGACTCTGAAAGGGCAGAGGAATTGGTTGGTCAATTCAATGATGCATTTAATAAAACTGAGTTCAACGAGGTTCCATTGACTGGAAGATCGGCCCCTTTCATGGAAAATATTGTTGTATCCTCTGCGGGAGTGATCAAATTGCTTAAAGGCTTGAACCCTTCTAAAGCTTTAGGGCCTGATGAGCTTCATCCTAGAGTCCTGAAGGAACTAGCAAACGAGTTAGGTCCAGTTTTTGCTCATCTTTTCCAACAATCTCTCGATACGGGTGAAATTCCCAAAGAATGGCTCCTAGCGAACATCTGTCCACTTTTCAAAAAAGGGGACAGGGCTCTTGCTCGTAATTATCGCCCGGTGTCACTGACCTGTGTTCTATGTAAATTGCTTGAACACATAGTCTGCTCAAACATCATGGCCCACTTGGATGAACATAAACTTTTGTCAGACAGACAACATGCATTTAGGAAAAGGCATAGTTGCGAAACTCAGTTGAGCACGGTTATTAATGATTGGGCAAAAATCCTGGACAAAGGGGGGCAGGTGGACACATTTATTCTGGACTTCGAGAAGGCTTTTGACACCCCTCCTCATGAACTACTTAAATCCAAATTATTTGGTTATGGAATTGGTGGGAAGACTCTTAAATGGATAGATTCCTTCCTCTGCTACAGAAAACAGCGTGTTGTTGTTAATGGTGAATCTTCAGTCTGGGCGCCAGTTTTGTCTGGAGTCCCACAAGGGACCGTTCTTGGTCCTCTATTGTTCTCCTTGTACATCAATGATATTTCCACTGATATTGACTCAGAAATAAGACTGTTCGCAGATGACTGTGTTTGTTACCGGGAAATTAGAGATACAGATGACTCACTGAAACTTCAGGCTGACATAGATAGATTAGGATGTTGGGCCAGAAAATGGGGCATGAGATTTCAACCAGTTAAATGCAATATTATGCAGATAA
Organism: Lucinisca nassula; assembly: GCA_963580285.1. Lineage (NCBI taxonomy): Eukaryota > Metazoa > Mollusca > Bivalvia > Lucinida > Lucinidae > Lucinisca > Lucinisca nassula. The sequence continues at coordinate 24,929 of CAUZLF010000258.1, read as the reverse complement.
CAAGGAAGAGATCTAATAAAGTTGAGGCTTCTTACACCTTAGAGGGAACGGTCCTCGAAAATGTGAATTCCATTAAATACCTTGGTGTGACAATCACTCACGATTTGAGATGGAATACACACATTAGCAATATGTGTACAAAGGCGAATAGAACACTTGGTTTCCTGAGGCGAAATCTTCATCAGTGTCCTCAGGATGTGAAAGAAACAGCATACAGGGGACTTGTTCGCCCAATCTTGGAATATGGTAGTTGCATCTGGGACCCAAGCGGAGTGGTCCTAAATGAAGAAATTGAAAAAGTTCAGAATAGAGCTGCTAGATTTGTAACTGGAAATTATTGCTTTGAAACTGGGAGCATGACTGGAATTCTAGGAAAATTAAGATGGGAGTCTCTAAAGAAAAGGAGAAGAGACAGTAGGCTCATACTCTTATACAAAGGTCTAAAGGGCGCTGCTAGCATTCCAACAGATGACCTTGTTCCCCCAGCTAGGCATTGTAGAAAACACCATTCAATGACGTTTCAGACCCTTACTGCAAGAACGGATATTTATAAAGAATCGTTTTTCCCCCGAACTATTAGAGATTGGAATGCCCTTCCCGATTCTATTATTTTGACGGCTGAAGGTGCTGAGGATTGTGTAGCTAAGTTTACATCTTTGGTTAGAGCTAGGGACTAACTTCCCATATCACAGGTCCTGGTGTATGAATGTCATTTGACGTGTCACCAGTAACAATTCTGATTCTGATTCTGATTCTGATACTATTATGGGGTCTTTTTTTGCTTTTACGGGTGTCTATTTGCGTCTTTTCGCGCCTTTTTGCGTCTTTCCGGTGCTTAGGCACCCCCGGAAAGTAGAGCTCGGTTTTTATACCTATTCACATTAAACCCGTCACTTTGGGTGCAGACCAACATGTCGGCGAGTTAGTCTGTAAATTTTCTTTCATGTTTGCCAAGTAAATAATTAATAAAGCTTTACAGAAAAACATTAAAGAGTCAGTCCAATAAAACACATAGAAAGGCACCGATTAATCCCTAAGCAAGGTGAGAATCCCAGTATGTAGTAGATTATTTTAGGTGGTCCAGCCCTTTCGTGTGTTCGTATTGCACGTGTTTTCGTTGGCCCCCGCCCCTAGGGGCTTGGAGAAATATATGGGCTGCATGATGCTTCCACGCAGAGCTGAATCCGGCCCGCACACTAGTACTGGTCAACCGCTTAGAGGATCTAAGCCTGACCAGGAACCCCGGTGCAAGTCGGACCATCCATGCTGATAAACCCTATTGGTTTCATTGGGCGACAGGGCTTGAGATGTCATTTCATCTCAATGTCGGGTAAAAGTCCCACAAAATTGGAAGCAACGTCTCCAAAATGACCTGTACAGTGTTGGCGGGGACGTTAAACCCCAAATCAAACAAAAACGTGTCTTCGTTGTTTGTTGCCGACTACTTCCTTTATATACAGCAACAACACCCTCTCATGATGATAACGTGCAGGTGTACATTCCATATACTCCAGGTTTGTAGCATGAAAGTCTACACAACACAGTAATCCTGTAATTATGGTAGGTATCTAGAAACCTCCATGGTGTAGTGGTTACGCTATTCGCCTTGTAAACCAGGGGTCTCAGGATCGATCCCTGGATTTCCAGATTTTCGGATAAGTCTTTAAACCAAGGTTCTATCTCCATATGAACTTGGCTGTTGGTGGGACGTAAAACTCATTTAACTCAAACACGGTAGGTATCTTTTACCTGTACAGGTTCTCCCTGTATAGGGGGCCTCCAGTCAAAGTCCCGATTTGAAGTATGGTCCATCAGCACCCTAGATAAGCTGCGTATTTGCGTAAATACGCAATACAAATGACCAAAACCCAATTAAAATTATTCTGTTGCGTATCAAAACGCAAATAAAACTCCGATACGCAAAACAAAAATTATCGGTGCGGTTTCATGTCTAGCGCTCGCCCGGTTATACGGCGTGAATATTACCGTCTGCGGTTATCTACTGCGCACATAGATATTGGTTTCCGCATTAGTATTATTGGTCGTGCTCACCTGTGGGTAAGTGCGGGTAACCAGTAAAGTTTACCTGGATTCAAAATGGCTTCCAGAAAACCTGGCAGAAAGAAACTCGCGACAGAATCTCAGCCGAACAAAATTACAGGCTATTTCAGCCAGAAAGAAACTGTTATAGACCCGACTGCTTTAGTGCGAGACATAATCAAAGACATGATTGATCAATGTGATCAGCCTTTTTCTATCGCTTCGGCAATCATTGAAGATTTGATCAGAGGTGTCACCGAAAGTGAAAGTACAAGCGTGCATGCTGGCGACAGGGTTTCAGATAAGACTGTAAATAGTTGGTTAGCTAAATATCCTTGGCTTGTGGTCAATAAAGAGGGCAAGGAAATGAGAATGTCGTGTAGTGTCTGTACATCGTCTAAGCAAAGGCTTAAACTTACAAATGTCTGGGCCAGTGAAGGGACCCCTAACATTCAGCATTCCAGCATTTTACGTCATAATATGAGTAGTGAACACACAGATGCCTGTGCTGACAAACATAAACAGATAGTTTTATCAAAGATACACTTATCATCTCAAGAAAAAGATGATACTCCTGTAAATGTACGTGCCATTTCTGCAGAGGACAGAATTTTATTTAACACAGTTTATCATACCGCTAAGGAGCAAGAATCATCTGAAAAAATAAACAGACATTTGGTCCTCCAAAACAAAAACGGCTTGAACACAAAGTACACAAACTTAAGCCCGGATACAATTTCAGACATTCAAGATTCCATTTGTTTGGTTCTAACTGACAGTCTAGTAAAGGATATTAAAAATTCTCCTGTATATTCAGTCATGTTAGACGAGTCAACTGACATTACGGTAGAGAAAAGACTCTCAATTTGTGTTCGTTTCGTGAAGTTTGGTGAACCAAAAACTATCTTTTTGTGCAATGTAGACTTGATAGATGGATGTGCACATACTATTGTCAATACAGTGGTTGAGCAATTTGAGAAACTTGGTTTAGAGCTGTCAAAATGTACCTCGCTAGCCACAGACGGTGCAGCTGTTATGATGGGAAGGCGGACTGGGGTAGGAACACAGATTCAATCAAAATATTCCCCTTTTTGTGTACAAGTCATTGCATAGCCCATCGGCTTAATCTGGCTTGCACTGATACCATAAAAAAGGATGACTTTCTGGTTAAGTTTAGAGATAAGTTCAATGCACTGTACCATTTCATGAGTGCTTCTCATTCACGTGTCTCAACCTTGGAAACCATTCAAGCCCTTTTAGAAGAGCCAGAATTGAAAATAAAAGAACCCTATTCCATCTGCTGGCTTGGCTTAAAAAGTGCAGTGGAAGCAGTGTTTGAATCATATGCTTCAGTCCTTTCAACACTCTCAAAATTTGCAGCTGAGAAAAATTCTGTGGCCAAAGGTCTTCACAAATATTTCTGTAACTACAAAGTATCACTTGTAATAGCTTTTATGCTTGACATTCACTCTGAGCTTGGTGTCTTGAGTAAGCAGTTTCAGAAACGTAATTTAATGTTCAGCGAAGTTCAACCTATGATTGATGGAACTCTTTCTAAGCTTGATGTAATGGTTACAACTGATGGGGAGGGACTTAAGGATATGAAAAAAGAAATTCAGAAAGGTGAGGATGTGACATATAAAGGGGAAAAACTCAAATTTGCTTCTGGCATGGACAATGAGTTTGAAAATTTAAGGAAACAGTACATTAAATGCCTCAAGAAGAACATTAAGCAAAGATTTAGGCAGGATGATAGTAACATTTTTACAGATCTAAGTAAAGTGCTGGAACCTTCAACTGTATGTAGCACTGCTGATGTTGAGTCAGATCAAGCCATTACCCACCTGGCCAACTTTTATGGAAGTGAGAAGGAAGTTGTTATAGTTAAGGGAAATTTAATAGAAGGGACAGAGGAAATTAAGACAGTTATAAATCCCTTACTGGACCAGGAAGAGGTTATGAATGAATGGCCCAGACTTAAGGGAATGATAAAGGGAGCATATTCTGATCTAGGTACTGAAGAATTATGTAAAAGATTGATATTACAACACAAGGATGTCATGCCTAATGTATCAGTACTGGCTTCCATTGGTCTGTGTATGCAACTCACAAGCGTGGAATGTGAAAGAAGCTTTAGCATTCAAAACAAGCGTAAGTCAAAGTTCAGAGCTTCTCTTAAGGCAGAAAAACTGGACTGCTTGATGAAAATCAATATGGTGGGACAGAGTCTTGAGACATATGACCCAGATCCAGCAATTAATCATTGGCTGATGAAAAAGAAGAGAAGGAAGAAAAGGCTCTTTGCAGAGTACAAACCAAGAGAAGCAAAAAAACAGAAAGTTTGCTAAATTCAATCATATTTTCCAGAAGAAAGCTAAGTCTGAGGTGTATATTTTCTTTCTTGATAGCACTGTTTATTTGTTATTTTTGATTACTACTGAGTTATCCATTTAGTGCAGAAAGCAATGCCAAAAGGTGTATATTTCCTACCCTGGGACAGAGAGTCCTCATTGAAGTCAAAAGTGTGACTGATATGATTTTGTTCAATTTGGCGTTCAGATGACTATTTACTTACACTGTATCTGACAATGGAAAATAGTGCAAAAACAACTAAAGCTGAACTTTTTGTCTACATTGGTTACAAATTAACCATACAGAGAAGATCATTTCAAAACATGGTATGTTTTGTTTTGTATTTTCGTGTCTATCATAAATTTCAAAGGGAGATAACTTTTAACAAATCTTCTCACTCAGAATCCCTTTGATATGTGGGGTTATTCTTGAAAGGGAGTATTTCTCATAATAAACAGGAAGAAAACCTTTCCTTCAGGAGTAACCCAGCTGGAAAAAGATGACCTCCCTTCGAAGATTTTCAATCGGTAGTCTATTTGATAGGTTAAAGAATAGGCTAGAAGCTAAAAGTAAAACAGACAGCAGCCATTTAGCCTATAGGGGAATGGATACACCTTCAACCATTTTCACTTGGGAGACAATTTTTGTTCACATGGTGAGAAACTGAGCCACTTGGAAACGGGACAACACTTAGAGGAAAGAATTTGCTCCTCAGCAGCAAGTTCTTTCCTTTAAGAGTAGGCCCCTTTTATAAAATAGACAAAAATATTGAAAGGGTTGTGTATCCGTTCCCCATAATGGTTGCATAGGACTGGTCAAGAAAGGCCCAGCAGTAGAAGCTAGTGAAGGCTGCTTGAAGAGTAGAAGGCAATTTAACCCCCTGCCTCCTCCACATAACAAGACTGAGTCAGTAATGGTTTAAAATCTGCCCATAAAATCTGTTTTGGGCAAACATTAAAGAATACCCAATTGAAATTCTTTGATTTTTTTTTTACCCAATTGAAAATTGAAATACCCAATTGAATTGAAAATCAGTGGGTAAAGTACCCGATTGGTAAAAAGCTTATCTAGGGTGCTGGATGGTGCACTTTGTGGCATTCTTCCCTGCAAATGATGCAAGTGGAGCATGTTCAGACACCCCAATTTTCTTACCGCTGCTGGGAATCAAACCAGGGCCTCTAGCATGGTAGGCAAGTACACTGACCACCTATCTATCTATCTATCTTCTGATACTGCGTCGGTCACATTTGGCCATTACCGCAGGTGTATATGACATACACTCCAGGTTTTGCAGGATGAAAGCCTACACAGTAATCATGTAATTACGGTAGGGATCTTTAACCTGCAAAGGGGATGGTTCTCCTAACCCGAGATCTCTGGCTGTAGGTCACCAAATCAGAAAATAAAAAAGGCTTTTAGAACGTCAGAGAAGGCTCGGATTAGGTTCTCCCTGCACAGGGGGCCTCCAGTTAACGTCCCGATCCAAAAGGACGGTGCACTTTATGAGATTCATCCCTGCAAATGATGCCAATGGAGCGTGTTTGGACACTGAAATTTTATCGCCGCTGCCGGGGATTGAACCCGGGACCTCTAGCATCAGAGGCAAGTGCACTAACCACTGAGCTATCACGCTGACATAACCAAGCTACCACGCTCTATACGCCAAATAATACACTTGAGTGCTTGCCCCCGTATATGGGAATGTATAATTTGAGGACTTCTGTTGGAGGACTTGAGACAAGGTGACTCACAGACTTGAAAGACCTATCCAGACAGGAGAGAGGGTGAAGGCAGTTTGGTGTGAGTTCGAAGCTAAGGAAAGTGGAACTGATAATGTTGATGGACGGTTAAAATCCAAAAAATTCTGACACCTTGAGGACTTGCTGTAATTCCCCTAAACCTTAAAAGTTTTACAAATTTGTTTCTCAATACAGCAAAGAGTGCAAGAAGTGCAGATGGAATGGCAAACAGTGGAAACCCTGATTTGACTGCTCCTAGCAGTGTGATCTGGGTCTGCACTGTTTGCCTAAATGTGTCTGTCCCAATACTTATGATCTTGGTAAATATTCTGAATTTGTCACAGGGCTAGAAAAATATAAAAATGTAGCCTGCTAGCAGCCTGTCATGGCCAGGGGTTAGGATCTCACCCAGCCCCTGAAGCCCTCCTCTCTTAATCAAGGAACTGAAAGTACTTCGTTTGTTTGATTTGAGGTTTAACATCCCAGTCAACACTGTATAGTTCATTTTGGAGACATTGCTTCCAATTTTGTGGGACTTTTACCCCTCATTGAGATGAAATGCAGTGATTTTTTTACCCCTGTGTCTGGGACGCACGAATAGGACTGAGGACGCACAATCATAAAATATGTGCGTCAGTTGGATGCAAAAATTTCACGGGCAAAAAATCCAACTTTCGTTTTCGCTGCTGTAAAAATTCACTGATAAAATACTGCATTTTTACTGAACCTTTAACTGCCCAACGAGTTACCGAAAAATCGATACAGGTATTTGTACCTTAGTCTGAATAATCTTCACTTCTATTTATTTCCCTCCGGCACGGTAGAAAATACTGAAGTTGTCACGGTCAATAACGGTACTTTTTCAATTCAATTTCTGACATGACAAAACACCATAACAGATTAGCAATTGAAGATAGTTATATAAACTCATTTACCTTGACATGCATCATTAACACCAGCTGCAGCCGATATACTCAAAAGATCAGAAGTGTCAGGGCAGCGGATAAGAGATTTAAAGAAAGCAGTTTAGTTTACAATTTAATGATCCAACCAAAAGACGAGGATCCCCTCCATCCAAAATGAGTCCAAACTTTCGCATAAGCAAGTTCAATGCTAACAAGTTTTCCGCCATCCAAATGCTGCCCACAAACCACACCTACCGTTTTTCTGCACGCGATCGGTAAATGACGTAATACGATGCCAGCAAGCCAACCCCACACGTGTTTAATGTAATTGTTTTATTTTAATGGTGTGTATCTCTTTCATAAAAAATTGTTTGGATCCGGTAAAAAATATTTTCTCGATAGCTAAACACTTGTGAATAGAAGTGGATAGAAAAACAGCGCTTTGCACAGCTCCCGAATTATCCCCAGAAGCTCCGTGTCAATAGCCAACAACAGCGTTGGACTTTTCCTGCCAAGTGACTGCTATTTGGTGCCAAAACATATAACCATTCACAAGATAGTAGAATAGTTCGTTTTTATTATGCATAAATGTACCATTAGATGTGGCTTATTGTCTGAGGAGTGATTAAATCATTTTCACATTGATTGTGGATTAAATTTTATGATTGGGGGATAAACAGGGCTCAAGCTAGAGGGCGACTCGGGCGAAGAAGTCGCCCTGTTGGGGCTCACTTCGCCGACTTGGGCGATGAAAGCGAAAAAAACTTCGCCCTGAAATTTCGCCCGTTTTTTGTGTCTTCCTTGTGTACAGTAACGGTAAACTGACAAGGTGACGATAATCCTTCGATCCACTAGTGTCAGAAATCTCAGTAATTGCACTGAACAAAGCTAACTGTTTATTCTGCACTTCGTCCCAGTTGCAGTTTGGTACTGTTATGCAATTTAATTCTAACCGTTAGCTCATGCAGCTCGAGCCACTTGCAACACGCTTAGTAGTCTTGTACTGTCATAAATCTATCTCGGTTGATTGCACAAAGTTTTTATTACATGAGCCAATTAAGATTACACACGATTATGTAACTTATACAGGTATATTTGTACCGTTAGCTCGTGCCAAATTCCGGGTGCGGACGTACTTTGTTAAGTACTGTTGTATGCAGTAATAAGATTAATCTGACCGGTACATTGACACTGCATTAGGATTTAATAAATTTTAAATATAGATGGTTTATTTGCCATTGATTTGTTTGTACATTACTTTTGCATCCATCAATCGTTTTCATTATTTTTATGGACAACAACAAAAGTAGGTAGCAATTTTTTATTTTGTAAGTGAAAATAATTATTACTTGCCGGTAAATATTCAGTTACTCAGTAATTATCCAAATTCATAAAAAATAACAACTGATTTTCATCTAGCGAGGTTGTTCCCCCTTGTTTCAAATACAATTGTGACAGGTACTTAGTGAACTGATCTATTACATAGAAACCTCTTTACTTTATAACACCTTTATAACATGATTGGATATAACAAAAGTTACAGCTTGCCCAAATACAGTAAAATTACTATATTAAGACCACCTTTGGGACAGTTCAAAAGTGGTCTTTAAGACCACTTTTGAACAGTCCCAAAAGTGGTCTCTGATCAGGGGTCACTGTATGCAGAAAACAGAAAGAATAACTGCAGCCAACCAAATAAGCTTTTTAAAGCAGAATTAGTCTTCATTTCAGGTGGTCTCAATAGTGGAATTGATTGATACCCCTATAAAACACACTCTCCAAATAGGGGTTTACAGGAGAACTCATTACATTGTTGTTGTTCGGCGTTAAGCCGCACCCACTTCTCCCTAGACCCAGCAAACTTCTCCCTATTTTCCCAGGAGGGAGAAGTCACTTCTCCCAAATTTTTTGGGCTAGCTTGGGCCCTGATAAACGCAAATTATAGACATAACTTGACCATATTTTCACACCTTGTTCAAGTTGGCTTACCCATAGCGCCCTACAGTACACCAGAAATGAAAGACACACACCGCAGGGCAATCAAGTTTAATTGGCAGTTACCGTAAAAATTCGGCTATAAGACAAGGATTTTTCCCTCCAAAATGAGCCCAAAAAAATGACCCCGTCTTATAGCTGAGGTCATGGACTGCAGGCTTTTTTCCGGCAATGTCCGGCGAAAACCAGACATACGGAAAAAGCCGATCGGTGATTTATGAATTGATATAAATCACCGCCCACAAACCACCGCTACGATTTTTCTGCACGCGATCGGAAAATGACGTCATCCGACGCCATTACCCCCACACGTGTTTAATGTCATTGCATGTATCTCTTTCATTAAATAAAATGTTTGGAACCGGTAAAAAAATATTTTCCCGATAGCTAAGCGGTTGTGAATAGAGGTGGATAGAAAATCAGTGCTTTGCACAGCTCCAGAATTATCCACAGAAGCTCCATGTCAATAACCAACAACAGCGTTCGACTTTTCCCGCCAACGTCTATTTGGCGCCAAAACATAACCATTCATGAGATCGTCGAAAAGTCCGATTTAATAATGCAAACATCTACCGTTAGATGTAGCTAATAGTCTGAGGAGCAATTAAATCAGTTTCACACTGATTGTGGATTAAATTTTATGACTGGAGGATAAACGCAAATTAGAGACATAACTTGACCATATTTTCACACCTTATCGACACGCACCGCAGGGTGGCAATTATACGACAGGGATTAACAATAGTGTCATACTTGAACCGTAATAAATACACAGATGGTTTGTCTCTGAATTGACAGCGATTTACTTTCTGGGTTACTTTTACCGTATTTAAGGACTCAAAAAGACTGGCGATTTTTTTTTTGCACTCGTCCCGACCGAGGGTCATAAGGTCAAAGTGCACCTGCCTGGCGTGATTTCGGTCTTGTCCCGGACGGCCGGGAAATGGATTTGTCAGCCCCTGTCGTCTATTAAATAGAAGTTTGTGTAGCCTAAGCCAGCAAAGCATGTACCGGGCCGACAGCGATACGACGTATCGGCCCGACATTTGCCGCTATTTTGTGCTAGCTGGGGCGTTGGTTCTGAAACTGAATAGCTAGGTGTTGTATTCCCCGATAAAAAAAAAAGTTCAGTTACTTATAAAAAAGCTGCAACAAATATTTCTAAATTTTGTGGCTGGAAATGAGGGGTAAGTAGAGGGGTTTTCTGACGAAAAAAAGGCCGATTTCTCACATCTAAATAGCATCTGGCGGTAGCAGATAGGCCCCGACATATATGGCAAAAATTTGACCCGTCTTATAAAAGAGTATAAGCAAAATCCCATTTTAGAATAACTGAAAAAGGGGTCCCGTCTTAAAGCCGAAACGCCTTATAGCCGAATTTTTACGGTATATGGCAGGGATTAACAGTAGTGTCATACTTGAACCGTCATAAATACATGTACACGGATGGTTTGTCTCTAAATTGTCAACAAAGCAGCTATGAATAATGGCATTTACTCAACCAATCTTATTTTGCTTCCCTTTTTTCCCTCCAAATAATGGGACTCATACTTTCAGATTTGGGACGTACAGTTTTTTGGTTGTGCAAGTCCCAGGACTCATTGTTGAAAATTAGTAAAAAAAAAAAATCACTGGACATGACATCCCAATCCCGGCCGACTCGCACCGCTTTGCCTTGGCAGGCTTAGCTTCTCTAAGAGGTTTACCAGTACTTGTGTGCAGGTCGGTTTCAGCTCTGTGTGGAAGCATCATGCAGCACATCTATTTCTTCAAGCCCCGATGGGCGGGGGCTTTACTGAATGTACTGGTGGGTTGATTGTAGGCTTGAAAAATGGTCCTGAATGGGGACTTAGACTGTAACCCTTAAATTCCTGTACAGTAAGCAAACACGCAGGTCAAAAGTATCATTTCATCTCAGTGTCGGGTAAAAGTCCCACAAAGTTGGAAGCAATTTCAAAAATGACCTATACAGTGTTGACGGGGGACCTTAAACCTCAAATCAAACAAACAAACAAAGGTCAAAAGTACATTCCAGTGGGAATCCGGAACCTTTACTAGGAAGTGTAGATCCTCATCAGACATTGTGTTCTGCAGCATCTGATCAAGGTCTGTACTGTTTGCCAGACACAACACATGATTCCAGTTCAACCCTCTCATGCAACTCTGATCTCACAGCGATGAGAATAGGGTTTATTTTCTATAAATAGTGATCATCATGTGGACATCAGCAATGAAGAGCTTATCTGTTTAGTAATATTAAGCAGATTGACAAAAAATTGACCCCAAAAAATACCAGAAAATGTCTTATGAAAATGTGGTCTGTTTCAGTTTTGTTTGGCACCTGTAATACTTATATGTATGTACCAGGGCTCGAGAAACCGAAGAATCCAAATCGGTCCAGCCCGATTTTGCCAAACCGATCGGCAATTTCCGTAAACGTCCTTGGTGATTTGCAATTTCAAAATGTTTTATTAGCGTAACGAATGACATACCAGTATTGCTCTTACACTTGTCAACGAATATAAGCACCAGTATCTCGATTTTAAACAGCAATTATTGCTCACATAGTTCAGATTTCATCTGCTTTCATTTTCTAAGCCAGATTTCATCTACTTTCATTTTCCCAATATCAGGGTCATTCAGCACCTGAAGACCGCTGGCGTGGTGCAGTCAAAGATCAACTCAATGGTCACTATATTTTTTGCCCCTTTTTCAAACCTTAAAAATATTTCTCTTATTCCACGCATCTTTATTTTGCCCAAATTGCTTTGTTTACAAAAGGCGACCGATATTACAGCCACGTGGTCGGAAAATGACGTCATTCCGTTTACACAATACACATTAACACAGTCACGGACGTAACACACACACACACACCTGGTCATTGATTTTAATAGAGCGGATTTCAAAAAAAAAATCGTTTTGAACGGGTTAAAAAATCAAAAAACATTTCTTTACTTTCAAACCAAAACATGGAGAGTCATTGAAAATCTTAGGTGGCTGAACTGAGTTCTAAAGAATATAAATACATATTTCACGATTACACAAGCCTAAAAGAAATCGCTTTGTCTACAAACGGTGACTGATATTGATGCCACGTGATCGAAAAATGACATCATGAGGTTTCATTTTAATTCATTCAAGGGCGTAATACACACATGGTTTATGTTATTGGTTTCAATGGAGCGTATTTCTTAAATAGAAATATCGTTTAGAATGGGTGAAAAAAATGGCATTTTTTCTGGAAGGCTTAACAGAAATGACAGGTGTATATTGAAAATTGCGCCCTGTGAAAAAAAAAAAAAACATGTATTTTAATACCGGTTCTATTGACCTTATTTGCATTATTAAATCACGCAAAATCACGCTCTCGTTTCCTAGCGAGATTTCGAGTTTGGGGTGGGGGTGGTCACGCGATTATCCAATATGGTCGACAATGTTACTTTCTAGTTAAACACGTTAAAGTCGTTGTAATTATTTACGTTTTTCTTGAAGTTTTGCCGACCAAATAAGATAAATAGTGAAGTGATAATTCCGAATATTGTTTTATTCATATTTGCTTGATATTATGTAAATAACATATTGATTTTCTAACGATAAGACAGTGGCTGAAAGGGACTTATTTCGCAACAACAACACCGAGTGTACAGGGGTACACACAGTGCTAAAGGAGTTACACATCTTATTTTATTTGTGCCACAGTTTGTGGTAATCCTATTGTAGAATGGGGCAGGGGGTGAGTGTAAATATATAGCCGATGAGTTGGAGATAAACTTCAAATCTATCCAAACAAATAAAAGTAAATATAAAAAATGACCTGTTATTAAGGGTCACAAGATGGTCTGATCCATGAGGGCTGGATCCACTACAAAGTGAATCTGATTCCCCAATGATTTTCTTCTGATAAAATGACAACAGCCTCTCAATTAATCTCAGGGGCTCTCAATGTCTCCAATCCTGCCCATGTTTTCATCTGTAGTTTTTTTTAAGCAACAGAAATGGTCAAATGTGACCGACGCAGTATCAGAAGAAAGGAACGAACGAAAGAACAGTATATGTACACAAATAAGAAAAGTAGGGCTGGGTACCGCCTTTGGAAATTGTACCGCGCTATACCACGGTATACACCCATATACCGTGGTATACCACAGGTTTCAAACACCAAGTGTTTGTACTTCGTAAAATAAAACAGACAAGGTGTTTACGGTTTTATAGGTGTTTACGGCCGCGAAAAATGTGACATTGGCAATAATATTGTCTTTGCAGTTTATCTGGATGCGATCTTTCCTGATTGCTATTAATCTGTCCAAGGCCTATCACTAATCTTTTGCCAATAAATAAGTTAATCCTATTAATCAATAAGACACAATGTTTTTATTTTCCAAATTGCCATGTGATTATGAGATTAAAATAAGCCAAGATTGAAAGTCATTCTTTCCATGTGTCACTTAATATTGATACCAGCTGGTTCAGTACACGACCACGCCTGATGTTCAACCCGCCGATATAGCGGTTCTTTTGAAATTATTTATTCACAGTTCGACACAGCGCAATAAAATGGTATATATATCGTCAGCATAATGAGTTTATAAAAGGGAAGAGTAAAATTTATTATCCCCTCGCAACAACATTGCGAATGGGGATATAGCATCGGTGCCGTGCGTCCGTGTGTCTGTGTTTTTGTGTGTGTGTCTGTCCGGAACCTTGTGAGCAGGATAGAAGACACAGTATTCATCTTAGAAGCATCAAACCTTCCACAAATGTTCACCATGTACAGAGGATGAACCCTATTGAATTTCAAGGTCAGGGGTCAAAGGTCAAGGTCACAATGGACTTGACCTTGAAAACCTTGTGAGCAGGATAGAAGACACAGTATTCATCGTAGAAGCATCAAACCTTCCACAAATGTTCACCATGTACAGAGGATGAACCCTATTGAATTTCAAGGTCAGGGGTCAAAGGTCAAGGTCACAATGGACTTGACCTTGAAAACCTTGTGAGCAGGATAGACGACACAGTATTCATCGTAGAAGCATCAAACCTTCCACAAATGTTCACCATGTACAGAGGATGAACCCTATTGAATTTCAAGGTCAGGGGTCAAAGGTCAAGGTCACAATGGACTTGACCTTGAAAACCTTGTGAGCAGGATAGAAGACACAGTATTCATCGTAGAAGCATCAAACCTTCCACAAATGTTCACCATGTACAGAGGATGAACCCTATTGAATTTCAAGGTCAGGGGTCAAAGGTCAAGGTCACAATGGACTTGACCTTGAAAACCTTGTGAGCAGGATAGAAGACACAGTATTCATCGTAGAAGCATCAAACCTTCCACAAATGTTCACCATGTACAGAGGATGAACCCTGTTGAATTTCAAGGTCAGGGGTCAAAGGTCAAGGTCACAATGGTCTAACATATTCAGATTGGATTTTCATGTTAATGAATGGTATGCAGTTGAGAGGGGATGCTACGCTTGCGTTGCCTTGTTAATCTTTTAAAACATTTTTATCCAGAAACAAACCAAATGTATAAGTAAAAAAGTGTTGATAGTATATGCCCGACGTATTTTACTCCAGGCATTTAAGTCAATACAAAGCTAAAGCACGAACTACATGTCATTTTTATATTATTGCAAACGGAACCGTTTCTTCCTCTCTATTGCTGCACAGACTGATCTACACAAAACATGCTGTCTTGCAATGTCATCTTTGTCAGTCGTGTTCCGACAAGTAGTGCATATATATGTTACAAACTTTTCATGCAAGATTAGTTTGAGCCCCAATTAGCAGGATTAAACTGTTACACTTTGGTTGTAAATTTATTACCAATTTATCTATGTTAATCCGAAGTGGCCGGCATGCGGAGCATGCTCTATTAGTTATTACCGCTATTCATCTCAAGTATCCGATAATTTTCGCGCCCTATCGGTCGCGTCAGTGTCTTTGAACTTAACAGTGCTCAGCATGTCTAGCGGCGCATTATAAAAGATACTTTGCGTCCCTGCGAGGTATTTTTTCGCGGCCAACGCTAGTGAAATCGTCTGGCAAACATATTTTTGTTCTTACGCAAACATTGAATTATATTATATAAAATTTCTGATAAAATCCGGAACTTGCCGAAAGTACCGGTACCGCCGGAAGAAAATACCGCGGTTTACCGGTGCACCGGTTTTACCGCGCACCCCTAAAGAAAAGCACCAGATACACCCACACAGACAATATATACAGCTGTAGTTGTCAAGTTATTATTTCATAGCTTTAACCCATTTAGTACCAGAAATCTTGGCAAACAGTGCAGGCCCAGATCAGACGCCGCAGAACATGGCGTTTGATCAGGGCCTACACTGTTTGCAAAAAAAAAAATCAGACTTCTTCCAAATAAATTTTGAAGGAACACACAATCAGACACCCCTAAATTTTGAAATGACTTTTGAAAGTCATGCCTTTTTATTATACCATTCAGGCTTTTCTGGAAACCTGTAGAATGAGCAAATTGCTCCCTTTGAGCATTCATGGCTACAACCTGGAGCACAACAGAAGTCATTCTGGCCCATAATTTCCCGTTATAGACCGATAGAAGCTAAGTAAAAGATCATAAGTGAATGCACGATCATCTCCGTGGCACTCACACTTACGGAAAGCATTGCTTACACGACCACTTGTTCAATAACTCGTTAAATTGCAAAATAAGTGCAAACAGCTCACCAGTTACAGCCACGGTCTTTTCGTTAGAAAATCAATATTACATTTAAATAACAGCAAGCAAATAGGAATAAAACAATATTCGGAATAATCACTTCACTATTTATCTTATTTGGTCGGCAAAACTTCAAGAAAAACGTATTTAATTACAACGACTTTATCTTTTTTAACTAGGAAGTAACGTTGGCAACCATATTAGATGATCACGTGACCCCCCCCCCCCACTCGAAATCTCTCAAGGAAACGAGAGCGTGATTTTGCGTGATTTAATAATGCAAATATCATGAATAGTAAGCCATAAATTAATGACTTGTGTAAACAAACAAGCGTATGTCCTGCATTGATTGACCTAATTTTCTCACCCTGCTAGCATGCCGATAACGCCTGAGGCCATTGTTCAGGGTTGAATAATTTTAACACACAGGTCAAATTTCGCTGCGATAAGATCAAAGAACCCGACGTGGACTTGTCCGATTTTCACCTAGTAAGATAATGAACCGGTCTAACACCTTGTGCTGCAGGCAATTTTTGTATACATGCTTGGATTATCAGTGGCAAACGGTCAGCTTGTTTTTACAACAATGATTTAGCCAAAATTTTCGAACCGATTTTTTGAAGATTTTGTTGAATTATGGACCGATTTTTATACCCCCGCAAACGAAGTTTGAAGGGGGTATATAGGAGTCAGCTTGTCATCTGTCGTCGTCGTCTGTCGTCGGTCCGTTACAAAAAACTTTAACATTGCTCATAACTTCCTTATTCTTTGACTGCTTTCTTTAATATTCACACACCACACACCTTGCCACTTGTACTTAAGATTGATATACACAAACCTGACCTTGACTTATGTTGACCTTCCTCAAGGTCAAATACTTGTAAAAATTTGTCTGACAACACATGCGGGGGTATAATTGGGGCCCGTTAGGCGGCAGCTCTAGTTTAAACTTCTTTTTCAGTAAAAATCGGTTCAGTAAACCCAAAATCAGTTCAGAACCGGAAAACCGACATTTTCTCGAGCCCTGGTATGAACCATAAAAATACTAAAAATTTGGACACCTTGAGGACTTGCTGTGATTCTCCTAAAATTTTAACAAATTTGCTTCATGATCCAGTGAGGAGACCAAAAAGTGCAAGCAGAATGGAGGACAGCGAAGACCCTGATCAGAATGCTCTGATCTGGGTCTGCACTGTTTGCTAAGGCCTGTCTGTCTCAATCCTCATGGTTTTCATTAACCCTTCTCTTGCTGAATATTAAAAAAAGTCACACCCATTTCTGTCTATCAACCAATCAAATTACTTTATGTAATTTATTGCTACAAATTCATAAACTCAATGCCAAACAGTGTAGATCCTGATCAGATGGCTTCGCCAGAAGCCATCTGATCTGGATCTACACTGTTTGCAAAGATAGGGGTTGTCATGAACAGCAAGATAAGGGTTAAGAGGCAACAGGAGGCCTAATTATTTTAGTGTCATCTCAAATGTTATTTTTGTAAATTAAAGATTTTTAAAAGAAATTGTAGAATTTGGCCGCCTCATACACCTGTGGACACAAAACTTGGCAAACTCCTATGAAACAACTTTCAATGAATCTCTTTGCATCAAGTTAGTTTGACAAGCAAATGTCATTCATCAAAGAATTCAAAAACTAGATCAAGCAATTGATTGGTCTCATTTTGAAACACACTTTCTGATTGACATTTGAGATGTATTTTGATTGGACAGTGCAGGAGTCAACGACGAAATGTACACCACCTTGTGTTTTAAATTTATTTCTGTCTGGCAGTTGACTGATAGGATGTTAGTATATATTGAATGATGTTTCAAGTCAGAATGAAATGAAGCTAATCAAAGTTTGAACACTTTTGTGTCCACAGGTATACTTTTGACTGGCTTCTTTAGAAATTTTGTTAAAAACCATGAATACTTAGTATACAGTAAGATTCCTATATTAAGACCACCTTTGGAACTATTCAAAAGTGGTCTTTAAGACCACTTTTGAACAGTCCCAAAGGTAGTCTCTGGCCAGAGGACACTGTACCCAGAAAATGCAATGAAAGGATAACTGAAATCTGCTACATAATCTTTTTAATTAGTTTTTATAGCAGAATTAGTCTTTACACATGACCTGCCGAATATTTAAATATGCCACACCCGCCACGGATTATCAACCAATCAGATTTCTTGATGCAAATCATTGCAACAAATTCATAAACTGAATGGAGAACAATGAAGATCCTGTTCAGATGGCTTCTGAAGAAGCCATCTGTTCTGGATCTACATTGTTTGAAAGGTAAGGCATATCCGGGCTCAGCAGGACAAGAGTTAATTTTAGGTGGTCTTGATTAATGGAATTTGTGTTTTGAATTTCACAGATGATGAAACCAACAGTCAAGCCTGGAAACAACCCATCAAGCATGAGCATGAAGCAAGGTAACACCCGTTTAACCCATTGTATGCTGGTTGACTTTTCCATTGCTATATGGCGGCCCCCGCCCATCAGGGCTTGAAGAAATATATGGGCTGCATGATGCTTCCACGCCGAGCTGAATCTGACCCACACACAACACGAGTAATGGTTAACCGCTTAGAGGATCTAAGCCTGTCCAGGCACAGCGGTGTAAGTGTCGGACCGTCCATGCTTATAAATAGGGCTGGCTAATTGGAGCTGAAAAGATAATCGATTATCATTCCTGTCATTGCGATCCATAATCGATTAGTAATCACTGAATATGTGGTAATATTTTTACCTGTCTGGCTTTCTGTCTGTGCATGACTCCTACCATATGCTGTACTTTGCCATATGTATTTGAACAGACAGACCTGAGCAAACAGTGTAGACCCAGATGAGACGCCGCAGAACATGGCATCTCATCTGGGCCTGCACTGTTTGCCACTCATACAGCTATTTTAAACACAACTTTGGGTAGTAAATTGTACTTATCAAATAATCAGTTGCAAGAAAATCAGTAATGATAATCAATTTTATGGAATTTATTGATTGAATAATCGATTATCTGATTAATCGTGCCAGGCTTTCTTATAAACCCTATTGGTTTCATTGGGAGGCAGGGCTTGAGATGTCATTTCATCTCAATGTCGGGTAAAAGTCCCTCAAAATTGGAAGCAACGTCTCCAAAATGACCTTTACAGTGTTGATAGGGATGTTAAACCCCAAATCAAACAAACAAACAAAACACTAGTTTAAGCCATTGTATGCTGTTTTTTTTTTTTTTTTTTTTGTTCTTATTCTGTTTCTGATGGATAATGCAGAATGCGGCGTCTGATCTGGTCCTGCACTGTATGCCAAGGTACTCCTTTACGGGTTTCCACATACAGTGGGTTAATCCTATGTACCAGTATTACACTCTTAAATAAATTATTAATCATGAACTCTCGTTGGCTATTTTTTTTCAGAGTTGATGTTAAAACTTATATGTAAATCCTCTGCTGGGCAAAAATATCAAAATTTTATTTTCTCTGAAAAATAATATATTTATATTGACAGTCTATTGTGCATTGAATGATTTTTAGTGTACCATTCGTATAAAAAGCAGGCCAGTGGCGCAGCCAAGATTCAACACTTGAAATGTATTTATGGAGCATTTTTAGTACACCTGTGCGGAAGGTGTTCAAAGTGAGCTATTGTGATCGCTATGTGTACATCATCCGTCCATCGACAACAATTCTCTTTAAATGACATCTCCCCCTAAACCACTTAGCCAATTTCAAAAGAATTTCACACAAGTTGTTAAAAGGATTCCATTGGCCCCCAAAGATAAAAATAGAGAAAAAAAAACAAAAAACCTTTAAACAACATCTCTCAAGCGGATAGCTCGATTTCAAAATACATGTATGCTTGTATGTTCAGAAATGATTGACCCATGGTCTTGTGCCAGAATTGCTTAACGGTTCCACTCCACTGTACAAGATGGCTGCCAGAGCTAAAAATAGAATAAAAAAAATTAAAACAACATCTGTCAAGTACACCACATCCTCTTTATAGCACTATTAATGGGGTCAAAAGCAGACACCGTGTTATTTAAACAACCATGTTATATTCAAGCAAAATTGTATAGACCATTTATGGTCATTTTTCTATATAGTCTATACATGTACAGTTTTGGGATCCATCTTGAAACCGAAACTGTTGTAACGAACCCAGTTATAATGAGGTTGTGTCGTAGATAGGTAAATTGTAAAATAATTTTACTGAATGAAATGTTCCTTGCATGGCCCTGTACTAAAATTGCTAAAATGTTTTCACTCCACTTAACAAGAAAGCCACTAGATGTAAAAATAGAAAATCCTTTTTAACGACATCTTCCCACAAATCGATGGCTCAATTTCAAAATAATTTTACAGAAATGGTCCTCTCAAGTTACTAAACTGTTTCCACTCTGCTTAACAAGGTGGCCACCACAGCTAAAAATAGTAAAAAAAAATGCCTCATGTTGTCTGAATTTTTAGGATTGTTATGGTAATAGCAAGTTAGTAACAATAATCAGTTTTGTGGAATTTATAGATCACTCGTCTGATTAAACGTGCCAGCCTTTGCCTGCTCTGTTAGCCAGTGTCCCGTTTCGGGGTTTCCATATATACATCTAGGATTTTCCCAGTGAAAATTTGGGGCCGATAATTGGCCCCTATTTTTCCCAATTTAGAGACAAATATTCCCAAATTTTACAACAAATTTCCCAATTTCTGATTTTGTGCTACATTTTGATGAAAATTGAACCAAAATTGACAAAGTTACAACTGCAGGGATGACCCTTCCAAATTTTGGAGAGGGGGGGCCTTTGGCCCCTCTCCAAAATTTGGAAGGGCCATTTGGCGGGGGGTGTGGGGGCCTAGGCAAAGCCCCCCGGCCGAAAACGAAATTTAGCATTTTCACATGCCCTAAACTTGCTCTCCTGAAACCAATTTTTGTTAATTTTACAAAAGCTTTTAAGCTGGTCATATAAAGCCTTATAGGGTCTTTTGAGGATACCCTGCAAAACCTCTCCTGAAATCACTTGTTCGTGAATTACACAAAAGCTTGCTTTGGATGACAGTTGAGCAATTTTAGGGTCTTTTGAGTACCTGCAGCAACTGGGCATTTTTAGTGTCTTAAAAAGACCCTAAAACCTGCTCACTGGCATCTAAAGCACCCTCTGCTGGTGTCCTCCAAAGATCCTAAAAAAATTGCTTGATTGTCCTTCAAAGCAACTTCAGGCCTTTCATTTTCTGGAGATTTATGGAAAATGTACAGAACAATTTTTTGAAAAAAAAAAAAAAAAACATCAACAAACAAACAACCATAAAACTAAAGCACAGATTGGGAAAAGTGGATTATTTATCTTGATTTTTAGGAGCAAATTTAATGCTTTTCTCACCCATCTGATGGGTGAGAATAGTATTAAATTTGCTCCAGTAGAAATCGTCATATCAAAGCCAGTGGTGCTCCTTCAGCCATTTTGTTTGGACCGATTTCATAACCATTTCATTTTCCACTTCTTCATTTTGGCCTTCCTCATTTGTATCTGATATCGTCGGAACTGTCTGTGTCAGATCGGTATTACTGCCGTTGTTTGTTTGTTTTTTGATGAAGAAGCCATCGAGTTTTTGTTGCTTCGCGCTGGAAGCCATTTTGATAGTTGAGATGAATACCGCAAGTATAACGGACACCGATTGGATGTTTCAGCAACAATAAACCAATAGAAACGATTGGCACAACTTACCGGGATAGACGCTTCCGAGTCGAACCGAACCGAACCAAAAAACGGATCCAGCCTTTTCCGGGCGCACCGATGATTTTCTTTCGCGGCATTGAAATTTTCGGTGCGTCAATTCGGCGCACTGCCGAAATTTCGCTGCGGCAATGGAAAATAAATAGCGTCATTGGCGCAAGGGCGCGGTCTAAAGTGATCCCTGCAACTGATATAAATTCCCAACTTTACACATTAGTGAGCTGTTTTTCCCAAACCCAACGGCCCCTGGACCCTGATTATGAAGGGTAGGAAAATCCCTGTACATTGGGTTAAACATATGTCACAGATAATGAGATTAAGCACAAAATGTTACCAAGTTAAATACAAAGATAAATACATATTTTATACATGTAACACAAGCAAAAGATAAAAATCAATAGTTACAAAATGCTTTTTAATTGAAGAAAATAGTTTGAATTGTACAATATTTACCTTGTATTTTTCAGTGTTAAAGAGTGTTATAAATGGATTCATAAGTGGATTGGATGATAATTGTTTTAACCTTTTAATACTCTGTCTTTTCAAACAGTGTAGATCCAGATCAAATGGCTTCTGAAGAAGCCATCTGATCAGGATCTACACTGTTTGTCATTCTGTTTGCAAATTTGAATGAATAAATTTTTGTTAGTTATCAAATCATTTTAATTTGGCAAATATACAAGTACTAATATTTTTGCTGAAAAAAAAAATGTGAGTACAGTAAAAATGCTAAAAGTACGGACACCTTGAGAACTTGCTATAATTCTCCTAAAATTTTAACAAATTTGTTGCATAATCCAGCAAGAAGTCCAAGCATTGGAGACGGAATGGCAAACAATGTAGACCCTGAACAGACTGCTCCTTCAGGATCCGGGTCTGCATTGTTTGCTTAGGCCTGTCTGTCCCAATACTTAGGATCATTACGGAAACATGCAAAAGCTATTCACATTTTTATATGCAAAAACTATATACATTTTTGATGAAAAAATACCTGAATTTTAGATATTGTACTTGCTAGAACAGTTAACAATTTGACCACTAACGAGCATGTTAAGCTTCGAATGTCAGCTGGACCCTTAGTTGTGGGTATTTGATAGCATGGCCTCTGTGGCTTTGAGCCCAACAGTTGAAATTTAAATGAGGTGGTGTATATCAAAATTATGATACATGCTGTTGGAGCTCCTGTGATTCATGTTATTGTGCACACATGGACCAGCTGTCATATGGCAGTTTTTGGTAAGAATCTAGTCAACGACCTGTGGTAGTAGGATAGTAATTCTTCTTACCATTTGTAATGTCACGTAGAATGTCCAAAACATTTCCATGACAGCTCATTTACTTTGGCTGTTTTGAACTCTTTCTTATTCCCATAGATGCAGATATTAATATATTTGAGATAATTAAGGGAACGGGAACACCTGGCAGATTTTTCTGGCATTTTTCAAAGAGAGACAACTTTCGGGACTTCCTGTTCACTTTCTATAAGCCATGTCCCCCTGAAAAAGAGCATTTTAAAATTTATGAGCAGGACAAATTTCATGCTCATGTAAGTTGAACATGGTAAAAGTTTCATAACCCCAGGGCCAGGAGTGACATAGGAATCATTTTCCAACAGCTGTTTCATTGATTTTGGCATTGTTAGGGTCAGCAATGCTAGGTGTACATGCATTCAGCTCTGTTTCATTGGAAATCGAGATTGCCATGTGAAGCATACAGTTCACATGTGGCCCCTGCCCATCGGGGCTTTAAGAAATAGATGGGCTGCATGATGCTTCCATGCAGAGCTGAAACTGACCACACACAAGTACTGGTAAACCGCTAGAGGGTCTGAGCCTGCCCGGCAAAGCATCAGACCATCCATGCTTATAAACACTATTGGTTTCATTGGGCGACAGGGCTTGAGATGTCAGTTCATCTCTATGTCGGGTAAAAGTCCCACAAAATTGGAAGCAACGCCTCCAAAATGACCTATACAGTGTTGACAGGGATGTTAAACCTCAAATCAAACTAAATACTAATACAGTTCACATGAAATATCAGCAGGCCTCAGTAGCTCAGTGGGATGAGGGCCTGTCTGGTGATAAGGATTTCACAGGTTCAATCCCTGACAGGTCCAGCAGCATATATTTCATGGTTTTGTGAACTTTTGTGTCAACCCTAGCTTTCACCCTAATGTTTAAGTTCATTTCTCAAGAACTATAAGAGCTTCATTAATGATACTTGGTACAAACTTGCATCTAGGAGTGAACTTTTATGCAAACATCCATATTTGACCTTGGCCTAGATATCATGGTTCAGTGACTTTGCAACCCCATAGGCGCGACATAGCATTTTGCGGAATTCTTGTATATGTGAAGCCCTCCATACGGGAAATTGGCAAACTGTGCAAGCCCAGATGAGAATGTGGTGTCTGAGATCAGGCCTTTAATGTTTGCAAAAAACTCAGTGATTTCTCAATAAAGTTCTAAAAATAACTTAACCTGACACTGCTAAATTTCAATATGGACTCCAAAGTATATATAGTGAAGCAGATTTTGTTCAGGTTTAAGATAGGTTAACTTTTAACCCTTATCTTGCTGTTCATGACAACCCCTATCTTTGCAAACAGTGTAGAAGCCATCTGATCAGGATCTACACTGTTTGTCATTCAGTTTGTGAATTCGAACAAATTCATTATATCAAGGGTGTGGCTAAGTTAAATATTCAGCAGGATGTTAAGAAAACATGCATCAGAAAATGTTGTCTGTTTATGTCATCTGGTCCATCTTCCTCCAATCTCTTCAAACATGTTTTTGCCTACAGGAGCAGTCTGATCTGGGTGCACACTTGTTTGCAGTTATGAATGTTGAAGTTACCAGCTGACAACAAAGTAAACAACAGTTGTTGTGATTGGCAAAGCAGACAACAATTGTTGTGATTGGCATCTTAAGGGTTAAAAGGTGAACCCTTCAAACGCTAATCAGGTTTAGCAGATTGCATTTTCAAAGTGTAACTTTTGCAGAAATAAGGTTTGACATTACGTATGAATTGTCTGCTTGGCAGACAAGTCACATGTTGAGCCTTGATTTTACTGAAAAATAATTTTAAAAAGGGCCCCTGTGCATCGGGGTTTGGAGAAATAGATTAAGCTGCATGATACTTCCACACAGAGCTTAAGCCAACTGTACACAAGTACTGGTAAAATGCTTAGAAGGTCTAATATGTTCTAGAAAGGGTTATCCTTTGGAGGCAAGGAATACACCACAGAACTGAAAAATATTGAGTGTACATATTTTTGCAAACAGTGTAGAACCAGATCAGATGGCTTCCGAAGAAGCCATCTGATCAGGATCTACACGGTTTGGCATTCAGTTTATGAATTTTTAGCAAGAAATTACATCAAGTAATTTGATTGGTTGATAGACAGAAATGGGTGTGGCTCAAATGAATATTCAGCAAGATAAGGGTTAATACTTGATATATAT
>CAUZLF010000257.1:0-40098 GCA_963580285.1 Lucinisca nassula | reverse complement strand
CTGAAATCCACTTCTAACAATCGTCGATGTTTTTTTTTGTCATGCTAAATATTTTATCATATTTTACTTTTTACCATTACGTGAACAAGTCCGTGAAATGAAGACCCCCAAAACCCCACTTTATATAGAGAAAAACTGGGATTTATGGGGTATACATTATTTTTCTTATTTCTGCTCCAAGACATAGGTTGTGGGTACTGACTGAGGCGGTTCTAAGGAGTACCCTCAACCTATGTTTTGAACATTTATAACAAAAATATCAAGGATTTTCATCAGAAAAGTAGCCATTTTGGAGATGTGAAAAATGCACTATGTCGCACGGGTGTGTTATCGTAATGCTATACTTCACATCATGTCAGCCAATTTCTCTTCCCTATGTCACCATGTAGCAGGGCAGTGGTTGTCTGTCCCATCACCATAACAAGTCTGTGTAATGAAACCCCACTTTATATAAAGACAAGAGGGCCCAATGGCCCTTAATCGCTCACCTGTGTACCAGAAAATCATGAGTGTAGGAGACCACTTGACATTGCTACATACTAAATATCTAAGTTCTGAGCCTTATGGTTTCAGAGAAAAAGATTTTTGAAGTTTTTTTCCAGTATAAGTCTATAGGAGCTAATGAGCCCTGGGGCGTGGCCAATTTTGACTCAAAGGGCATGGTTGGCAGGATTTATGTAGGCGACCAGTTTATGTTGCAATATATGATATCTAAGGTCTATACTTCATGGTTTCAGAGAAGAGTTTTGAAGCTTTTTTTTTCCATTATAAGTTAAATGGAGTTAAGGGGCCACAGGATTTGGCCAATTTGGGCCCATGGGCATGGCCAATGTAGGTTCAGATTCAAGCCAAATTCGAACTCATCCAAGATTTTATGCTTGTTCTCTTTTATGAAAAGTTACAACAAGAGGGCCCAGAGGGCCCTGGTTCGCTCACCTGATCCAATGTATAACAAGTGGGCCCCGGGCAGCGTCAATTTTGGCCCCAGGGCTATAATTTGAACAATCTTGGTAGAGGTCCACAAGATGAAACTTCTTATCGAATATGAAAGACCTGGGCTTTCTGGTTTTAGAGAAGAAGATTTTAAAGGTTTACCCTGCATATAGAAGTCTATGTAAAACAAGATTTTCCCTATATAAGTCTATGTTTAACCAAAGAGCCCCGGAGCGGGGGCATTTTTGGCCCCAGGGCTATAATTTTAACAATCTTGGTAGAGGTCCACTAGCTGAAGCTTAATAACAAATATCAAAGACCTAAGCCTTGTGTTTCAGAGAAGATGATTTTTAAAGATTTTCCCTATATAAGTCTATGTAAAACCAAAGGGCCACTTGGCGGGGGCATTTTTGGTCTCAGGGATTTAATTTGAACAATCTTTATAGAGGTCCACTAGCTGAAGCTTCATAACAAATATTGAAGACCTAAGCCTTGTGGTTTCAGAGAAGAAGATTTTTCAACATTTTCCTTATATAAGTCTATGTAAAACCAAAGGGTCCTGGAGCGGTGGCCTTTTTAGCCCCAAGGTTATAATTTGAACAATCTTGGTAGAGGTCCACAAGATGAAGCTTCATACCAAATATCAAAGACCTGGGCCTTGAAGTTTCAGAGAAGAAGATTTTTCAAGATTATTCCTATATAAGCCTATGTAAAACAAAAGGGCCCTGGTGCGGGGGCATTTTTGGCCCCAGCACTATAATTTGAACAATCTTGGTAGGGATCCACTAGATGAAGCTTCATACCAAATATCAAAGACCTGGGCCTTGCGGTTTCAGAGAAGAAGATTTTTCAAGAATTTCCCTATATAAGCCCATGTAAAACCAAAGGGCCCTGGTGCGGGGGGCATTTTTAGCTACAGCACTATAATTTGAACAATCTTGGTAGGGGTCCACTAGATGAAGCTTCATACCAAATATCAAAGACCTGGGCCTTGGGGTTTCAGAGAAGAAGATTTTTAAAGATTTTCCCTATATAAGCCTATGTAAAACAAAAAGGCCCTGGTGCGGGGCATTTTTGGCCCCAGCACTATAATTTGAACAATCTTGGTAGGGGTCCACTAGATGAAGCTTCATACCAAATATCAAAGACCTTGGCCTTGCTGTTTCAGAGAAGATTTTTCAAGATTTTCCAATATAAGCCCATGTAAAACCAAAGGGCCCCGGGGCGGGGGCATTTTTGGCCCCAGCACTCTAATTTGAACAATCTTGGTAGGGGTCCACTAGATGAAGCTTCATACCAAATATCAAAGACCTGGGCCTTGCGGTTTCAGAGAAGAAGATTTTTTAAGTTTTCGGTGGAAAAAATCTATTTTTGGCTCCTGTGACCTATATGTGCAACGGACCGGAACCATTTGAACAACTTTGAAAGGGAACCACATAAGGATCATTCCTGTGAAGTTTGGTCAAAATCCGATCAGTGGTTTAGGAGGAGATGTCGTTTGAAGAAATTTTTTACGCACGGTTGACAGACAAAAAGTGATCCTAATATACAACACAAGAGGGCCATGATGACCCTGGATCGCTCACCTGATCCATAGAGTAACAAGTGGGCCTCAGGGAGGGCCATTATTGACCCCAGGGTTATAATGTGCACAATGTTGAGGGAGGTCTAAAAAGGTGAAGCTTCATACCAAATATCAACAAAGGCTATAATTTGAACAATCTTGGCAAAGGTCCACTAGATGAAGCTACACACCAAATATCAAAGACCTTGGCCTTGCGGTATCAGAGAAGATTTTATGAAAGAAATTCCCTATATAAGCCTATGTAAAACGACGGGCCCCGGGGGCGGGGGCATTTTTGGCCTCAGGGCTATAATTTAATCAATCTTGATAGAGGTCCACTAGATGAAGCTTCACACCAAATTTCAAAGACCTGGGCCTTGCTGTTTCAGAGAAGAAGATTTTCAAAGATTATCTCTATATAAGTCTATGTAAAACCAAAGGGCCCCGGGGCGGGGGCATTTGTGGCCCAAGGGCTATAATTTGAGCAATCTTGGTAGAGGTCCACTAGATGAAGCTCCATACCAAATATCAAAGACATGGGCCTTGCAGTTTCAGAGAAGAAGATTTTTAAAGATTTCCATATATATATATATATGGTCAATATCAATATATATATATATAAGTCTATGTAAAACCAAAGGGTCTCGGGGCGGGGGCATTTTTGGCCCCAGGGCTATAATTTGAACAATCTTGATAGAGGTCCACTAGATGAAATTTCACATCAAATATCAAAGACCAAGGCCATAGGCCATGTGGTTTCATAGAAGAAGATTTTTGAAGATTTTCCCTATATAAGTCTATGTAAAACCAAAGGGCCATGAGGCGGGGCATTTTTGGTCTCAGGGCTATAATTTGAACAATCTTGGTAGAGGTCCACTAGCTGAAGCTCCATACCAAATATCAAAGACCTAGGCCTTGTGGTTTCAGAGAAGAAGATTTTTCAAGATTTTACCTATACAAGTCTATGTAAAACCAAGGGCCCCGGAGCGGGGGCATTTTTGTCCCAAGGGCTATAATTTGAACAATTTTGGTAGAGGTCCACAAGATGAAGCTTGGTACCAAATATCAAAGATCAGGGCCTTGCAGTTTCAGAGAAGATTCTTAAAAATTTTCCCGATATAAGCCTATGTAAAACCAAAGGGCCTCGGGCAATATAATTTGAACTATCTTGGTAGGGGACCACTAGATGAAGCTTCATACCAAATAGCAAAGACCTGGGCCTTGCAGTTTCAGAGAAAATATTTTTTAAGATTTTCCCTATATAAGCCCATGTAAAACCAAAGGGCCCTGGGGCAGGGACATTTTTGGCCCAAGCACTATAATTTGAACAATCTTGGTAGAGGTCTACTAGATGAAGCTTCATACCAAATATCAAAGACCTGGGCCTTGCGGTTTCAGAGAAGAAGATTTTTTAAGATTTTCTCTATATAAGCCTATGTAAAACCAAAGGGCCCCGGGGCGGGGGCATTTTTGGCCCCATCATTATAATTTGAACAATCTTGGTAGGGGTCCACTAGATGAAGCTTCATACCAAATATCATAGACCTGGGCCTTGCGGTTTCAGAGAAGAAGATTTTTAAAGATTTTCCCAATATAAGCCCATGTAAAACAAAGGGCCCAGGGGCGGGGGCATTTTTGGCCCCATCATTATAATTTGAACAATCTTGGTAGGGGTCCACTAGATGAAGCTTCATACCAAATATCAAAGACCTGGGCCTTGTGGTTTCAGAGAAGAAGATTTTTTTAGTTTTCGGTGAAAAAAATCTATTTTTGGCTCCTGTGACATATATGTGCAATGGATCGGAACCATTTGAACAACTTTGAAAGGGGACCACCTAAGGATCATTCCTGTGAAGTTTGGGCAAAATCCAATCAGTGGTTTAGAAGGAGATGTCATTTTAAGAAATTGTTTACGCACGGATGACGGACAAAAAGTGATCCTAATATAAAACACAAGAGGGCCACGATGGCCCTGGATCGCTCACCTGATCCATAGAGTAACAATTGGGCCTCCTCGGGGAGGGCCATTATTGACCCCAGGGTTATAATGTGCATAATGTTGAGGAAGGTCTAAAAAGGTGAAGCTTCATACCAAATATCAACAAAGGCTATAATTTGAACAATCTTGGCAAAGTCCACTGGATGAAGCTACACAAAAAATATCAAAGACCTTGCCCTTGTGGTTTCAGAGAAGAAGATTTTTTTAAAGATTTTCCCTATATAAGCCTATGTAAAACCAAAGGGCCCTGGGGCGGGGGCATTTTTGGCCCCAGGACTACATAAGCCTTTGTAAAACCAAATGGCCCCGGGGCGGGGCATTTTTGGCCTCAGGGCTTTAATCTAAACAATCTTGGTAGAGGTCCACTAGATGAAGCTTCATACCAAATATCAAAGACCTGGGCCTTGCTGTTTCAGAGAAGAAGATTTTCAAAGATTATCTCTGTATAAGTCTATGAAAAACCAAAGGGCCCTGGGGCGGGGGCATTTGTGGCCCAAGGCTATAATTTGAATAATCTTGGTAGAGGTCCACTAGATGAAGCTCCATACCAAATATCAAAAATATGGGCCTTGCAGTTTCAGAGAAGAAGATTTTAAAGATTTCCCTATATAAGTCTACGTAAAACCAAAGGGTCTTGGGGCGGGGGCATTTTTGGCCCCAGGGCTATAATTTGAACAATCTTGATAGAGGTCCACAAGATGAAATTTCACACCAAATATCAAAGACCTAGGCCATGTGGTTTCATAGAAGAACATTTTTAAAGATTTTCCCTATATAAATCTATGTAAAACCAAAGGGCCACGAGGCCGGGGCATTTTTGGTCTGAGGGCTACAATTTGAACAATCTTGGTAGAAGTCCACAAGCTGAAGCTTCATACCAAATATCAAAGACCTAGGCCTTGTGGTTTCAGAGAAGAAGATTTTTCAAGATTTTCCCTACACAAGTCAATGTTAAACCAAAGGGCCCCAGAGCGGGGGCATTTTTGGCCCCAGGGCTATAATTTGAACATTCTTGGTAGAGGTCCACAAGATGAAGCTTCATACCAAATATCAAAGACATGGGCCTTGCAGTTTCAGAGAAGAAGATTTTTAAAGATTTTCCTGATATAAGCCTATGTAAAACCAAAGGGCCCCGGGGCGGGGGCCTTTTTTGGCCCTAGCAGTATTATTTGAACTATCTTGGTAGGGGTCCACTAGATGAATCTTCATACCAAATGTCAAAGACCAGGGCCTTGCGGTTGCAGAGAAGAAGATTTTTAAAGATTTTTCCCTATATATGCCTATGTAAAACCAAAGGGCCCCGGGGCGGGGGCAATTTTTGCCCCAGCACTATAATTTGAACAATCTTTGTAGGGGTCCACTAGATGAAGCTTCATACCATATATCAAAGACCTGGGCCTTGCGGTTTCAGAGAAGAAGATTTTTAAAGATTTTCCCTATATAAGCCCATGTAAAACCAAAGGGCCCCCGGGGTGGGGGCATTTTTGGCCCCAGCACTATAATTTGAACAACTTTGGTAGGGGTCCACTAGATAAAGCTTCCTGCCAAATATCAAAGACCTGGGCCTTGCAGTTTCAGAGAAGAAGATTTTTAAAGATTTTCCCCATAAAAACCCATGTAAAACCAAAGGGCCCCGGGGCGGGGGCATTTTTGGTCCCAGCACTATAATTTGAACAATCTTGGTAGGGGTCCACTAGATGAAGCTTCATACCAAATATCAAAGACCTGGGCCTTGCGGTTTCAGAGAAGAAGATTTTTTAAGTTTTTGGTGAAAAAAATCTATTTTTGGCTCCTGTGACCTAGATGTGCAACGGACCCGAACCATTTGAACAACTTTGAAAAGGGTCCACCTAAGGATCATTCCTGTGAAGTTTGGTCAAAATCCGATCAGTGGTTTAGGAGGAGATGTCGTTTGAAGAAATTGTTTACGCACGGATGACAGACAAAAAGTGATCCTAATATTAATCACAAGAGGGCCATGATGGCCCTGGATCGCTCACCTGATCCATAGTGTAACAAGTGGGCCCCAGAGAGGGCCATTATTGGCCCCAGGGCTTTAATGTGCATAATGTTGAGGGAGGTCTTAAAGGTGAAGCTTCATACCAAACATCAACAAAGGCTATAATTTGAACAATCTTGGCAAAGGTCCACTAGATGAAGATACACATCAAATATCAAAGACCTGGGCCTTGCGGTTTGAGAGAAGATTTTTTTTAAAGATATTCCCTACATAAGCCTATGCAAAACCAAATGGCCCCGGGGCTATATAAATCTATGTAAAACCAAAGGGCCCCGGTGTGGGGGCATTTGTGGCCCTAGGGCTATAATTTGAAGAATCTTGGTAGAGGTCCATTAGATGAAGCTTCATACCAAATTTCAAAGTCCTGGGCCTTGTGGTTTCAGAGAAGAAGATTATCCCTATATAAGTCTATGTAAAACCAAAGGGCCCCGGGGCGGGGCCACTTTTGGCCCCAGCACTATAATTTGAATCATCTTGGTAGGGGTCCTTTAGAAGAAGCTTCATACCAAATATAAAAGACCTATGACTTGTGGCTTCAGAGAAGAAGATTTTTAAAGATTTTCCCTATATAAGTCTATGTAAAACCAAAAGGCCCCGGAGCAGGGGCATTTTTGGCCCAAGGGCTATAATTTGAACAATCTTGGTAGGGGTCCACTAGATGAAGCTTCATACCAAATATCAAAGTCCTGGGCCTTGCGGTTTCAAAGAAGAAGATTTTTAAAGATTTCCCTATATAAGCCTATGTAAAACCAAAGGGCCCCGGGGCGGGGGCATTTTTTGCCCCAGCACTATAATTTGAACAATCTTGGTAGGGGTCAACTAGATAAAGCTTCATACCAAATATCAAAGTCCTGGGCCTTGCGGTTTCAGAGAAGAAGAGTTTTAAAGATTTTCCCTATATAAGCCTATGTAAAACCAAAGGGCCCTGGGGCAGGGACATATTTGGCCTCAACACTATAATTTGAATAATCTTGTTAGGGGTCTTTCAGATGAAGCTTCATACCAAATATAAAAGACCTAGGCCTTGTGGTTTCAGAGAAGAAGATTTTTAAAGATTTTCCCTATATAAGTCTACGTAAAACCAAAGGGCCCCGGGGCGGGGGAATTTTTGGCACAAGGGCTATAATTTGAACAATCTTTGTAGAGGTCCATTAGATGAAGCTTCATTCTAAATATCAAAGTCCTGGGCCTTGCGGTTTCAGAGAAGAAGATTTTTAAAGATTCTGCCTATATAAGCCTATGTAAAACCAAAGGGCCCCGGGACGGGGGCATTTTTTGCCCCAGCACTATAATTTGAACAATCTTGGTAGCGGTCCACTAGATGAAGCTTCATACCAAATATCAAAGACCTGGGCCTTGTGGTTTCAGAGAAGAAGATTTTTAAAGATTTTCCCTATATAAGCCAATGTAAAACTAAAGGGCCCCGTGGCGGGGGCATTTTTTTCCCAGCACTATAATTTGAACAATCTTGGTAGGGGTCCACTAGATGAAGCTTCATACCAAATATCAAAGACCTGGGCCTTGCAGTTTCAAAGAAGGAGATTTTCAAAGATTTTCCCTATATAAGCCCATGTAAAACAAAAGGTCCCCGGGCGGGGGCATTTTTGGCCCCAGCACTATAATTTGAACAATCTTGGTAGGGGTCTACCAGATGAAGCTTCATACCAAATATCAAAGATCTTGGCCTTGCGGTTTCAGAGAAGAAGATTTTTAAAGATTTTCCCTATATGAGCCAATGTAAAACCAAAGGGCCCCTTGAGCGGGGGCATTTTTGGCCCCAGCACTATAATTTGAACAATCTTGGTAGAGGTTCACTAGACGAAGCTACACACCAAATATCAAAGACCCGGGCCTTGCGGTTTCAGAGAAGAAGATTTTTAAAGATTTTCCATATATAAGCCCATGTAAAATCAAAGGGCCCCGGGGTGGGGGCATTTTTGGCCCCAGCACTATAATTTGAACAGTCTTGGTAGGGGTCCACTAGATGAAGCTTAATACCAAATATCAAAGACCTGAGCCTTGTGGTTTCAGAGAAGAAGATTTTTTAAGTTTTCGGTGAAAAAAATCTATTTTTAGCTCCTGTGACCTAGATGTGCAACGGACTGGAACCATTTGAACAACTTTGAAAGGGGACCACCTAAGGATCATTCCTGTGAAGTTTGGTCAAAATCCGATCAGTGGTTCAGGAGGAGATGTTGTTTGAAGAAATTGTTTACGCACGGATGACAGACAAAAAGTGATCCTAATATAAAACACAAGAGGGCCATGATGGCCCTGGATCGCTCACCTGATCCATAGTGTAACAAGGGGGGCCCCAGAAAGGGCCATTATTGGCCCCAGGGCTTTAATGTGCATAATGTTGAGGGAGGTCTTAAAGGTGAAGCTTCATA
The DNA here is from genome assembly GCA_963580285.1 of Lucinisca nassula. Taxonomy (NCBI): domain Eukaryota; kingdom Metazoa; phylum Mollusca; class Bivalvia; order Lucinida; family Lucinidae; genus Lucinisca; species Lucinisca nassula. The sequence continues at coordinate 31,192 of CAUZLF010000257.1, read as the reverse complement.
CCAAACATCAACAAAGGCTATAATTTGAACAATCTTGGCAAAGGTCCACAAGATGAAGCTACACATCAAATATCAAAGACTGGGCCTTGCGGTTTCAGAGAAGAAGGTTTTTTTTAAAGATATTCCCTACATAAGCCTATGCAAAACCAAATGGCCCCGGCGCTATATTAATCTATGTAAAACGAAAGGGCCCCAGGGTGGGGGCATTTGAGGCCCCAGGGCTATAATTTGAACAATCTTGGTAGAGGTCCATTAGATGAAGCTTCATACCAAATTTCAAAGTCCTTGGCCTTGTGGTTTCAGAGAAGAAGATTTTTAAAGATTATCCCTATATAAGCCTATGTAAAACCAAAGGGCCCTGGGGCGGGGCCACTTTTGGCCCCAGCACTATAATTTGAATCATCTTGGGAGGGGTCCTTTAGAAGAAGCTTCATACCAAATATAGAAGACCTAGGACTTGTGGTTTCAGAGAAGAAGATTTTTAAAGGGGCATTTTTGGCCCTAGGGCTATAATTTGATAATTTGAACAATCTTGGTAGGGGTCCACTAGATGAAGCTTCATACCAAATATCAAAGTCCTGGGCCTTGCGGTTTCAGAGAAGAAGATTTTTAAAGATTTTCCCTATATAAGCCTGTGTAAAACAAAAGGGCCCCGGGGGTGGGGGCATTTTTTGCCCCAGCACTATAATTTGAACAATCTTGGTAGGGGTCAACTAGATGAAGCTTCATACCAAATATCAAAGTCCCGGGCCTTGCGGTTTCAGAGAAGAAGATTTTTAAAGATTTTCCCTATATAAGTCTATGTAAAACCAAAGGGCCCCGGGACGGGGGCATTTCTGGCCCAAGGGCTATAATTTGAACAATGTTGGTAGAGGTCCATTAGATGAAGCTTCATTCTAAATATCAAAGTCCTGGGTCTTGCGGTTTCAGAGAAGAAGATTTTTAAAGATTTTGCCTATATAAGCCTATGGAAAACCAAAGGGCCCCGGGACGGGGGCATTTTTTGCCCAAGCACTATAATTTGAACAATCTTGGTAGGGGTCCACTAGATGAAGCTTCATACCAAATATCAAAGTCCTGGGCCTTGTGGTTTCAGAGAAGAAGATTTTTAAAGGTTTTCCCTATATAAGCCTATGTTAAAAACCAAAGGGCCAAGGGGCGGGGGCATTTTTGGTCACAGCACTACAATTTGAACAACCTTGGTAGGGGTCCTCTAGATGAAGCTTCATACCAAATATCAAAGAACTGGGCCTTGTGGTTTCAGAGAAGAAGATTTTTAAAGATTTTCCCTATATAAGCCAATGTAAAACCAAAGGGCCCGTGGCGGGGGCATTTTTTGTCCCAGCACTATAATTTGAACAATCTTGGTAGGGGTCCACTAGATGAAGCTTCATACCAAATATCAAAGTCCTAGGCCTTGTGGTTTCAGAGAAGAAGATTTTTAAAGATTTTCCCTATATAAGCCTATGTAAAACCAAAGGGCCCCAGGGCGGGGGCATTTTTGGCCCCAGCACTATAATTTGAACAATCTTGGTAGGGGTCCACTGGATGAAGCTTCATACTAAATATCAAAGACCTAGGCCTTGTGGTTTCAGAGAAGAAGATTTTTAAAGATTTTCCCGATATAAGCCAATGTAAAACCAAAGGGCCCCGTGGCGGGGGCATTTTTTGTCCCAGCACTATAATTTGAACAATCTTGGTAGGGGTCCACTAGATGAAGCTTCATACCACATATCAAAGTCCTGGGCCTTGTGGTTTCAGAGAAGAAGATTTTTAAAGATTTTCCCTATATAAGCCTATGTAAAACCAAAGGGCCCCGGGGCGGGGGCATTTTTGGCCCCAGCACTATAATTTGAACAATCTTGGTAGGGGTCAACTAGGTAAAGCTTCATAGCAAATATCAAAGACCTGGGCCTTGTGGTTTCAGAGAAGAAGATTTTTAAAGATTTTCCCTACATAAGCCTATGTAAAACCAAAGGGCCCCAGGGCGGGGGCATTTTTGGCCCCAGCACTATAATTTGAACAATCTTGGTAGGGGTCCACTAGATGAAGCTTCACACCAAATATCAAAGACCTAGGCTTTTTGGTTTCAGAGAAGAAGATTTTTAAAGATTTTCCCTATATAAGCCAATGTAAAACCAAAGGGCCCCGTGGCGGGGGCTTTTTTTGTCCCAGCACTATAATTTGAACAATCTTGGTAGGGGTCCACTAGATGAAGCTTCATTCCAAATAGCAAAGACCTGGGCCTTGCGGTTTCAGAGAAGAAGATTTTAAAAGATTTTCCCTATATAAGCCCATATAAAACCAAAGGGCCCCTGAGCGGGGGCATTTTTGGCCCCAGCACTATAATTCGAACAATCTTGGCGGAGGTCCACTAGATGAAGCTTCTTACCAAATATCAAAGACCTGGGCCTTGCGGTTTCAGAGAAGAAGATTTTTAAAGATTTTCCCTATATAAGCCCATGTGAAACCAAAGGGCCCCAGGGCGGGGGCATTTTTTGGCCCCAGCACTTTAATTTGAACAATCTTGGTAGGGGTCCACTAGATGAAGCTTCATACACAATATCAAAGAACTGGGCCTTGTGGTTTCAGAGAAGAAGATTTTTTAAGTTTGCGGTGAAAAAAATCTATTTTTGGCTCCTGGGACCTAGATGAGCAATGGACCGGAACCATTTGAACAACTTTGAAAGGGGTCCACCTAAGGATCATTCCTGTGAAGTTTGGTCAAAATCCAATCAGTGGTTTAGGAGGAGATGTCGTTTGAAGAAATTGTTTACGCACGGATGACGGACAAAAAGTGATCCTAATATAAAACACAAGAGGACCATGATGGCCCTGAATCGCTCACCTAACAAGTGGGCCCCAAAGAGCCCTGGGGCGAGGGTATTTGTGGCCCCAGGGCTATAATTTGAACAATCTTGGTAGAGGTCCACTAGCTGAAGCTTCTTACCAAATGTCAAAGACCTAGGCCTTGTGGTTTCAGAGTAGAAGATTTTTCAAGATTTTCCCTATATAAGTCTATGAAAAACAAAAGGGCCCTGGAGCGGGGGCATTTTTGGCCCCAGGGCTATAATTTGAACAATCTTGATAGAGGTCCACAAGATGAAGCTTCATACCAAATATCAAAGACCTGGGCCTTGCAGTTTCAGAGAAGAAGATTTTTAAAGATTTTCCCTATATAAGCCTATGTAAAACCAAAGGGCCCCGGGGCGTGGGCATTTTTGGCCCCAGCACTATAATTTGAACAATCTTGGTAGGGGTCCACTAGATGAAGCTTCATACCAAATATCAAAGACCTGGGCCCTGCAGTTTCAGAGAAAAAGATTTTTTAAAGATTTTCCAAATATAAGCCCATGTAAAACCAAAGGGCCCTGGGGCGGGGGCATTTTTTGCCCCAGCACTATAATTTGAACAATCTTGGTTGGGGTCCACTAGATGAAGCTTCATACCAAATATCAAAGACCTGGGCCTTGCAGTTTCAGAGAAGAAGATTTTTAAAGGTTTTCCCTATATAAGCCTATGTAATACCAAAGGGCCCCGGGGCGGGGGCATTTTTGGCCCCAGCACTAAAATTTGAACAATCTTGGTAGGGGTCCATAAGATGAAGATTCATACCAAATATAAAAGACCTGGGCCTTGCAGTTTCAGAGAAGAAGATTTTTAAAGATTTTCCCTATATAAGCCCATGTAAAACCAAAGGGCCCCGGGGCGGGGGCATTTTTGGCCTCAGCACTATAATTTGAACAATCTTGGTAGGGGTCCATAAGATGAAGATTCATACCAAATATCAAAGATCTGGGCCTTGCAGTTTCAGAGAAGAAGATTTTTAAAGATTTTCCCTATATAAGCCAATGTAAAACCAAAGGGCCCCGGGGCGGGGGCATTTTTGGCCCCAGCATTATAATTTGAACAATCTAGGTAGGGGTCCACTAGATGAAGCTTCATACCAAATATCAAAGACCTGGGCCTTGCAGTTTCAGAGAAGAAGATTTTTAAAGATTTTCCCTATACAAGCCCATGTAAAACCAAAGGGCCCCGGGGCGGGGGCATCTTTGGCCCCAGCACTATAATTTGAACAATCTTGGTAGGGGTCCACCAGATGAAGACACATACCAAATATCAAAGACCTGGGCCTTGCAGTTTCAGAGAAGAAGATTTTTAAAGATTTTCCCTATATAAGCCCATGTAAAACCAAAGGGCCCTGGGGCGGGGGCATATTTGGCCCCAGCACTATAATTTGAACAATCTTGGTAGGGGTTCACTAGATGAAGCTTCATACCAAATATCAAAGACCTGGGCCTTGCAGTTTCAGAGAAGAAGATTTTTTAAGTTTTCGGTGAAAAAATATCTATTTTTGGCTCCTGTGACCTAGATGTGCAACGGACCGGAACCATTTGAACAACTTTGAAAGGGGTCCACCTAAGGATCATTCCTGTGAAGTTTGGTCAAAATCCGATCAGTGGTTTAGGAGGAGATGTCGTTTGAAGAAATTGTTTACGCACAAATGACAGACAAAAAGTGATCCTAATATTAATCACAAGAGGGCCATGATGGCCCTGGATCGCTCACCTGATCTATAGAGTTACAAGTGGGCCCCGGGGAGGGCCATTATTGACCCCAAGGTTATAATGTGCATAATGTTGAGGGAGGTCTAAAAAGGTGAAGCTTCACACCAAATATCAACAAAGGCTATAACTGTCTACTAGATGAAATTTCACACCAAATATCAAAGACCTAGGCCTTGTGGTTTCACAGAAGATTTTTAAAATTTTCCCTATATAAGTCAATGCAAAACCAAAGTGCCCCGAGGCGGGGGCATTTTTGGCCTCAGGGCTATAATTTGAACAATCTTGGTAGAGGTCCACTAGCTGAAGCTTGATACCAAATATCAAAGACCTAGGCCGTGTGTTTTCAGGGAAGAAGATTTTTCAAGGTTTTCCCTATATAAGTCTTTGTAAAACCAAAGGGCCCCGGAGCGGGGGCATTTTTGGCCCCCAGGGCTATAATTTGAACAATCTTGGTAAAGGTCCACAAGATGAAGCTACATTCCAAATATCAAAGACCTGGGCCTTGCAGTTTCAGAGAAGAAGATTTTTAAAGATTTTCCCAACATAAGCCAATGTAAATCCAAAGGCCCCAAGGCGGGGGCATTTTTGACCCCGCCACTATAATTTGAACAATCTTGGTAGGGGTGCACTAGATGAAGCTTCATACCAAATAGCAAAGACCTTGGGCTTGCAGTTTCAGAGAAGAAGATTTTTAAAGATTTTCCCTATATAAGCCTATGTAAAATCAAAGAGCCCCGGGGCGGGGGCATTTTTGGCCCCAGCACTATAATTTGAAAATCTTGGTAGGTTCCACTAGACGAAGCTTCATATCAAATATCAAAGACCTGGGCCTTGCCGTTTCAGAGAAGAAGATTTTTACAGATTTTCCCTATATAAACCCATGTAAAACCAAACGGCCCCGGGGCGGGGGCATTTTTGGCCCCAGCACTATAATTTGAACAATCTTGGTAGGGGTCCACTAGATGAAGCTTCATACCAAAAATCAAAGACCTGGGCCTTGTGGTTTCAGAGAAGATTTTTGAAGATTTTCCTATATAAGCCCATGTAAAACCAAAGGGCCCCGGGGCGGGGGCATTTTTGGCCCCAGCACTCTAATTTGAACAATCTTGGTAGGGGTCCACTAGATGAAGCTTCATACCAAATATCAAAGACCTGGGCCTTGCGGTTTCAGAGAAGAAGATTTTTTAAGTTTTCGGTGGAAAAAATCTATTTTTGGCTCCTGTGACCTATATGTGCAACGGACCGGAACCATTTGAACAACTTTGAAAGGGAACCACATAAGGATCATTCCTGTGAAGTTTGGTCAAAATCCGATCAGTGGTTTAGGAGGAGATGTCGTTTGAAGAAATTTTTTACGCACGGTTGACAGACAAAAAGTGATCCTAATATACAACACAAGAGGGCCATGATGACCCTGGATCGCTCACCTGATCCATAGAGTAACAAGTGGGCCTCAGGGAGGGCCATTATTGACCCCAGGGTTATAATGTGCACAATGTTGAGGGAGGTCTAAAAAGGTGAAGCTTCATACCAAATATCAACAAAGGCTATAATTTGAACAATCTTGGCAAAGGTCCACTAGATGAAGCTACACACCAAATATCAAAGACCTTGGCCTTGCGGTATCAGAGAAGATTTTATGAAAGAAATTCCCTATATAAGCCTATGTAAAACGACGGGCCCCGGGGGCGGGGGCATTTTTGGCCTCAGGGCTATAATTTAATCAATCTTGATAGAGGTCCACTAGATGAAGCTTCACACCAAATTTCAAAGACCTGGGCCTTGCTGTTTCAGAGAAGAAGATTTTCAAAGATTATCTCTATATAAGTCTATGTAAAACCAAAGGGCCCCGGGGCGGGGGCATTTGTGGCCCAAGGGCTATAATTTGAGCAATCTTGGTAGAGGTCCACTAGATGAAGCTCCATACCAAATATCAAAGACATGGGCCTTGCAGTTTCAGAGAAGAAGATTTTTAAAGATTTCCATATATATATATATATGGTCAATATCAATATATATATATATAAGTCTATGTAAAACCAAAGGGTCTCGGGGCGGGGGCATTTTTGGCCCCAGGGCTATAATTTGAACAATCTTGATAGAGGTCCACTAGATGAAATTTCACATCAAATATCAAAGACCAAGGCCATAGGCCATGTGGTTTCATAGAAGAAGATTTTTGAAGATTTTCCCTATATAAGTCTATGTAAAACCAAAGGGCCATGAGGCGGGGCATTTTTGGTCTCAGGGCTATAATTTGAACAATCTTGGTAGAGGTCCACTAGCTGAAGCTCCATACCAAATATCAAAGACCTAGGCCTTGTGGTTTCAGAGAAGAAGATTTTTCAAGATTTTACCTATACAAGTCTATGTAAAACCAAGGGCCCCGGAGCGGGGGCATTTTTGTCCCAAGGGCTATAATTTGAACAATTTTGGTAGAGGTCCACAAGATGAAGCTTGGTACCAAATATCAAAGATCAGGGCCTTGCAGTTTCAGAGAAGATTCTTAAAAATTTTCCCGATATAAGCCTATGTAAAACCAAAGGGCCTCGGGCAATATAATTTGAACTATCTTGGTAGGGGACCACTAGATGAAGCTTCATACCAAATAGCAAAGACCTGGGCCTTGCAGTTTCAGAGAAAATATTTTTTAAGATTTTCCCTATATAAGCCCATGTAAAACCAAAGGGCCCTGGGGCAGGGACATTTTTGGCCCAAGCACTATAATTTGAACAATCTTGGTAGAGGTCTACTAGATGAAGCTTCATACCAAATATCAAAGACCTGGGCCTTGCGGTTTCAGAGAAGAAGATTTTTTAAGATTTTCTCTATATAAGCCTATGTAAAACCAAAGGGCCCCGGGGCGGGGGCATTTTTGGCCCCATCATTATAATTTGAACAATCTTGGTAGGGGTCCACTAGATGAAGCTTCATACCAAATATCATAGACCTGGGCCTTGCGGTTTCAGAGAAGAAGATTTTTAAAGATTTTCCCAATATAAGCCCATGTAAAACAAAGGGCCCAGGGGCGGGGGCATTTTTGGCCCCATCATTATAATTTGAACAATCTTGGTAGGGGTCCACTAGATGAAGCTTCATACCAAATATCAAAGACCTGGGCCTTGTGGTTTCAGAGAAGAAGATTTTTTTAGTTTTCGGTGAAAAAAATCTATTTTTGGCTCCTGTGACATATATGTGCAATGGATCGGAACCATTTGAACAACTTTGAAAGGGGACCACCTAAGGATCATTCCTGTGAAGTTTGGGCAAAATCCAATCAGTGGTTTAGAAGGAGATGTCATTTTAAGAAATTGTTTACGCACGGATGACGGACAAAAAGTGATCCTAATATAAAACACAAGAGGGCCACGATGGCCCTGGATCGCTCACCTGATCCATAGAGTAACAATTGGGCCTCCTCGGGGAGGGCCATTATTGACCCCAGGGTTATAATGTGCATAATGTTGAGGAAGGTCTAAAAAGGTGAAGCTTCATACCAAATATCAACAAAGGCTATAATTTGAACAATCTTGGCAAAGTCCACTGGATGAAGCTACACAAAAAATATCAAAGACCTTGCCCTTGTGGTTTCAGAGAAGAAGATTTTTTTAAAGATTTTCCCTATATAAGCCTATGTAAAACCAAAGGGCCCTGGGGCGGGGGCATTTTTGGCCCCAGGACTACATAAGCCTTTGTAAAACCAAATGGCCCCGGGGCGGGGCATTTTTGGCCTCAGGGCTTTAATCTAAACAATCTTGGTAGAGGTCCACTAGATGAAGCTTCATACCAAATATCAAAGACCTGGGCCTTGCTGTTTCAGAGAAGAAGATTTTCAAAGATTATCTCTGTATAAGTCTATGAAAAACCAAAGGGCCCTGGGGCGGGGGCATTTGTGGCCCAAGGCTATAATTTGAATAATCTTGGTAGAGGTCCACTAGATGAAGCTCCATACCAAATATCAAAAATATGGGCCTTGCAGTTTCAGAGAAGAAGATTTTAAAGATTTCCCTATATAAGTCTACGTAAAACCAAAGGGTCTTGGGGCGGGGGCATTTTTGGCCCCAGGGCTATAATTTGAACAATCTTGATAGAGGTCCACAAGATGAAATTTCACACCAAATATCAAAGACCTAGGCCATGTGGTTTCATAGAAGAACATTTTTAAAGATTTTCCCTATATAAATCTATGTAAAACCAAAGGGCCACGAGGCCGGGGCATTTTTGGTCTGAGGGCTACAATTTGAACAATCTTGGTAGAAGTCCACAAGCTGAAGCTTCATACCAAATATCAAAGACCTAGGCCTTGTGGTTTCAGAGAAGAAGATTTTTCAAGATTTTCCCTACACAAGTCAATGTTAAACCAAAGGGCCCCAGAGCGGGGGCATTTTTGGCCCCAGGGCTATAATTTGAACATTCTTGGTAGAGGTCCACAAGATGAAGCTTCATACCAAATATCAAAGACATGGGCCTTGCAGTTTCAGAGAAGAAGATTTTTAAAGATTTTCCTGATATAAGCCTATGTAAAACCAAAGGGCCCCGGGGCGGGGGCCTTTTTTGGCCCTAGCAGTATTATTTGAACTATCTTGGTAGGGGTCCACTAGATGAATCTTCATACCAAATGTCAAAGACCAGGGCCTTGCGGTTGCAGAGAAGAAGATTTTTAAAGATTTTTCCCTATATATGCCTATGTAAAACCAAAGGGCCCCGGGGCGGGGGCAATTTTTGCCCCAGCACTATAATTTGAACAATCTTTGTAGGGGTCCACTAGATGAAGCTTCATACCATATATCAAAGACCTGGGCCTTGCGGTTTCAGAGAAGAAGATTTTTAAAGATTTTCCCTATATAAGCCCATGTAAAACCAAAGGGCCCCCGGGGTGGGGGCATTTTTGGCCCCAGCACTATAATTTGAACAACTTTGGTAGGGGTCCACTAGATAAAGCTTCCTGCCAAATATCAAAGACCTGGGCCTTGCAGTTTCAGAGAAGAAGATTTTTAAAGATTTTCCCCATAAAAACCCATGTAAAACCAAAGGGCCCCGGGGCGGGGGCATTTTTGGTCCCAGCACTATAATTTGAACAATCTTGGTAGGGGTCCACTAGATGAAGCTTCATACCAAATATCAAAGACCTGGGCCTTGCGGTTTCAGAGAAGAAGATTTTTTAAGTTTTTGGTGAAAAAAATCTATTTTTGGCTCCTGTGACCTAGATGTGCAACGGACCCGAACCATTTGAACAACTTTGAAAAGGGTCCACCTAAGGATCATTCCTGTGAAGTTTGGTCAAAATCCGATCAGTGGTTTAGGAGGAGATGTCGTTTGAAGAAATTGTTTACGCACGGATGACAGACAAAAAGTGATCCTAATATTAATCACAAGAGGGCCATGATGGCCCTGGATCGCTCACCTGATCCATAGTGTAACAAGTGGGCCCCAGAGAGGGCCATTATTGGCCCCAGGGCTTTAATGTGCATAATGTTGAGGGAGGTCTTAAAGGTGAAGCTTCATACCAAACATCAACAAAGGCTATAATTTGAACAATCTTGGCAAAGGTCCACTAGATGAAGATACACATCAAATATCAAAGACCTGGGCCTTGCGGTTTGAGAGAAGATTTTTTTTAAAGATATTCCCTACATAAGCCTATGCAAAACCAAATGGCCCCGGGGCTATATAAATCTATGTAAAACCAAAGGGCCCCGGTGTGGGGGCATTTGTGGCCCTAGGGCTATAATTTGAAGAATCTTGGTAGAGGTCCATTAGATGAAGCTTCATACCAAATTTCAAAGTCCTGGGCCTTGTGGTTTCAGAGAAGAAGATTATCCCTATATAAGTCTATGTAAAACCAAAGGGCCCCGGGGCGGGGCCACTTTTGGCCCCAGCACTATAATTTGAATCATCTTGGTAGGGGTCCTTTAGAAGAAGCTTCATACCAAATATAAAAGACCTATGACTTGTGGCTTCAGAGAAGAAGATTTTTAAAGATTTTCCCTATATAAGTCTATGTAAAACCAAAAGGCCCCGGAGCAGGGGCATTTTTGGCCCAAGGGCTATAATTTGAACAATCTTGGTAGGGGTCCACTAGATGAAGCTTCATACCAAATATCAAAGTCCTGGGCCTTGCGGTTTCAAAGAAGAAGATTTTTAAAGATTTCCCTATATAAGCCTATGTAAAACCAAAGGGCCCCGGGGCGGGGGCATTTTTTGCCCCAGCACTATAATTTGAACAATCTTGGTAGGGGTCAACTAGATAAAGCTTCATACCAAATATCAAAGTCCTGGGCCTTGCGGTTTCAGAGAAGAAGAGTTTTAAAGATTTTCCCTATATAAGCCTATGTAAAACCAAAGGGCCCTGGGGCAGGGACATATTTGGCCTCAACACTATAATTTGAATAATCTTGTTAGGGGTCTTTCAGATGAAGCTTCATACCAAATATAAAAGACCTAGGCCTTGTGGTTTCAGAGAAGAAGATTTTTAAAGATTTTCCCTATATAAGTCTACGTAAAACCAAAGGGCCCCGGGGCGGGGGAATTTTTGGCACAAGGGCTATAATTTGAACAATCTTTGTAGAGGTCCATTAGATGAAGCTTCATTCTAAATATCAAAGTCCTGGGCCTTGCGGTTTCAGAGAAGAAGATTTTTAAAGATTCTGCCTATATAAGCCTATGTAAAACCAAAGGGCCCCGGGACGGGGGCATTTTTTGCCCCAGCACTATAATTTGAACAATCTTGGTAGCGGTCCACTAGATGAAGCTTCATACCAAATATCAAAGACCTGGGCCTTGTGGTTTCAGAGAAGAAGATTTTTAAAGATTTTCCCTATATAAGCCAATGTAAAACTAAAGGGCCCCGTGGCGGGGGCATTTTTTTCCCAGCACTATAATTTGAACAATCTTGGTAGGGGTCCACTAGATGAAGCTTCATACCAAATATCAAAGTCCTGGGCCTTGTGGTTTCAGAGAAGAAGATTTTTCAAGATTTTCCCTATATAAGCCTATGTAAAACCAGAGGGCCCCGGGGCGGGGGCATTTTTGGCCCCAGCACTATAATTTGAACAATCTTGGTAGGGGTCCACTAGATGAAGCTTCATACCAAATATCAAAGAGCTAGGCCTTGTGGTTTCAGAGAAGAAGATTTTTAAAGATTTTCCCTATATAAGCCAATGTAAAACCAAAGGGCCCCGTGGCGGGGGCATTTTTTGTCCCAGCACTATAATTTGAACAATCTTGGTAGGGGTCCACTAGATGAAGCTTCATACCAAATATCAAAGTCCTGGGCCTTGTGGTTTCAGAGAAGAAGATTTTTAAAGATTTTCCCTATATAAGCCTATGTAAAACCAAAGGGCCCCGGGGCGGGGGCATTTTTCGCCCCAGCACTATAATTTGAACAATCTTGGTAGGGGTCCACTAGATGAAGCTTCATACCAAATATCAAAGACCTGGGCCTTGTGGTTTCAGAGAAGAAGATTTTTTAAGTTTTTGGTGAAAAAAAATCTATTTTTGGCTCCTGTGACCTAGATGTGCAACGGACCGGAACCATTTGAACAACTTTGAAAGGGGACCACCTAAGGATCATTCCTGTGAAGTTTGGTCAAAATCCGATCAGTGGTTTAGGAGGAGATGTCGTTTAAAGAAATTGTTTACGCACGCACGGACGCACTGACGCACGGACGCACGGACGCACGCACGCACGACGGACGACGGACAAAAAGTGATCCCAAAAGCTCACCTCGTCACTACGTGACGGTGAGCTAACAAGAGGGCCATGATGGCCCTGGATCGCTCACCTGATCCATAGAGTAACAAGTGGGCCCCGGGGAGGGCCATTATTGACCCTAGGGTTATAATGTGCATAATGTTGAGGGAGGTCTAAAAAGATAAAGCTTCATACCAAATACCAACAAAGGCAATAATTTGAACCATCTTGGCAAAGGTCCACTACATGAAGCTTCATACCAAATATCAAAGACCTGGGCCTTGCTGTTTCAGAGAAGAAGATTTTCATAGATTACCTCTATATAAGTCTATGTAAAACCAAAGGGCCCCGGGCGGGGGCATTTGTGGCCCGAGGGCCACAATCTTGGTAGCGGTCCACTCGATGAAGCTTCACACCAAATATCAAAGATCTGGGCCCTGCGGTTTCAGAGAAGAAGATTTTAAAAGATTTTCCCTGTATAAGCCTATGTAAAACCAAAGGCCTCCGGGGCGGGGGCCATTTTTGGCCCCAAGGCTATAATTTGAACAATCTTAGTAGAGGTCTTCCAGGTAAAGCTTCGTGCCAAATATTAAAGATCTGGGCCTTGTGGTTTCAGAGAAGAAGATTTTTTAATGATTTTCCCTATATAAGCCTATGTAAAACCAAAGGCCCCCGGGGCGGGGGCATTTTGGCTCCCAGGGCTATAATTTGAACAATCTTGGTAGAGGTCCACTAGATGAAGCTTCACACCAAATATCAAAGATCTGGACCTTGCAGTTTCAGAGAAGAAGATTTTTAAAGATTTTCCCATTATAAGCCTATGTAAAACCAAAGGCCCCCGGGGCGGGGGGCATTTTTGGCCCCAAGGCTATAATTTGAACAATCTTACTAGAGGTCCACAAGGTAAAGCTTCACACCAAATATTAAAGACCTGGGCCTTGTGGTTTCAGAGAAGAAGATTTTTTAATGATTTTTCCCTATATCAGCCTATGTAAAACCATAGGCCCCCGGGGCGCGGGCATTTTGGCCCCCAGGGCTATAATTTGAACAATCTTGGTAGAGGTCCACTAGATGAAGCTTCACACCAAATATCGAAGACCTGGGCCTTGTGGTTTCAGAGAAGAAGATTTTTAAAGATTTTCCCTGTATAAGCCTATGTAAAACCAAAGGTCCACGGGGCGGGGGCATTTTTGGCCCCGAGGCTATAATTTGAACAATCTTAGTAGAGGTCCACCAGGTAAAGCTTCACACCAAATATTAAAGATCTTGGCCTTGTGGTTTCAGAGAAGAAGATTTTTTAATGATTTTCCCTATATAAGCCTATGTAAAACCAAAGGCCCCCGAGGCGGGGGCATTTTGGCCCCTAGGGCTATAATTTGAACAATCTTGGTAGAGGTCCACTAGATGAAGCTTCACACCAAATATCAAAGATCTGGGCCTTGCGGTTTCAGAGAAGAAGATTTTTAAAGATTTTCCCTATATAAGCCTATGTAAAACCAAAGGCCCCCGGGGCGGGGGCATTTTGGTCCCCAGGGCTATAATTTGAACAATCTTGGTAGAGGTCCACTAGATGAAGCTTCATACCAAATATCGAAGACCTGGGCCTTGTGGTTTCAGAGAAGAAGAATTTTAAAGTTTTCGTTTAAAAAATCTATTTTTAGCTCCTGTGACCTAGATGTGCAATGGACCAGAACCATTTGAACAACTTTGAAAGGGGACCACCTAAGGATCATTCCTGTGAAGTTTGGTCAAAATAGGATCAGTGGTTTAGGAGGAGATGTCATTTTAAGAAAAAGTTTACGCACACACGCACACACGCACACACGCACGCACGCACGCACGACGGACGACGGACAAAGATTTTCCCTATATAAGCCTATGTAAAACCAAAGGGCCCCAGGGCGGGGGCATTTTTGGCCCCAGCACTATAATTTGAACAATCTTGGTAGGGGTCCACTGGATGAAGCTTCATACTAAATATCAAAGACCTAGGCCTTGTGGTTTCAGAGAAGAAGATTTTTAAAGATTTTCCCGATATAAGCCAATGTAAAACCAAAGGGCCCCGTGGCGGGGGCATTTTTTGTCCCAGCACTATAATTTGAACAATCTTGGTAGGGGTCCACTAGATGAAGCTTCATACCACATATCAAAGTCCTGGGCCTTGTGGTTTCAGAGAAGAAGATTTTTAAAGATTTTCCCTATATAAGCCTATGTAAAACCAAAGGGCCCCGGGGCGGGGGCATTTTTGGCCCCAGCACTATAATTTGAACAATCTTGGTAGGGGTCAACTAGGTAAAGCTTCATAGCAAATATCAAAGACCTGGGCCTTGTGGTTTCAGAGAAGAAGATTTTTAAAGATTTTCCCTACATAAGCCTATGTAAAACCAAAGGGCCCCAGGGCGGGGGCATTTTTGGCCCCAGCACTATAATTTGAACAATCTTGGTAGGGGTCCACTAGATGAAGCTTCATACCAAATATCAAAGACCTAGGCTTTTTGGTTTCAGAGAAGAAGATTTTTAAAGATTTTCCCTATATAAGCCAATGTAAAACCAAAGGGCCCCGTGGCGGGGGCATTTTTTGTCCCAGCACTATAATTTGAACAATCTTGGTAGGGGTCCACTAGATGAAGCTTCATTCCAAATAGCAAAGACCTGGGCCTTGCGGTTTCAGAGAAGATTTTAAAAGATTTTCCCTATATAAGCCCATATAAAACCAAAGGGCCCCTGAGCGGGGGCATTTTTGGCCCCAGCACTATAATTCGAACAATCTTGGCGGAGGTCCACTAGATGAAGCTTCTTACCAAATATCAAAGACCTGGGCCTTGCGGTTTCAGAGAAGAAGATTTTTAAAGATTTTCCCTATATAAGCCCATGTGAAACCAAAGGGCCCCAGGGCGGGGGCATTTTTTGGCCCCAGCACTTTAATTTGAACAATCTTGGTAGGGGTCCACTAGATGAAGCTTCATACACAATATCAAAGAACTGGGCCTTGTGGTTTCAGAGAAGAAGATTTTTTAAGTTTGCGGTGAAAAAAATCTATTTTTGGCTCCTGGGACCTAGATGAGCAATGGACCGGAACCATTTGAACAACTTTGAAAGGGGTCCACCTAAGGATCATTCCTGTGAAGTTTGGTCAAAATCCAATCAGTGGTTTAGGAGGAGATGTCGTTTGAAGAAATTGTTTACGCACGGATGACGGACAAAAAGTGATCCTAATATAAAACACAAGAGGACCATGATGGCCCTGAATCGCTCACCTAACAAGTGGGCCCCAAAGAGCCCTGGGGCGAGGGTATTTGTGGCCCCAGGGCTATAATTTGAACAATCTTGGTAGAGGTCCACTAGCTGAAGCTTCTTACCAAATGTCAAAGACCTAGGCCTTGTGGTTTCAGAGTAGAAGATTTTTCAAGATTTTCCCTATATAAGTCTATGAAAAACAAAAGGGCCCTGGAGCGGGGGCATTTTTGGCCCCAGGGCTATAATTTGAACAATCTTGATAGAGGTCCACAAGATGAAGCTTCATACCAAATATCAAAGACCTGGGCCTTGCAGTTTCAGAGAAGAAGATTTTTAAAGATTTTCCCTATATAAGCCTATGTAAAACCAAAGGGCCCCGGGGCGTGGGCATTTTTGGCCCCAGCACTATAATTTGAACAATCTTGGTAGGGGTCCACTAGATGAAGCTTCATACCAAATATCAAAGACCTGGGCCCTGCAGTTTCAGAGAAAAAGATTTTTTAAAGATTTTCCAAATATAAGCCCATGTAAAACCAAAGGGCCCTGGGGCGGGGGCATTTTTTGCCCCAGCACTATAATTTGAACAATCTTGGTTGGGGTCCACTAGATGAAGCTTCATACCAAATATCAAAGACCTGGGCCTTGCAGTTTCAGAGAAGAAGATTTTTAAAGGTTTTCCCTATATAAGCCTATGTAATACCAAAGGGCCCCGGGGCGGGGGCCTTTTTTGGCCCCAGCACTAAAATTTGAACAATCTTGGTAGGGGTCCATAAGATGAAGATTCATACCAAATATAAAAGACCTGGGCCTTGCAGTTTCAGAGAAGAAGATTTTTAAAGATTTTCCCTATATAAGCCCATGTAAAACCAAAGGGCCCCGGGGCGGGGGCATTTTTGGCCTCAGCACTATAATTTGAACAATCTTGGTAGGGGTCCATAAGATGAAGATTCATACCAAATATCAAAGATCTGGGCCTTGCAGTTTCAGAGAAGAAGATTTTTAAAGATTTTCCCTATATAAGCCAATGTAAAACCAAAGGGCCCCGGGGCGGGGGCATTTTTGGCCCCAGCATTATAATTTGAACAATCTAGGTAGGGGTCCACTAGATGAAGCTTCATACCAAATATCAAAGACCTGGGCCTTGCAGTTTCAGAGAAGAAGATTTTTAAAGATTTTCCCTATACAAGCCCATGTAAAACCAAAGGGCCCCGGGGCGGGGGCATCTTTGGCCCCAGCACTATAATTTGAACAATCTTGGTAGGGGTCCACCAGATGAAGACACATACCAAATATCAAAGACCTGGGCCTTGCAGTTTCAGAGAAGAAGATTTTTAAAGATTTTCCCTATATAAGCCCATGTAAAACCAAAGGGCCCTGGGGCGGGGGCATATTTGGCCCCAGCACTATAATTTGAACAATCTTGGTAGGGGTTCACTAGATGAAGCTTCATACCAAATATCAAAGACCTGGGCCTTGCAGTTTCAGAGAAGAAGATTTTTTAAGTTTTCGGTGAAAAAATATCTATTTTTGGCTCCTGTGACCTAGATGTGCAACGGACCGGAACCATTTGAACAACTTTGAAAGGGGTCCACCTAAGGATCATTCCTGTGAAGTTTGGTCAAAATCCGATCAGTGGTTTAGGAGGAGATGTCGTTTGAAGAAATTGTTTACGCACAAATGACAGACAAAAAGTGATCCTAATATTAATCACAAGAGGGCCATGATGGCCCTGGATCGCTCACCTGATCTATAGAGTTACAAGTGGGCCCCGGGGAGGGCCATTATTGACCCCAAGGTTATAATGTGCATAATGTTGAGGGAGGTCTAAAAAGGTGAAGCTTCACACCAAATATCAACAAAGGCTATAACTGTCTACTAGATGAAATTTCACACCAAATATCAAAGACCTAGGCCTTGTGGTTTCACAGAAGATTTTTAAAATTTTCCCTATATAAGTCAATGCAAAACCAAAGTGCCCCGAGGCGGGGGCATTTTTGGCCTCAGGGCTATAATTTGAACAATCTTGGTAGAGGTCCACTAGCTGAAGCTTGATACCAAATATCAAAGACCTAGGCCGTGTGTTTTCAGGGAAGAAGATTTTTCAAGGTTTTCCCTATATAAGTCTTTGTAAAACCAAAGGGCCCCGGAGCGGGGGCATTTTTGGCCCCCAGGGCTATAATTTGAACAATCTTGGTAAAGGTCCACAAGATGAAGCTACATTCCAAATATCAAAGACCTGGGCCTTGCAGTTTCAGAGAAGAAGATTTTTAAAGATTTTCCCAACATAAGCCAATGTAAATCCAAAGGCCCCAAGGCGGGGGCATTTTTGACCCCGCCACTATAATTTGAACAATCTTGGTAGGGGTGCACTAGATGAAGCTTCATACCAAATAGCAAAGACCTTGGGCTTGCAGTTTCAGAGAAGAAGATTTTTAAAGATTTTCCCTATATAAGCCCATGTAAAATCAAAGAGCCCCGGGGCGGGGGCATTTTTGGCCCCAGCACTATAATTTGAAAATCTTGGTAGGTTCCACTAGACGAAGCTTCATATCAAATATCAAAGACCTGGGCCTTGCCGTTTCAGAGAAGAAGATTTTTACAGATTTTCCCTATATAAACCCATGTAAAACCAAACGGCCCCGGGGCGGGGGCATTTTTGGCCCCAGCACTATAATTTGAACAATCTTGGTAGGGGTCCACTAGATGAAGCTTCATACCAAAAATCAAAGACCTGGGCCTTGTGGTTTCAGAGAAGATTTTTGAAGATTTTCCTATATAAGCCCATGTAAAACCAAAGGGCCCCGGGGCGGGGGCATTTTTGGCCCCAGCACTCTAATTTGAACAATCTTGGTAGGGGTCCACTAGATGAAGCTTCATACCAAATATCAAAGACCTGGGCCTTGCGGTTTCAGAGAAGAAGATTTTTTAAGTTTTCGGTGGAAAAAATCTATTTTTGGCTCCTGTGACCTATATGTGCAACGGACCGGAACCATTTGAACAACTTTGAAAGGGAACCACATAAGGATCATTCCTGTGAAGTTTGGTCAAAATCCGATCAGTGGTTTAGGAGGAGATGTCGTTTGAAGAAATTTTTTACGCACGGTTGACAGACAAAAAGTGATCCTAATATACAACACAAGAGGGCCATGATGACCCTGGATCGCTCACCTGATCCATAGAGTAACAAGTGGGCCTCAGGGAGGGCCATTATTGACCCCAGGGTTATAATGTGCACAATGTTGAGGGAGGTCTAAAAAGGTGAAGCTTCATACCAAATATCAACAAAGGCTATAATTTGAACAATCTTGGCAAAGGTCCACTAGATGAAGCTACACACCAAATATCAAAGACCTTGGCCTTGCGGTATCAGAGAAGATTTTATGAAAGAAATTCCCTATATAAGCCTATGTAAAACGACGGGCCCCGGGGGCGGGGGCATTTTTGGCCTCAGGGCTATAATTTAATCAATCTTGATAGAGGTCCACTAGATGAAGCTTCACACCAAATTTCAAAGACCTGGGCCTTGCTGTTTCAGAGAAGAAGATTTTCAAAGATTATCTCTATATAAGTCTATGTAAAACCAAAGGGCCCCGGGGCGGGGGCATTTGTGGCCCAAGGGCTATAATTTGAGCAATCTTGGTAGAGGTCCACTAGATGAAGCTCCATACCAAATATCAAAGACATGGGCCTTGCAGTTTCAGAGAAGAAGATTTTTAAAGATTTCCATATATATATATATATGGTCAATATCAATATATATATATATAAGTCTATGTAAAACCAAAGGGTCTCGGGGCGGGGGCATTTTTGGCCCCAGGGCTATAATTTGAACAATCTTGATAGAGGTCCACTAGATGAAATTTCACATCAAATATCAAAGACCAAGGCCATAGGCCATGTGGTTTCATAGAAGAAGATTTTTGAAGATTTTCCCTATATAAGTCTATGTAAAACCAAAGGGCCATGAGGCGGGGCATTTTTGGTCTCAGGGCTATAATTTGAACAATCTTGGTAGAGGTCCACTAGCTGAAGCTCCATACCAAATATCAAAGACCTAGGCCTTGTGGTTTCAGAGAAGAAGATTTTTCAAGATTTTACCTATACAAGTCTATGTAAAACCAAGGGCCCCGGAGCGGGGGCATTTTTGTCCCAAGGGCTATAATTTGAACAATTTTGGTAGAGGTCCACAAGATGAAGCTTGGTACCAAATATCAAAGATCAGGGCCTTGCAGTTTCAGAGAAGATTCTTAAAAATTTTCCCGATATAAGCCTATGTAAAACCAAAGGGCCTCGGGCAATATAATTTGAACTATCTTGGTAGGGGACCACTAGATGAAGCTTCATACCAAATAGCAAAGACCTGGGCCTTGCAGTTTCAGAGAAAATATTTTTTAAGATTTTCCCTATATAAGCCCATGTAAAACCAAAGGGCCCTGGGGCAGGGACATTTTTGGCCCAAGCACTATAATTTGAACAATCTTGGTAGAGGTCTACTAGATGAAGCTTCATACCAAATATCAAAGACCTGGGCCTTGCGGTTTCAGAGAAGAAGATTTTTTAAGATTTTCTCTATATAAGCCTATGTAAAACCAAAGGGCCCCGGGGCGGGGGCATTTTTGGCCCCATCATTATAATTTGAACAATCTTGGTAGGGGTCCACTAGATGAAGCTTCATACCAAATATCATAGACCTGGGCCTTGCGGTTTCAGAGAAGAAGATTTTTAAAGATTTTCCCAATATAAGCCCATGTAAAACAAAGGGCCCAGGGGCGGGGGCATTTTTGGCCCCATCATTATAATTTGAACAATCTTGGTAGGGGTCCACTAGATGAAGCTTCATACCAAATATCAAAGACCTGGGCCTTGTGGTTTCAGAGAAGAAGATTTTTTTAGTTTTCGGTGAAAAAAATCTATTTTTGGCTCCTGTGACATATATGTGCAATGGATCGGAACCATTTGAACAACTTTGAAAGGGGACCACCTAAGGATCATTCCTGTGAAGTTTGGGCAAAATCCAATCAGTGGTTTAGAAGGAGATGTCATTTTAAGAAATTGTTTACGCACGGATGACGGACAAAAAGTGATCCTAATATAAAACACAAGAGGGCCACGATGGCCCTGGATCGCTCACCTGATCCATAGAGTAACAATTGGGCCTCCTCGGGGAGGGCCATTATTGACCCCAGGGTTATAATGTGCATAATGTTGAGGAAGGTCTAAAAAGGTGAAGCTTCATACCAAATATCAACAAAGGCTATAATTTGAACAATCTTGGCAAAGTCCACTGGATGAAGCTACACAAAAAATATCAAAGACCTTGCCCTTGTGGTTTCAGAGAAGAAGATTTTTTTAAAGATTTTCCCTATATAAGCCTATGTAAAACCAAAGGGCCCTGGGGCGGGGGCATTTTTGGCCCCAGGACTACATAAGCCTTTGTAAAACCAAATGGCCCCGGGGCGGGGCATTTTTGGCCTCAGGGCTTTAATCTAAACAATCTTGGTAGAGGTCCACTAGATGAAGCTTCATACCAAATATCAAAGACCTGGGCCTTGCTGTTTCAGAGAAGAAGATTTTCAAAGATTATCTCTGTATAAGTCTATGAAAAACCAAAGGGCCCTGGGGCGGGGGCATTTGTGGCCCAAGGCTATAATTTGAATAATCTTGGTAGAGGTCCACTAGATGAAGCTCCATACCAAATATCAAAAATATGGGCCTTGCAGTTTCAGAGAAGAAGATTTTAAAGATTTCCCTATATAAGTCTACGTAAAACCAAAGGGTCTTGGGGCGGGGGCATTTTTGGCCCCAGGGCTATAATTTGAACAATCTTGATAGAGGTCCACAAGATGAAATTTCACACCAAATATCAAAGACCTAGGCCATGTGGTTTCATAGAAGAACATTTTTAAAGATTTTCCCTATATAAATCTATGTAAAACCAAAGGGCCACGAGGCCGGGGCATTTTTGGTCTGAGGGCTACAATTTGAACAATCTTGGTAGAAGTCCACAAGCTGAAGCTTCATACCAAATATCAAAGACCTAGGCCTTGTGGTTTCAGAGAAGAAGATTTTTCAAGATTTTCCCTACACAAGTCAATGTTAAACCAAAGGGCCCCAGAGCGGGGGCATTTTTGGCCCCAGGGCTATAATTTGAACATTCTTGGTAGAGGTCCACAAGATGAAGCTTCATACCAAATATCAAAGACATGGGCCTTGCAGTTTCAGAGAAGAAGATTTTTAAAGATTTTCCTGATATAAGCCTATGTAAAACCAAAGGGCCCCGGGGCGGGGGCCTTTTTTGGCCCTAGCAGTATTATTTGAACTATCTTGGTAGGGGTCCACTAGATGAATCTTCATACCAAATGTCAAAGACCAGGGCCTTGCGGTTGCAGAGAAGAAGATTTTTAAAGATTTTTCCCTATATATGCCTATGTAAAACCAAAGGGCCCCGGGGCGGGGGCAATTTTTGCCCCAGCACTATAATTTGAACAATCTTTGTAGGGGTCCACTAGATGAAGCTTCATACCATATATCAAAGACCTGGGCCTTGCGGTTTCAGAGAAGAAGATTTTTAAAGATTTTCCCTATATAAGCCCATGTAAAACCAAAGGGCCCCCGGGGTGGGGGCATTTTTGGCCCCAGCACTATAATTTGAACAACTTTGGTAGGGGTCCACTAGATAAAGCTTCCTGCCAAATATCAAAGACCTGGGCCTTGCAGTTTCAGAGAAGAAGATTTTTAAAGATTTTCCCCATAAAAACCCATGTAAAACCAAAGGGCCCCGGGGCGGGGGCATTTTTGGTCCCAGCACTATAATTTGAACAATCTTGGTAGGGGTCCACTAGATGAAGCTTCATACCAAATATCAAAGACCTGGGCCTTGCGGTTTCAGAGAAGAAGATTTTTTAAGTTTTTGGTGAAAAAAATCTATTTTTGGCTCCTGTGACCTAGATGTGCAACGGACCCGAACCATTTGAACAACTTTGAAAAGGGTCCACCTAAGGATCATTCCTGTGAAGTTTGGTCAAAATCCGATCAGTGGTTTAGGAGGAGATGTCGTTTGAAGAAATTGTTTACGCACGGATGACAGACAAAAAGTGATCCTAATATTAATCACAAGAGGGCCATGATGGCCCTGGATCGCTCACCTGATCCATAGTGTAACAAGTGGGCCCCAGAGAGGGCCATTATTGGCCCCAGGGCTTTAATGTGCATAATGTTGAGGGAGGTCTTAAAGGTGAAGCTTCATACCAAACATCAACAAAGGCTATAATTTGAACAATCTTGGCAAAGGTCCACTAGATGAAGATACACATCAAATATCAAAGACCTGGGCCTTGCGGTTTGAGAGAAGATTTTTTTTTAAAGATATTCCCTACATAAGCCTATGCAAAACCAAATGGCCCCGGGGCTATATAAATCTATGTAAAACCAAAGGGCCCCGGTGTGGGGGCATTTGTGGCCCTAGGGCTATAATTTGAAGAATCTTGGTAGAGGTCCATTAGATGAAGCTTCATACCAAATTTCAAAGTCCTGGGCCTTGTGGTTTCAGAGAAGAAGATTATCCCTATATAAGTCTATGTAAAACCAAAGGGCCCCGGGGCGGGGCCACTTTTGGCCCCAGCACTATAATTTGAATCATCTTGGTAGGGGTCCTTTAGAAGAAGCTTCATACCAAATATAAAAGACCTATGACTTGTGGCTTCAGAGAAGAAGATTTTTAAAGATTTTCCCTATATAAGTCTATGTAAAACCAAAAGGCCCCGGAGCAGGGGCATTTTTGGCCCAAGGGCTATAATTTGAACAATCTTGGTAGGGGTCCACTAGATGAAGCTTCATACCAAATATCAAAGTCCTGGGCCTTGCGGTTTCAAAGAAGAAGATTTTTAAAGATTTCCCTATATAAGCCTATGTAAAACCAAAGGGCCCCGGGGCGGGGGCATTTTTTGCCCCAGCACTATAATTTGAACAATCTTGGTAGGGGTCAACTAGATAAAGCTTCATACCAAATATCAAAGTCCTGGGCCTTGCGGTTTCAGAGAAGAAGAGTTTTAAAGATTTTCCCTATATAAGCCTATGTAAAACCAAAGGGCCCTGGGGCAGGGACATATTTGGCCTCAACACTATAATTTGAATAATCTTGTTAGGGGTCTTTCAGATGAAGCTTCATACCAAATATAAAAGACCTAGGCCTTGTGGTTTCAGAGAAGAAGATTTTTAAAGATTTTCCCTATATAAGTCTACGTAAAACCAAAGGGCCCCAGGGCGGGGGAATTTTTGGCACAAGGGCTATAATTTGAACAATCTTTGTAGAGGTCCATTAGATGAAGCTTCATTCTAAATATCAAAGTCCTGGGCCTTGCGGTTTCAGAGAAGAAGATTTTTAAAGATTCTGCCTATATAAGCCTATGTAAAACCAAAGGGCCCCGGGACGGGGGCATTTTTTGCCCCAGCACTATAATTTGAACAATCTTGGTAGCGGTCCACTAGATGAAGCTTCATACCAAATATCAAAGACCTGGGCCTTGTGGTTTCAGAGAAGAAGATTTTTAAAGATTTTCCCTATATAAGCCAATGTAAAACTAAAGGGCCCCGTGGCGGGGGCATTTTTTTCCCAGCACTATAATTTGAACAATCTTGGTAGGGGTCCACTAGATGAAGCTTCATACCAAATATCAAAGTCCTGGGCCTTGTGGTTTCAGAGAAGAAGATTTTTCAAGATTTTCCCTATATAAGCCTATGTAAAACCAGAGGGCCCCGGGGCGGGGGCATTTTTGGCCCCAGCACTATAATTTGAACAATCTTGGTAGGGGTCCACTAGATGAAGCTTCATACCAAATATCAAAGAGCTAGGCCTTGTGGTTTCAGAGAAGAAGATTTTTAAAGATTTTCCCTATATAAGCCAATGTAAAACCAAAGGGCCCCGTGGCGGGGGCATTTTTTGTCCCAGCACTATAATTTGAACAATCTTGGTAGGGGTCCACTAGATGAAGCTTCATACCAAATATCAAAGTCCTGGGCCTTGTGGTTTCAGAGAAGAAGATTTTTAAAGATTTTCCCTATATAAGCCTATGTAAAACCAAAGGGCCCCGGGGCGGGGGCATTTTTCGCCCCAGCACTATAATTTGAACAATCTTGGTAGGGGTCCACTAGATGAAGCTTCATACCAAATATCAAAGACCTGGGCCTTGTGGTTTCAGAGAAGAAGATTTTTTAAGTTTTTGGTGAAAAAAAATCTATTTTTGGCT
Source organism: Lucinisca nassula (assembly GCA_963580285.1). Lineage (NCBI taxonomy): Eukaryota > Metazoa > Mollusca > Bivalvia > Lucinida > Lucinidae > Lucinisca > Lucinisca nassula. Next base: position 6,449 of record CAUZLF010000257.1, on the reverse strand, counting down.
CCTGTGACCTAGATGTGCAACGGACCGGAACCATTTGAACAACTTTGAAAGGGGACCACCTAAGGATCATTCCTGTGAAGTTTGGTCAAAATCCGATCAGTGGTTTAGGAGGAGATGTCGTTTAAAGAAATTGTTTACGCACGCACGGACGCACTGACGCACGGACGCACGGACGCACGCACGCACGACGGACGACGGACAAAAAGTGATCCCAAAAGCTCACCTCGTCACTACGTGACGGTGAGCTAACAAGAGGGCCATGATGGCCCTGGATCGCTCACCTGATCCATAGAGTAACAAGTGGGCCCCGGGGAGGGCCATTATTGACCCTAGGGTTATAATGTGCATAATGTTGAGGGAGGTCTAAAAAGATAAAGCTTCATACCAAATACCAACAAAGGCAATAATTTGAACCATCTTGGCAAAGGTCCACTACATGAAGCTTCATACCAAATATCAAAGACCTGGGCCTTGCTGTTTCAGAGAAGAAGATTTTCATAGATTACCTCTATATAAGTCTATGTAAAACCAAAGGGCCCCGGGCGGGGGCATTTGTGGCCCGAGGGCCACAATCTTGGTAGCGGTCCACTCGATGAAGCTTCACACCAAATATCAAAGATCTGGGCCCTGCGGTTTCAGAGAAGAAGATTTTAAAAGATTTTCCCTGTATAAGCCTATGTAAAACCAAAGGCCTCCGGGGCGGGGGCCATTTTTGGCCCCAAGGCTATAATTTGAACAATCTTAGTAGAGGTCTTCCAGGTAAAGCTTCGTGCCAAATATTAAAGATCTGGGCCTTGTGGTTTCAGAGAAGAAGATTTTTTAATGATTTTCCCTATATAAGCCTATGTAAAACCAAAGGCCCCCGGGGCGGGGGCATTTTGGCTCCCAGGGCTATAATTTGAACAATCTTGGTAGAGGTCCACTAGATGAAGCTTCACACCAAATATCAAAGATCTGGACCTTGCAGTTTCAGAGAAGAAGATTTTTAAAGATTTTCCCATTATAAGCCTATGTAAAACCAAAGGCCCCCGGGGCGGGGGGCATTTTTGGCCCCAAGGCTATAATTTGAACAATCTTACTAGAGGTCCACAAGGTAAAGCTTCACACCAAATATTAAAGACCTGGGCCTTGTGGTTTCAGAGAAGAAGATTTTTTAATGATTTTTCCCTATATCAGCCTATGTAAAACCATAGGCCCCCGGGGCGCGGGCATTTTGGCCCCCAGGGCTATAATTTGAACAATCTTGGTAGAGGTCCACTAGATGAAGCTTCACACCAAATATCGAAGACCTGGGCCTTGTGGTTTCAGAGAAGAAGATTTTTAAAGATTTTCCCTGTATAAGCCTATGTAAAACCAAAGGTCCACGGGGCGGGGGCATTTTTGGCCCCGAGGCTATAATTTGAACAATCTTAGTAGAGGTCCACCAGGTAAAGCTTCACACCAAATATTAAAGATCTTGGCCTTGTGGTTTCAGAGAAGAAGATTTTTTAATGATTTTCCCTATATAAGCCTATGTAAAACCAAAGGCCCCCGAGGCGGGGGCATTTTGGCCCCTAGGGCTATAATTTGAACAATCTTGGTAGAGGTCCACTAGATGAAGCTTCACACCAAATATCAAAGATCTGGGCCTTGCGGTTTCAGAGAAGAAGATTTTTAAAGATTTTCCCTATATAAGCCTATGTAAAACCAAAGGCCCCCGGGGCGGGGGCATTTTGGTCCCCAGGGCTATAATTTGAACAATCTTGGTAGAGGTCCACTAGATGAAGCTTCATACCAAATATCGAAGACCTGGGCCTTGTGGTTTCAGAGAAGAAGAATTTTAAAGTTTTCGTTTAAAAAATCTATTTTTAGCTCCTGTGACCTAGATGTGCAATGGACCAGAACCATTTGAACAACTTTGAAAGGGGACCACCTAAGGATCATTCCTGTGAAGTTTGGTCAAAATAGGATCAGTGGTTTAGGAGGAGATGTCATTTTAAGAAAAAGTTTACGCACACACGCACACACGCACGCACGCACGCACGACGGACGACGGACAAAAAGTGATCCCAAAAGCTCACCTCGTCACTACGTGACAGGTGAGCTAACAAGAGGACCATGATGGCCCTGGATCGCTCACCTGATCCATAGAGTAACAAGTGGGCCCAGGGGAGGGCCATTATTGACCCCAGGGTTATAATGTGCATAATGTTGAGGGAGGTCTAAAAAGATGAAGCTTCATACCAAATATCAACAAAGGCTATAATTTGAACAATCTTGGCAAAGGTCTACTAGATGAAGCTACACAACAAATATCAAAGACCTGGGCCTTGCGGTTTCAGAGAAGAAGATTTTTTTAAAGATATTCCTTACATAAGCCTATGTAAAACCAAATGGCCCCGGGGCAGGGGCATTTTTGGCCTCAGGGCTATAATTTAAACAATCTTGATAGAGGTCCACTAGATGAAGCGTCACACCAAATATCAAAGACCTGGGCCTTGTTGTTTCAGAGAAGAAGATTTTCAAAGATTATCTCTATTATAAGTCTATGTAAAACCAAAGGGCCCTGGGGCGGGGGCATTTGTGGCCCCAGGGCTATAATTTTCACAATCTTGGTAGAGGTCCACTAGCTGAAGCTTCATACCAAATGTCAAAGATCTAGGCCTTGTGGTTTCAGAGTAGAAGATTTTTAAATATTTTTCCTACATAAGTCTATGAAAAACCAAAGGGCCCAGGGGCGGGGGCATTTTTGGCCCCAGGGCTATAATTTGAGCAATCTTGATAGAGGTCCACAAGATGAAGCTTCATACCAAATATCAAAGACCTGGGCCCTGCAGTTTCAGAGAAGAAGATTTTCCCTATATAAGCCTATGTAAAACCAAAGGGCCCCGGGGCGGGGGCATTTTTGGCCCCAGCACTATAATTTGAACAGTCTTGGTAGGGGTCCACTAGATGAAGCTTCATACCAAATAGCAAAGACCAGGGCCCTGCAGTTTCAGAGAAGAAGTTTTTTTAAAGATTTTCCCAATATAAGCCCATGTTAAACCAAAGGGCCCTGGGGCTGGGGCATTTTTGGCCCCAGCACTATAATTTGAACAATCTTGGTAGGGGTCCTTTAGATGAAGCTTCATACCAAATATCAAAGACCTGGGCCTTGCGGTTTCAGAGAAGAAGATTTTTAAAGGTTTTCCCTATATAAGCCTATGTAAAACCAAAGGGCCCCAGGGCGGGGGAATTTTTGGCCCCAGCACTATAATTTGAACAATCTTGGTAGGGGTCCATAAGATGAAGATTCATACCAAATATCAAAGACCTGGGCCTTGCAGTTTCAGAGAAGAAGATTTTTAAAGATTTTCCCTATATAAGCCCATGTAAAACCAAAGGGCCCCGGGGCGGGGGCATCTTTGGCCCCAGCACTATAATTTGAACAATCTTGGTAGGGGTCCAACAGATGAAGATTCATACCAAATATCAAAGACCTGGGCCTTGCAGTTTCAGAGAAGAAGATTTTTAAAGATTTTCCCTATATAAGCCCATGTAAAACCAAAGGGCCCTGGGGCGGGGGCATTTTTGGCCCCAGCACTATAATTTGAACAATCTTGGTAGGGGTCCAACAGATGGAGATTCATACCAAATATCAAAGACCTGGGCCTTGCAGTTTCAGAGAAGAAGATTTTTAAAGATTTTCCCTATATAAGCCCATGTAAAACCAAAGGGCCCAGGGGCGGGGGCATCTTTGGCCCCAGCACTATAATTTGAACAATCTTGGTAGGGGTCCACTAGATGAAGCTTCATACCAAATATCAAAGACCTGGGCCTTGCAGTTTCAGAGAAGAAGATTTTTAAAGATTTTCCCTATTTTAGCCCATGTAAAACCAAAGGGCCCCGGGGCGGGGGCATTTTTGGCCCCAGCACTATAATTTGAACAATCTTGGTAGGGGTCCACTAGATGAAGCTTCATACCAAATATCAAAGACCTGGGCCTTGCAGTTTCAGAGAAGAAGATTTTTTAAGTTTTCGGTGAAAAAAATCCATTTTTGGCTCCTGTGACCTATATGTGCAACGGACCGGAACCATTTGAACAACTTTGAAAGGGGACCACCTAAGGATCATTCCTGTGAAGTTTGGTCAAAATCCGCTCAGTGGTTTAGGAGGAGATGTCGTTTGAAGAAATTGTTTACGCACGCACGGACGCACGCACGCACGGACGCACGGACGGACGCACGACGGACGACGGACAAAAAGTGATCCCAAAAGCTCACCTCGTCACTACGTGACGGTGAGCTAAAAACACAAAATCTGTTGAGGCTAATAAGGAGAATATTTTCATTAAGTCTCAGCCTCATAAAGCATACGGTTTCTGAGGAGATGATTTTTAAGTTTTATTTTCTTTTTTTTGCATTTTTGTCTCCGTGGCAACCAATAAAATTGAGCAGTAGGCCTAAAATCATATAGCAGATGCTAGATTGCTTAAGGAACATTTCTATGAAGTTTTGTCCCTATATCTGCAAAGGCTTGGCAGTTAATGTGATTTTTTAATTTTCCCCATTGTAAGTCTATGGGAGCTCTAAGTTGCTATAGCAACCAAACTGAAAAGCCGATTTTCATAAAAACACAAACTTTTAATACCCCAACCCAAGCATGCTACAGATAAAATTTGGGCCCAATCGACCCAGTGGTTTCAGAGGAGATGTCGTTTGAAAGTGTTGACGACGCAGACGCAGACGACGATGACGCCGACGACGACGGACAACTGCCTATCCTAAAAGCTCCCCCGGAGCCTTCGGCTCTGGTGAGCTAAAAACACAAACTTTCAATCCCCCAACCCAAGGATGCTACAGATGAAATTTGGGCTGAATCGGTCCAGTGGTTTCAGAGGAGATTCACAAGCTGGTGTCAATGAATGTGCCTTATCATAAGTAAGATGAATATATATGGTTTAGGGGTGGGGCTCTGAACAGTTTCTAAGATATAAGGCCTTTTGTGAAGTGCAGGGGTGGGGCAAGGCCCAGGGAGACCCCCAGGTTGGTGTCAATGAAAGTGTCTTATCATAAGGTACAAGAATATATATGGTTTAGGGGTGGGGATCTGTATGGTTTCCGAGATATTGTGATATTATGAAATGGAGGGGGTGGGGCATGGCCCCAGCACATCCCTGGGGACCCCCAGGTTGGTGTCACTGAATGTGTCTCATCATAATGAACAAGAACATATATGGTTTAGGGGTGGGGATCTGAACAGTTTCTGAGATATATGGCCTTTTGTGAAGTGAAGGTGTGGGGCATGGCTCCAGTGCACCCCGAAAGACCCCCAATTTGGGGTCAATGAATGCGTCTTATCATAAGAAGCAAGAATATATATGGTTTAGGGGTGGGGATCTGTAAGGTTTCCGAGATATTGGGCCTTTTATGAAATGGAGGGGCGGGACATGGCCCCGGCGCATCCCGGGGGACCCCCAGTTTGATGTCACTGAATGCTTCTTATCATAAGGAACAAGAGTATATAGGGTTCAGGGGTGGGGATCTGAATGGTTTCCGAGATATTGGGCCTTTTATGAAGTGGAGGGGGTGGGGCATGGCCTCGGCACATCCCGGAGGACCTCCAGGTTGGTGTCACTGAATGCGTCTTATCAATAGGAACAAGAATATATATGGTTTAGGGGTGGGGATCTGTAAGGTTTCTGAGATATGTCATTTTATGAAGTACTGGCGGCGGGGCATGGCCCCGGCACAACCTACTGGACCCCCAGGATGACATAACAGCATATGGCTGAGAGAAGTTTACTAAAGGAACATTTCTATGAAAGTTTTGTCAAAATATCTGCAAAGGCTTTGTAGTTAATGCCATTTTTCAATTTTCCCCATTATAAGTCTATGGAAAATCTAAGTTGCCATAGCAACCAAACTAAAGAGCCGAATTTCATAAAAAACACAAAACCTATAAAGGCAAATATGGTGAATATTTCCATAAACTTTCAGCCTCATAGAGCATACGGTTTCTGAGGAGATGATTTTTTAAGTATTTTTTTTCTATTTTTTCATTTTGGTTTCCATGGCAACCAATACAAATGAGCAGTAGGCCTAAAATCATATGGCAGATAGTAGATTGCCTAAGGAATATTTCTATGAAAGTTTTGTCAAAATATCTGCAGTGGCTTGGCAGAAAATGCCATTTTTCAATTTTCCCCATTATAAGTCTATGGAAACTCTAAGTTGCCATAGCAACCAAACCAATGAGCCGAATTTCATAAAAAACACAAACTTTCAATCCCCCAACCCAAGGATGCTACAGATGAAATTTGGGCTGAATCGGTCCAGTGGTTTCAGAGGAGATGTCGTTTGAAAGTGTTGACGACGCAGACGCAGACGACGACGACGCAGACGACGACGGACAACTGCCTATCCTAAAAGCTCCCCCGGAGCCTTCGGCTCTGGTGAGCTAAAAAACTAGAGAAAGTGACCAGTGGGTCA
>CAUZLF010000256.1:0-132925 GCA_963580285.1 Lucinisca nassula | reverse complement strand
AGATTTTAGAAAGAAAAAAAAGTAGTGACCAACGAACTGGTCTTTGACTAGGCCACGCTGGTTGGGAAACTCAGGTATTGGGAAATTGAAAATATGGTAGATGAAATCTGGCATGTCTGAATGATGTGAGCAATAATTTATAATCGAGATACTGATGTTCATATTCGTTGAGTGAGTGAGTGAGTTTTAGTTTTACGTCCCACCAACAGCTAAGGTCATACGGAGACGGGACCTGGGTTTAAAGACTCATCCGAAAGTCTGGAGAAGCCCGGGATCGATCCTGCGATCCCTGGTTTACAAGGCGAGTAGTCATATTCGTTGAACAAGTGTAAGAGCAATATTGGTACATGTATGTCGTTCATTACGCTAATAACACGTTTTGAAATTGCAAATCACTACTGACTTTTACAGAAATTACCGAAACTGGTTCGGCAATTTTCGTAATGTTCTGGAATCTGGACTGGGGTAAACATATTTCTGAGAATACATCCAAGGCAACTAGGCCTTAAGGATTTCTTAGACGCAATTTGGCTTTTGATCCTCGGCAGATAAAGGATGTTGCATACAAAATATTAGTTCGACCTCAACTGGAGTATGCATCACCTGTTTGGCAACCCCATGTTAAAACTCAGATTCAACAGGATGAGAAGGTTCAGAGGACGGCTGCCCAATGGTGGAACAGAAATAGTGTTGGTGAAATGTTCCATGAGCTGGAATGGCCATTGCTGGTGGCCCGTCATGAGTAGTGCTCTTTAACCTTCTTTTATAAGATAAACTCGGATACAGTGTCTCTTAATAATGATAAATACTTGACCCCAGTGACAACTTCAACTCAAACAAGGGCATCAAAATTAAACAACAGTCAATATTGTAGGTACCAGGCCTATAGTGATGCCCTGAAGAATTCTTTCTTCCCTAGAGCTATACCTCAGTGGAATAGTCTTCCCCCCTCTGTGGTAAATGCCAAAACTGCAAAGGAGTTCAAAGCCGCATAGTGTAGATTGGGACCCAGAGGTATGCGTTTTAGTACACCTCTGAAAGAAGATTGTAAAGATTTTTAAGAAGTCAGCCAGTGATTTTTTTTTTTTTTTTTTTGCTACATTATAAATTTAGTGCACCACCCAAGTATGACCTACTCAGTATATGAAGATTGATTGGCATTGGGATGAAATGACATCTCAAGCCCTGTTGCTCAGTGAGACCAGTAGGGTTTATGCACGAGTCATTTGTAACCACTCCCCCCCCACCTACGGGGATAGGTGGGGGATAGCGGGGCTAATGTGCGGGGTAGTTACCCTCTGTGTTCCCCCGCAGTGCCGGGTTAATGCGGGGGTTTTGATATTATGCAAATATACCCCCAGTGGAATGAACTATTATAAACAGCGGGGCTTTGACCTTCTGGAGGCCCCCGCAGTGCAGGGCTTCTAGCAGGGCTGTGAAAAGTCATTGTCCCCGATATCCCCGTAGGTGTGTGTGTGTGGGGGGGGGGGGGGGGGGGCAGTGGTGGTTACAAATGACTGGTGCATTATAAGCATGGATGGTCCGACTCGCACCTCTTTGCTTGGGCAGGCTAAATTCCCCTAAGCAGTTTACCAGTACTCGTGTGCGGTCGGTTTCAGCTCTGCGTGGAAGCATCATGCAAAATGACCTAAATAGTGTTGACGGGGACGTCAAACCTCAAACAAACCAAACCATAGAAGAGGGAAGAACACTAGTTCTGGTAAAGGAATGTCATTTGACGAGTCACCGATAAAAATTCTGATTCCGAGACATTCCTTCCAAGCTTCCTACTTGACTTTGACTGTCAAAAACATTGACAGTGATTGAACACTCAAGACTTTCTTGATAGAAATCTTCAAACTTCAGATGAGAAACATGGCAATAGATGTATAGGTTAGCACTTGCTGTGCACTCTAAAATAAGGAAATGAAATGTTACAAAGAAGAATTCTGTGATAAAGAATCTAAGATTTTCAACCTTTGAACATCCTCCTCTTCTTCTGCTTCAGCCATTTTTATTAGTGTCGCTTAGTGTAAAAACCAAAAAAAATATATAAAAGTAGGTAGGGTAAACAACTGATATTAAGAGTCGAAATTTGAAATATAGTTTTGCTAATTAAGTATATATATATAAATATATGCTTTAATACACATTAAGATGGCAATATGATAAAAATGTTTTTACCCATCGAGCGGTAAGCGACATGAAAATTGAGGGAGTTCGATCATCTACCAGATCATGGTAGCGGAAGTCAAATTGTGCACGTTCTTCCCATGATTTCCATGTTTGGTTGACTGGTACACAGACCCTCTATTTCTGAAATAGAAGCAACCTAGACCAACGTGGGGTTGGAATCGAGACAATTCATCGACAAGACAACTCATCGACACGGTTTTTGGAGACAATTCACCGACACATTTGTTTGGAGGTTATTGGCAATCATAGGTAATTAAGGGTAATTATGGATAAGCTGTTGTTGCTTCGTCATGCGTCGGTCCTGCGCCAGGTCGATCCCTGAAATACAGATCTTTTAAAACGGGTTACAGTACATACTTGGGAGTGATCATCCATAAATAAAACGAAGAAATTTAACTATAAGTTCATTAATTTTCTTAAAAAAAAAAATATTTCTTTAACTAACGAGCAACAGAGTAAACGAACAAACGAACAAATACACATGTAGGATAAAAAATTGAGTAATATGATAATCGTTACGGTTGTAACTTTATGGCAAATGTCGATTAACGAAATAGTTTGAGTAATGATGTAATTGATTGTTTGTCCATGTTTTATATTAACTGGCACATGCCCTCAAAATTAAGTATGAAATAAATAAATAAATAAATAAATGAAAGAAACATGAAAGAAAGAAAGAATAAGATAATGTATAAGAATGAACGAAAGAAACAAGACATATAACGTGTAAGAATGAATGTGTTGTGCCGGTTCTACAACAACAACCGAAAGATCTACGACCGTCCACTAATTCTATGCAGTGACGTCATTGGACGATCCCATTCTGGCCAGACGTCATCAACTAATCCATCTCTTGACTTTCCCGACTTTGGACAACACGGACGTGTTTCAGGGTCGGGGACTTGGGAGCACAAATACAGGTAAGTTATCTTTACTTATCTTTATTATAACATTTGGCGCTGCGATGAAATTAATTGGCGCGGGATTAGTTTAATTAGGAACATGTATTAATTACCATAATTAAGGTATGAATGGGTTCGTATTTGCTCGTATTTTCTTCGATGGAATCCGGCATGTTCCGTCGAAGAAATTACGACCATTTCAATCCTTGCCATCTGTTTCTAAAATTGAATAAATCTTTCTAATAATGTTCTAAAATATAAAAATAATTATTTAATTACATATTACAAACCTAATTTTTTGATAAATTTAGGGGAAAAGTTGTATATTTTCTACTTTCGTCAATACACCATTTCGGCTATCTTCGCTCACATACGTTTCCGGCTATTATTTGTTTACTGTTGAAAACGAAAGTAGTGTCAGAAACAATTTTTTATACGTGAAAGGAAGTTTTAACAGAAAATTTCAAGGTTATTTATTCATTTATGGTCCTTTCTCTCACGTTTTGAACGTATAATTTTATCATTACCTGTACTGATGATTTTCTACGTTCCGGATGGCATTTTCAACTTGAAACCTGCATTTTGACATTTTTTCTCTAGGGTTCATTTCTGTCGACTGTTTTTTTTTTTTTTTTTTTGCGTCGATTAATATCGCCGATTTTTATCGTCGATTAACATTGACGATTTATATGTCGACGAATTTTGTTCGTCGATTGATATCGACGATTTACATTTCTGTCGACAATTTGTTGTTGTTGATTTCTATTGACAATTTTCTTTCCTGTTGTCGACAAACCTATTGTCCTCGCCATATAGCGCCAACTGATTTTTTTTGTTCTTGTTTATCTTCCTGCCTGCCGGGGCTTGAAGGAATGGATGGGTTGTGTAAAGCTTCCACGCAGACCTGATACCGACCGAACACGAGTACTGGTAAACCGCTTAGAGGATCTAAGCCGGTGCGTGTCAGACCATCCATGCTTAAAACCCTACTGGTTTATTGGGCATCAGGACTTGAGATGCCATTTCATCTCAATGTCGGGTAAAGGTCACGCATGGTTGGAAGCAACATCTACGAATTGACGTATACAATATTTATGGGGTCGTTAGACCTATATTTTGATGCTTGTATTTTTTTTTTTTTCTCTCATAGCCATTTCTCTTCTTTCACTCCTTTATTATAAATAATGCTCATTTTTGCCTTTGAAAAAGCTTTTTATTATGAAAGGGGGAGAAAGTATACATGTACGTATTGTTTGAGATGTAACTAAGGATAAGACTCTTTGGTAGCTCTGTAGTTTTGAATGGATGTCTCTATATACCTGCTTGAAAGGACTAAACTTGGTCTAAATCTTGTCACATAGTTTGATTAGCTTTGCAGCTCTGTAGCTTTGAATGGATATCTCTGTATGCCTGCTTGACAGGACTTAACTTGGTGTATATCTTGTCATATACAGTTTGATTAGCTTTGTAGCTTTGAGTGGATTTCTCTATATACCTGCTTGACTAAACTTGGTGTATATCTTCAACTTGTCATATAGTTTATCTGTTTATCAGAATTGCATGTAACTGGTAGTGTCTATTCTATATTTTCGGTATACCCCCGATAATTTGCACCTGTCCTTGGTATTTATCAAAATGAGTTTTTTGGCGAAATTAATGGCTATGTGCTTTACCTTTGCTTTGCTGTACATAGAATGACTCATCCTTCTGAGAATGGTAAAAATGTATATCAGATTCATTCCTGAAACTGCGAGTTAATAAAAGATTTTGCTTGGATATCTTCGATTATTTCTTGCTGAACTTTGTACGGTAAATTTGCATTATAAACTTTGTGTGTGCCCTTGCATTTGTAGCTTTAATGCTGAATCTTTTGGCTTATAATTTATACTGTAGGAATGTATTTTAGTATTAGTTTTAATTGTTTATTTGGAATCAGTGTGTGTGGATATGGATGCTGATTTAGCTTGTAGGTTGATCAGCTGATATGTTCACATATGCAGAATATGTGGATCCTTGGGAATTATCATCCAGTAACTAAGTAGTCTTTGTATGGCACACCTATGTATTTTGGGCGGTAGCTTTATTTGTTTATTTGGAAGCATTGTTCAGTGTGTGTGGATGTGGAGGCTGATATAGCTTGTAGGTTGATCAGCTGATGTGTCCACATATGCAGAATATTGCGAATGTTGAAAAATATGCACTGTACTGGTTAACTGCTCAGGACTGAGCTTGCCCAGGAGAAGTGCTGTTAGGTTGACTGGCTGGCTCGACATTACCTTGATAATATTTTCTAGGCCGTAAATCCAAAATTGCTTGTTTATTGCTTTGCATTCATGCCACTATTCCAGTGTGCACTGAAACACGTTTTATGTACATGTACACTGTGATATACATGTGTTCAGGGCATTTGCTGAACTACATTCTGCTAGATTTAAATATTATATTACTGTATGTATGTATGTCAAGGTTCAGTTTTTGAACCCCTCCACTGCATACTTGTTCTGTCAACATTTCTGAGGAGCCCCTTCTCAGAATTTGATATGAGAGTGGGAATGGAGTATGACACCTGGATCATTTATTTGTAAATGCTATGCTGCTTGATCAGGTTTGTCCTCATTGGCTATACTCCCTTCTGTCATTCCTTTTTGACTTTTATATAAATCATTTCAACATGGAACAAAACATAAGTTGCTCTCTATCATATATTTACATAAACTGTCAGATCTGGAGAGCTCGGTGATTGGCATAAATCTGGAGAGCTCGGTGATTGGCATAAATTATATTTGAACACCTGGAAATTAAATTTCAGTATATCAGACAATATCTCTTGGTAAGGGTTCTATTACATTTCAGAAATATTCATAATTTGACTTTATTTCCAGCAGAATCCAAAAACAGTAAGTATTATTTTAAGATTTAATGTTTGGTTCCATTTGCAGTATTCCAGGCTTTACTTAAGATGTGTATGCTAAAATTTGTTCATGTATTCATTTATCTATATTTGTTCCACATGTACATAAAACATCATGTACAGCAGAACGTATTTAACCACAACAGTTTCTACCTCGAATTGATTTTGTAATTTTATCAGGCTGGTGTATGTAGTACATCAGAGTGATATTTGTAGTTTTGTCAGGCTGGCGTTTATAGGCGCCAGAGTGACATTGTCATGCATGTGCTAGAAGGGTACATGTGTGATGTTTAATATTTGTCATGCTGGTTCATACATTGGGCCAGAGTGATATTTTATGTAGCACAAGTGTGATTATTTCTATTATAGGAATTGTCATGCTGGTACAATTATTGTGCCAGAGTGATATCTTGTCATGCTGTGCATAAAGTGTACATGTGTGATATTTGTAATGCCAGTGTGATGTTTGGTCATGTATGTGCATAAGAGTGCATATATGTGATTTTTGTCATGTATGAATAATAGTTAATTGTGGTAGAGTCTGTCCTGTTTATTGCTCAGTACAATTTTGAACATACTATTTTACACTTGACAGCGATATTTTTTGTTATGTGGAACAAGCACAACTAAATACAATCAATATTTCTAAATCATACTGATAAAAAAAAACTATATATACAGTTGCTTGTCCTTTCAATTTATGTAAAGCATACACATTGTAGTGACTCTTGGATATTGTTTTTATTGGCTTTTTACACATTTGTGTTATTTTTATTTAGCAGTCATCTTTGGTTCTGATAGTTAAAATTCTTTATTTTTTTGTTGCTAGTTATGTTTCTAAAGTCAACCGAGACTCCAGTGCTTACATTGCTTTATGTTGTCCTTTCAGTGTTTAGCACTTTAATTCTTTGTAGACCCTTGTTACTGACAACTTGTGTGCAGTGGCTATGTACATAATTGTAATTTTCTATAAACTCAAATTTAGTCTTCCTTACAACATGTATATAATGTATACTAACTAAATTGTACCATACTGTTTATTCAGCAAATCAGTCACCAAAAAGACTTGCCGTCTAGGAAGGTATTACTCAGGAAATAGTTACTCATTAGAAAGAAGTTACTCAGGCCAATCGCTGAAATCATTTTACCAATATTTGTAATCAAAATTAAGTTATATTAGACACGGTCATAGTGGTCAGTTACTGTAAAAAAATATGCATTCTTTTATCAATTTAAAGAATATCAGTCTTTCAAATTAAGCCTCATTACAGCATAGTTATATCCACAACAAGTCAATAATTGCACATTCACTATTATTTAAGCGAATATTTAGAGATAATTAGAACTTCCATTTCAATCAGTTTATGTGTAAGAATTATATTCATAAACCTAGATCTTGTTTATTATAAAAGTTAGATTTTGTACTTAGAGCCAATTTAGATGTTCTGTATTAACCTCCTTTTTCATTAAAAGAGGCGTGAAAAATCATTTGTGGATTTCCATATCTTTACTTTGTACTTATAGCTTTCTTTAGCCACTTTTAGGTCTTTTCATAAAAGGAGGCGAGTGTTGTGCCGGTTCTACAACAACAACCGCAAGATCTACGACCGTCCACTAATTCTATGCAGTGACGTCATTGGACGATCCCATTCTGGCCAGACGTCATCAACTAATCCATCTCTTGACCTTCCCGACTTTGGACAACACGGACGTGTTTCAGAGTCGGGGACTTGGGAGCACAAATACAGGTAAGTCATCTTTACTTATCTGTATTATAACATTTGGCGCTGCGAGCAGGGTTATTCTGGCCAATCGTCGACCACTTCCGTCCTCTTGACCTTCCCGACTTTGGACAACACAGACGTGTTTCAGAGTCGGGGACTTGGGAGCACCAATTTAGGTAAGTTATCTTTACTTATCTTTATTATAACAAATGAAAGAAAGAAAAATAGATTGACAGACAGACAGACAGTTTAAAAACGCATATAAAGACTCGCGACATACATACATACATACATACATACATACATACATACATACATGCATGCATGCATGCATGCATACATACATACATACATACATACATATGCACGTGCGAACGGGCGGGCAGGCAGACAGAGGCAGAGAGTTTAAAAAATCATATAATAGCTTACCAGTATTTCACATTCTACATAATAATGTGTCGATGAGTTGTCTTCAAAAAGTGTCAATGAGTTGTCTTCAATTGTGTCGATGAATTGTCTCCAAAAACCGTGTCGATGAGTTGTCTTGCCGATGAATTGTCTTGTTCCCGTGGGGTGCACACTGTCCGGAAATTGTCCGGGTAATGGGGGTTTGTGGTGCGTTATCCCTAATTTATCCACTTCGGATGGTCAAAAATTAATAAAAATAGTATCAAATAAAAGTTTAAGCTCCATTATCAAAGCGAAAAAAAAAATTTAGGAGTCAATTTTTTAAATTAATTTGTCCGGGACATTCTCGGACAAATAAACTTCAGAAATGGACGCTTTAACTGTTTAAAATGAAAAATATTGTTTAATAATATTTTAGAATGGAGCTTGAAATTTTATTTGATACTAATTTTATTAATTTCTGACTACCCGAAGTAGAGATATTAGGGATTACCCACCACTACACCCCCCCCCCCCCCCATTTCCCGGACAATTCCCGGCCATTTCCCGGACAATTCACCTCTGAAGCGACAGTTAAAGTAGCACCTCTAAAGCGAGATGGAATAAACCTTGCAGACGCCAACACCAAGGCTGAAATACTGAACTATCAGTTCACATCAGTTTTCACCAACGAAGACACACAGTCGCCCCTCCCAGATCTGGGTCCCTCACCATACCCAGACGCCCCTCCCATAAGTGTCACAGAAAACGGAGTTCTCAAACTCCTACAAGGCCTCAATCCGAACAAGGCAACCGGACCAGATGCCATCCCATCCAGATTCTTTAAGGAAATGGCACAGCCTCTAGCTCCGGCACTCACCCTTATCTTCCAGGCAACTTTAGACCAGGGGGAAGTCCCAGTCGACTGGAAGACCGCAAACGTCACCCCTATCTACAAAAAGGGCGATAAGGGCAAGCCTTCCAACTACAGACCGATCAGTCTCACCCCTTTAACATACAAGCTGCTCGAGCATGTCATACACAGCTGCTTGATGAAGTTCTTCGATAGACACAACATCATCAGTGAATACCAGCACGGGTTCAGGAAGCACCGCTCCTGTGAATCACAGCTCATCACCACAGTGAATGATCTTGTCACTGGCCTGGATAAGTCCAAACAGATTGATACAATCCTTTTGGACTTCTCCAAAGCCTATAACAAGGTACCGCACGAACGTCTGCTCCTGAAGTTACAACACTATGGAGTCAGACACAACACACTCGAGTGGATCCGCAGCTTCTTGAGCCATCGCAGCCAGCAAGTTCTACTAGATGGGACCTCTTCGAGATCTACACCAGTCACCTCAGGAGTCCCCCAAGGCACAGTACTAGGACCTCTCCTATTCATGGCCTATATAAATGACTTGGGGGTCTAACTGATGGTTTTCGTTTGCTCCAGCATTTCAGTGGTTTCTTGCTGTCGAGTCCTCACCTTTGTCTCACCTCTGTGGTTCTTTGATTATTTGTGTTCACGGAGATGTTGCACTGATGGGTTAGGGGGCCTTCATGCGGACTGAACAAATTATTTGTCTAAATCGCGACAGAAGTAAGGGCGAGGATTGTGGCCACGTAAAATCGATTTAAGGCCGCCAGTGGAAATCTTTCCACTGACCGTTCCAAGGCGGTTCTTCTGTGGCGGCTTATTTATGTTGTTGTTTGTTTCTTACTGTGTGTATCACTTGTGTCTTTTTATTTTGGATGGCCATATGGCCATTTTGTGGGAGAGTGACTGTCCTTATGGCCTTCCTTTGTTTAGGTTTCCATTATGGTCTGGTCGCTTAATGTTTGTGTTTCTTTCCCTTTGGTGGCTTTGATGGGTGGAGGAAGTTAATTGTATCGATTCCTGATCTTTGTTTTACTTCTACTTTGCCTGAGTGTGTTAAAGCTTCCATCTGTCGCCTCTTTGCTGACGACTCCCTGCTCTACAAAGAGATCAACACAGCAGAGGATGCAAAGCTACTCCAGGAGGATCTAGTTAGACTACAGGATTGGGAGAGGACATGGCTGATGGAATTCAACGCTGACAAGTGCGAGGTCCTTCGAATCTCCAACAAGCGGAAGATTGTCGAAGCCACCTACACCATCCATGGCCAGACTCTACAGGAGACCAAGAAGGCCAAGTACTTGGGCGTCGTACTCTCCTCCAACATGTCTTGGAATGCTCATATCGACTCCGTCACCCAAAAGGCCAACAACACACTAGCCTTCCTAAGGAGAAATTTAGGTTCATGCCCCAAGTCCACCAAGGAGGAATGCTACAAAACCCTCGTCAGGCCACAGACAGAATATGCATCCACCGTCTAGGACCCCTACACCAAGGCCCTCACACATCGTGTCGAGATGGTACAACGCAGAGCTGCCAGATTCGTTTCTGGGGTTTACCGCCGAACAAGCATCGTTAGTACCATGCTCGACACCCTGGGTTGGGAAAGCCTCCAAGACCGCAGAAGGCAAGCCAAGGCTGTAATGATGTACCAGATTGTAACCGGACTTGTCGCCGTCAGCGTTCCCACCTCCATACACCACCAAGGCGTAACTACAAGAGGACACTGCAACCGGTTCATCCCTCCTTTCTGCAGAACCCAGACGATGAAGGGGTCCTTCTTCCATACGGCAGTTTTCATCTGGAACCAACTCCCTGACGGCCTTGTCGCAACCCCCAGCTTTGAGACCTTCAAGTCTGGGATCGCCGCAGCCCACCATTTCTAAGCCAGCTGGCGGTTTTTAACCTGTTTTTAGTTTTGGACCCTCCCTCACACATGTACATAATCACCACGGTGCGAGTATGCTAGCAGATTTGCAGCCCTGCACGACACAAGAAGAAAAAGAAGAAGAATTCCCGGACATTAGTGTTCGCCCCTTTCGCCGCCATCTTTGTTACGTATGGTGTGACGTATCTACCAGAGTAACACGCGCTTTAGTCTGGTTCGACCAGAGCGACGTCACGGCTTTCCCGCCATGCTACCAGACCGCTACCAGACTGAGTTCGATCACACTTTGGTTAACCGTGGTCAACAATGGTACTTGATCGAACTACTTCATTGTCTACGCCCACGGACGTAGACTATCTAATGATGAGGTAGTTCGACCACGAACCGTGGTTAACCATGGTTAACCAGTGGTTAACCAAAGTGTGATCGAACTCAGTCTGGTAGCGGTCTGGTAGCATTGCGGAAGTGTCGTGACGTCACTCTGGTCGAACCAGAGTAAAGCGTTGGTTACTCTGGTAGATACGTCACACCATACGTAACAAAGATGGCGGCGAAAGGTGCGAACACTAATGCCCGGGAATTGACTGCTTCTATTCAAGAAATAGAGGGTCTGTGTGCCAGTCAACCAAACATCTACCAGACGTCGTTCGATCACACTGGTGAAGAAGCATGGAAATCATGGGAAGAACGTGCACAATTTGACTTCCGCTACCATGGTCTGGTAGATGACTTTTGCTCCGAAGGTCACGTCTGGCTGAATGACTTCCTGTTGACTGGTCATCACAATCAATATGAAATTAGGCACAGCCTAGATCCGGACATGAGCAGTACCCTACGAATGACAGGGGTCAGTTAATGTTTAAAGGCAAAGATGTCGGATAGTGTTTTAACCCACCTGAAGTCCGAACACTAGAGGGGAAGTGAATAATTGATGACAACAAACCACTTTACCAATATACAGATGCGGATAAGCTTTATCTTACGTTCCTTGTTGAAACAGACAGCATTTTCGGTTTTGTATAGCTTTACTTGAGAGCATTCTTGCTGACTGTATAGCCTTTGAGAGCATACTACTGACTGTCAACATGGTTTCCGAAGTCAAAGGTCTTACAAAACGAAACTAGTATTGGGTCGCTAGACTTTGCAGACACCAGTGTACCCTAAGAAGGAGGAACTATACAGAAAGAAGCACTTCGGCTACAGTCGGCTAGTACTCGGGGAAGTCGGTGTGACGTCACCAAATCACCACACACTGCATGATCTCTGGGTGGACACGTAGAGACTACTCCAGCTACAGACCTCCACCAAGACGGACCTCCTCACGGAACCAACGCTGTGAGCAGTTGAGACTACTCCTGCCCAGCTACCGTCTTGGGGTAAGTTAGAGTCACAACACTAGTTCAATTTTACCATGACATTGAGGGCAATCTGGATGGGTCCATAAATCATGGCCACAAACAGACTGATTGGTCATCATGGACTTCGCCAAGGTCTTTGACAAGGTTGAAATTAAGGTACCTCACAGAAGGCTTTATATAAACTCGACTACTATGGGTTAAGAGGATCCACATATAGGTGGATAAGCTCATGGCTCTCTGAGCGCTCACAACAAGTTGTACTTGATGGCCAAGGGTCTGATCCAGTCCCTGTTTTGCATGATGAGGTCTGCATGATGAGGCCGGCCATCAAGGCAGAGACCGCACTATGTCCCTGGTAAAATCTCGGTTTTACTGGCCTGGGATGGATGGTGACATTGAAAAGAAAGTCAGAAACTGTCCCAGATGCATCCGAAGAAAGTCTCGAGAGCGGGCTCCAGCAAAACTTGTGACTGTAGAGTCCACTTATCCCATGGACTTGGTATGCATGGATTTTCTGTCTCTTGAGACATCAGCGGGTGGTTACGAAAACATCTTGGTAATTACAGACCATTTCACCCGCTATGCTCAGGCCATACCAACCAAGAACCAAACGGCCAAGACAACCGCTAAAGTTCTCTTCGAAAACTTCATCTGTCACTATGGGTTTCCATCCCGTTTACATAGTGACCAGGGCCGCAATTTTGAGAGCCAGGTTATTAAAGAGCTGTGTTCCATTGCTAACGTTGACAAGTCTAGGACTACACCCTACCATCCCATGGGTAATGGAATGCCCGAGCGCTTTAACCAGACTCTACTCAATATGTTGGGTACTTTGGAAGATGACCAGAAGTCAAACTGGAAGTCATACGTTGCGCCCTTGGTTCATGCCTACAACTCAACCCGTCATGAGACCACTGGATTTTCCCCGCATTATTTAATGTTTGGGCGACACCCTAGACTGGCGGTTGATGCCTTTCTAGGCATAAATCCAGACAGTAGGCATGCTAACCAGACAAAGTTTGCAGCCGATCTGAAAAAGAGGCTCGACTTTGCCTATAAGACAGCCACCAAGGAGGCCCGTCGCCAGGGCAGAAGGCATAAGGAAACTTATGACCTCAAAGCTCGGGATGCCCAGCTTTTGCCCGGTGACCGGGTACTGGTGCGCAACGTCGGACTGAGGGGAAAGTGCAAGCTGGCAGATAAATGGGAGAAAGAAGTGTACTTGGTTGTTGAACAGCCAAATACAGAGGTTCCTGTGTACGTTGTCAAACGTGAACATGGGAGGAGCATCCGAAGGATGCTGCACAGGAATCTCCTTCTTCCATTCATGGCCCTTCCAGCATCCAAACAACGCTCCCCGGATACAGATATATCACCAAATAGCAGTTCTCAACCGTCACCTGTTGAGGGTACAACTGCCGGTGATATCAATGTTCCGGGTGGAGCGGCAGGTAGTGCAGCCTCACCTGCACCAGACTCTGCAGTTCCAGATAGTCCGAACATGCTGGATGCACCGGTATCCCCTAGTGTGGTGATACCTCCAGAGAGATCGTCATTGAATCCTTTGGCGAAACCCTTCAGTCCTGCTCCGGGGTCTCAACCAAATACGTCCAACAAGGCATAGGCAGAGACCAAGGTGGCAGACAGGAGGGGACTGGTTATTTTAAATTTTCGAATTTTTTTAACTGAATTAACAGCTGACATGGTTTCCTGGTTTCCTGTGTGTGTTTTAACTATTTTAATTGAAATGTCGAGACGACATTTTTTCACAGAGGGGGAGGGGAGCGTGTGACAATTACGCTAAATATATTCTGGAGAGAGGCTTCGAAACAAAAAGTTTTCATTTAAACGGGTTGCTGGGTTGCAGTCGAGTGACGATGCATGGCTTGTCATGGCGTCTCTGGAGAGCTTGTATGTTGTCAGAGTGCTCTTGGCACGTGCCGCACTGGAATGCAATTCTGCTGACCCTTTGTTTTTCTTTCTTAAATTCGTCTTCTGCTGGGTTGCAGTTGGTTGACGGTGCATGATTTATCATGGCGTCTCTAGAGAGCCTGTGTGTTGTTAGAGTGCCGTTGATACGTGGTGCACTTGACTGCCAACTGCAACCCAGCAGAAGACAACAGAGATAGATGTTTCCATGTTTTTGGAGATGTCAAAAACCTTCCCTTCCCGACCTCGTCATCTGATAAATATAATAAATATCCTTAGCAATAAGGAATATATAAAATAGGTGTCCTTTGAGGTGGTCGTAAGACCTACCTCCGCCAGAGACAAAGTTAGACTGACAAAGGCGTGTGTAAGAAAGTGCGCATGCGGTGTTAACCAGTGACGTGATAAACGCGCGAAGCTTACATAAGGACACGGAAGTAGATATGCGCTAATGATGATGACATGCTTAAATGCTTAATGATATATGAAAAAGATGAGTTTATGAAGTATCAAAATGACTATCATTAGGGGGAAATTACTGGAAATGACTAGAAAGTCCAAAGCACAAGCGCTCCCCAGTTTCCATAATTTCACTCTGTGACATTCTCCCCCTCTTCGGGAAATGTCGTCCCGACATTTAAATTACTAAAATAAACTAACTCTCATGATTTAAAGATTTCTTTAACTACACCTTGCCTTATAAATAAATTTGCCAGATCTGTATGTTATTAACACAAAATCTGAAAAATAACTAAGAACACAAAGATATGGCTTCGAATCTTATCAGCAAGTGAAGTTAATCATACCTAACACTTTGCCAGGTAAACCCTTATCAAAATGCGCTGTCATAAATGCTGCACAGTATGCACAGCGCAAAAGATAAAACTTTATATACAGAACTTAGACAAAAAATCTTTTATTGATAGCGCGTAATAGGACACTCCTTACTGGTTTAGCTTCAAACGGCCAAACATTAAAACCAGGCTAAGATTGCTTATCCTAAAACACAGCCAAAATGGAAGTATCATATAAAAATACATTATTTACGCGCTGGACTGGAGAGAGGAAATATAACAGAACTATTCAATTCTTACGAAATTATTCACCCTTCCACGAAAGCACAAGTCAGAAGCACGAACCGGCCACGGTCTGATTGGGATAGCCCCCACCTAGGTTGTAACCAACCCATGTCCAAGCAAGCGCGAAATCATGTCAAGGCGAATTTTTTTATTTTTTTAGAACTTTCTTACCAGTTTGCAGTCAAGTGCACCACGTATCAACGGCACTCTAACAACACACAGGCTCTCTAGAGTCGCCATGATAAATCATGCACCGTCAACCAACTGCAACCCAGCAGAAGACGAATTTAAGAAAGAAAAACAAAGGGTCAGCAGAATTGCATTCCAGTGCGGCACGTGCCAAGAG
Source organism: Lucinisca nassula (assembly GCA_963580285.1). Lineage (NCBI taxonomy): Eukaryota > Metazoa > Mollusca > Bivalvia > Lucinida > Lucinidae > Lucinisca > Lucinisca nassula. Next base: position 117,322 of record CAUZLF010000256.1, on the reverse strand, counting down.
CACTCTGACAACATGTCGCGGGTAGATTTAAATAGATGATTGTGATAGGCTGTGGCCACTGTTGATTGGATGGATGTCACATGATGTTGATGTTATGGTGATGGATGACCACAGCCGGACTTCTCCCACTGTCTCGAGGGGGTTCGGGGTTAATTAACGACAACAGAGATAGATGTTTCCATGTTTTTGGAGATGTCAAAAACCTTCCCTTCCCGACCTCGTCATCTGATAAATATAATAAATATCCTTAGCAATAAGGAATATATAAAATAGGTGTCCTTTGAGGTGGTCGTAAGACCTACCTCCGCCAGAGACAAAGTTAGACTGACAAAGGCGTGTGTAAGAAAGTGCGCATGCGGTGTTAACCAGTGACGTGATAAACGCGCGAAGCTTACATAAGGACACGGAAGTAGATATGCGCTAATGATGATGACATGCTTAAATGCTTAATGATATATGAAAAAGATGAGTTTATGAAGTATCAAAATGACTATCATTAGGGGGAAATTACTGGAAATGACTAGAAAGTCCAAAGCACAAGCGCTCCCCAGTTTCCATAATTTCACTCTGTGACATCTGGATTCCCCCAAGATTCGGTCCTTGGACCGGTCTTCTCCTTGGTTTTCATCAATGATCTGCCTGATAGTATAAACATATTTTATTGCATCATAAATCAAGCAACAGGGTCGGGCCACACGTTCTGCCAACATTAGTTACGGCCCTCCCCTACAAAACAGTATTACAGTAATATATACATGCACATGATAGTGGCAAATACAGAGACATTGTGAATACTTCATATGGAGTGATATAACAAATATACATACATCACATTTTCCAAAGATGATGAGAAAAAGAAAAAAATGGTGGGAAAAATGTATAAGATGTATAATGAATAATTAAATAAAGAAAAAAACAGTGTGATAAAAATAATAAAGTGAAAATGGAATGAGATGTCATGCTGGCCTAAGTGAGCAGCCTGATAATATAAGGTCATCGGTCCGTATGTTGTGGATGAACGCTCACTTGTTGGTTGTACGACGTTATGCTGGATGGAGTTCTTATGCAAACATGGCAAAAAATAACTCCAATGCCTCATGGGGCGGCATTCAGATTGTTGCACTCTTGGGTGATGACGTTCAGTTACCACCTGTCTGTGATTCCCCAGTATACCTCTACAAAAGCAAAACATCTGCAACTCTACATTGGGCACTTGTCTGGAGAGCGTTTCAAGTGACTATAAGCTTAAAAACAATTGTTAGACAAAGGATGTTGCATATAAAACATTGGTTCGCCCTCAACTTGAATATCTGCATCACACATTTGGCATCCCTATGTTAAAACTCAGACTCACCAGGTGCAGAAGGTGCTCGATGGATCTGCCGGCGATGGCGAAATAGAAGTAGTGTCGGTGACGTACTGAATGAGCTAGAGTGGCCGCCCCTAGAGGCCCGCCGTGAGCAGTCCTCTTTAACCTTCTTCTATAAGATACACTCTGATACAGTGTCTATTGATAAAGATAGGTACTTGACCCCTGTAACAGTGTCAACCCAAACAAGGGCATCAAAAGAAAACAACTCACAATATCGTAGGTACCAGTCCGATAGTGATGCCCTGAAGAACTCTTTCCTTCCTAGACCTATTCCTCAATGGAATAGTCTACCCTCTTCTGCGGGGAATACCAAGACCACATGGGAGTTCTAAGCCTGTAGAGTGTATGACTGAGACTCAGAGGTACGCGTTTCAGGATACCTCTGAATAGTTTTAAGGACTCATCCAGTGACCTTTGTTTTTACCTAAATTCTAAATGTTGCCACCCAGTCAACTGAGGTAATCGCCATGTTATGTGACCGACTCAGTATAAGAAGATAGATAGTGTGTGTGTGTGTGTGTGTGTGCATGTGTGTGTGTGTGTGTGTCATTCATACCATTCGCTTCTCAGCTCTTCAATCGTCAAGATCAACTCTCAGCATGTCTGTCTCGATGAAAGAATATCGACTTCCAGAGCCACTTGTGGCTTTCTTGCAGTCATGTCGACTGCATGGGGTGCCTGAAGTGACCACAGGCCTTCAGCACCAATGCGTGACTGTCAGCCTACGCTGGGATCTGAGTACTCCAGCTCCAGCCAGATCCAAGAAGACAGTAAGGAACCAACAACCAAGACTACAACAAGCAGCGCCTCCAGCTGTCAAGACAGTCTCCACAACCACTGCGACCATCACCAGGTACAGAAACCGACGCTCCCGCCAACGCCGTCATCGCCAGCTCATCCCCAGCCCGAAGAAAGTCCACAGCCAGCAACCACCGTTCCATCACCCACAGAGAGACCACCCCCGCCTAAAGCACAACGACGCTCGTCACCAGCCCAACCCACTAGAAGAGGAAGAATCTGGACATCGGAAGAAAAAGACTTCGAGAAACTGCCACCCAACCCACAACAACCATGGCATGATAAATATCACCTGGGCAGAGCCTGGGTGGCAGCTTCTTCCGACTCCCCCACCACCATCCTAGAATTGCACTGCCTGAAAAGACCCAACGAAACGATCAACGTGGACCTTGCCGTATATGCCTTTAAGATAAAAGATACGCCCATCTTCATAATTTACAAGGGACCTACCTCAAAATACTACGACGAGCACATCTACAACTCCATCGAAAGCTACTCCTAGATACGACAATGACGGAGGGAGTGTTAGTTAGGAGGGCGCATCCCTCCTAAACCTGCACCGGACCGAGATCGTGAACTTAGGGCTGCATGTCCGAAAACCCTGTTTACCATGGGTATTGCAAGGCTACTTCATGTGTAGCCAGTCCGACGCCAATCACGCGGCCCTAAGAGAGAGCAACATGACCTAGTTTGCTCGGGCGAAACAGAGAAATCGTGATTTGCAGCCGAAATTGGCATTCATTTCTCTGTTGCTTCATGCCCACTTTCGACATGGCGTTCAAAATTCAAAATTACAGTGCTTCTATTTTACTAAGGAGAGGGCACTGGCAGATCAGCACGATTCGTAATCCGCTGACCACTGCCGCGATTCGCAGCCCAGAAGCACTAAAACTTAGCCTCCTCGCCTTCATCCTCTACCACGGCCAGACGGGCAATGGCTATGGAACACGATTTGTAGGTCGGAATTGACCAGGTTCCATAGCCGCGATTGACAGCCCACAACTATTTGGAGATTATGTCAAAAACCACGGTAACTTACAGGCCACTTTCACCTTTATTGCACCGTGACTGAGGCGAGAGGAGTACACCGGAATTAGTGTACAACTCCATGCGAAAGCCTTTCAGAAAGTGGGAAAACTAATCCTGGACACGGTCTAGGGGTAGCCTCTATGTGCTTATAGCGCCCGGTTACCTGTGTGTGTGTGTGTGTGAATCGGGTTTAACGTCGCATTCAACAATTTTTCAGTCATATCACGACGGTGTCTGGTTGCGACAGGGAGCTCAATGCTCACTTTTATAGTGCTGCCTCACTGAAGTATCATGTCCCAGACACATAACATGATACCATACCCAGTCACATTATCCTGACACTGGGTCGACCAGTCCTAGCTCTTCCCCGTAAATCTGATCGCCAAGCGAGGAGCAGCTTGTACCATTTTTAACGACTTTGGTATGTCGCGGCCCGGGATCGAACTCGTGACCTCCAGTTCCCCGGAGCGGACACTCTACCAACTGAGCTATCGGGGCCGGTATAGATAGATAGATAGATAGATAGATAGATAGATAGATAGATAGATAGATAGATAGATAGATAGATTCTTACCTGTCTTCCTGTATCTTCCGAATGTGAGTGTAGACAATGCATTGCTGATACAGTTTTATCGCCTTTAGCTTGGCGTGTCCGAGGATTGAACCTGCAGTCTACATGTACAGCTCCCAAAGCGGACGCTGTATGTAAAATAGAAATGGAGGCAATGATCAGGAATCGATACAATCAACCCACAGCTCCCATTAGAGACACCAAAGGGAAAGAAACACAAACATGAAACAACAGACCCCAACGGAAACATCAATAGCGGAAAACCAAAAGGACATTTACTTTCCCACAAAATGGCCAATAGACTATCCAAAATAAAATAGTATAAGCGACACAAACACCCAAAGACAAACCATAACAAAAATAAACCGCAACATAAGAACCACATTGGAACGGTCAGCAGAAACGAATTCCACTGGGGTGGGGTGAGGGGGGGGGGGGCTAAAATCGATCTTACGTGGCCACAATCCTCGCCCTTACATCCGTCGCGATTTAGACAAATAAAAGCTCTCATGCCATAAAATATTTACCTTGCGCAAAACTCATGCCATAAAATATTTACCTTGCGCAATTAATCTATAAGATTAAGACCACAATATTTTTTTTTCTTCTTTTTGTTGATAGCAAAGCTATATATAGACTGACCTTGACCTTGGAAACCAACGGGAATATTCACAGTTCGAGTTAAGTTTGGGGCACAATAGACTGAGAAATAGAGAAAAAGAAATGGCAAATAAGTGACAAGCAGATTCCAGTGCACTACATGCAACCATTAACACATTGGGCTATAAGTTTCAAAGTTAGGCCACTAATTTATTAATTGTACTTACCAACCTGCAACGACAAATATAGTGTTTTATTTGCAAATGATTGTGTTTATAGACAGATTTCAGTGAGATTCCTTTTCTGCAAAGATGCACACCTGCATGTCCATTTCAGTCTACAACATAAAAAATAGAAGTGGAGGCTGTTACGAGCCAGGCGTAGCAGAAAGAAAAAGCAAACAAGCCTTTTGGAAAATTTTAACAAAATTTATTTACAAGTTAACTTTAACCTGTAGAAGTAAGAAAATTAAATGTACTTAGCTCTGTTATGAAATATCCTGAATGAATCTATTTTCCTTGATCCCACAGAATTCACAGTCCAAAATGAAAAGTAATATCCTTTAACAATCCAACACAGAATTTAGAAATAACTTTTCTTAAATGCCCAAACATCAAACTCCAAAGTCTGACTCAATGAGAAAAATCAAGCTCTTTTATAGACCCTAAGATTTCCCTAGAATGTTCCACAGGGCTGTGGAATAAGATTAGGTAATTTTCTAAAAATAATGCCACCCCGAACTTTCTAGAAGATTCTAAAGTACTTTTCCTTGTAAACATGTTGTTTACAAAAATGTAATTAATCTGTGACTCAGTTTTCGAGAATCTTCTATAAGAAGATTAACAAGATATTTATATCACTATTAGGTCACAGTGGGGTGCAAGTGGGAATCAGAAAAATAAATTCTTATGCATAACACTCCCCCTCTTCGAGGAAAAGAAAGATTTATGTAATAAAGCTTTCTTTTGCTTTAAGAATAATAAAATATTGAACATAGCATATAAAATTACATGTATCTACAATCCACTTTAGTAGGAAAGAAAAACACAACTCCTGACACTGCTCAAGCTCTTGAAAGGGCATCAGGGATAATGTTATCTCTCCCTCTGATATGTCTTATGTCTAAATTATACTCTTGTAGCATAAGACTCCACCTGAGCAACCGCTGATTTTTGTTTTTCATTTTATGTATGGAAGTCAGTGGATTGTGATCACTGAAAACAACAATCGGTGCAGTAGTAGGGGTAAGATAAACTTCGAAATGTTGCAGAGCAAGAATCAGAGACAAGCACTCTTTCTCTATGGTAGAGTAATTTCTCTGATGCTTATTAAACTTTTTGGAAAAGTAGCAAACTGGATGATCCACACCATTTTCATCTTCCTGCAACAAAACACTACCTGCACCTACGTCACTAGCATCTACAGCTAGCTTAAACTCCTTTTCAAAGTTTGGTGCTAAGAGAACTGGTTCACTCTTGAGTATGGCTTTAAGTTTATCAAAAGCATTTTGGCATATTGCATTCCAATGGAATTTTGTTCTTTTGCTGAGCAAATTTGTCAAAGGCTCAGCAATGACAGAGAAATTATTACAGAACTTTCTGTAATAACCAGCCATACCAAGAAATCGCATCAGCTGTCTTTTGCACGTGGGTACGGGAAAATTTGAGATAGCCTCAACTTTAGCATCAATGGGTTTCACATGACCTTGACCTACAACATGACCTAGAAATGTCAAACTTGCATGGCAGAATTCACTTTTAGCAAGATTGTTTGTCAATTTGGCATTACTCAGTCTATCAAAGAATGCTCGAATAGTCCCAAGATGTTGATTCCACTGGTCGTTGTAGATGATAGCATCATCGATATAAGCACTGCAGCCTTCCAGCCCCGCAATTACCATGTTTATTAAGCGCTGAAATGTTGCCGGAGAGTTTTTCGTTCCAAATGGCATGACTTTATAGTTAAATAATCCGTCTGTTGTGAATGCCAAAACCTCCTTTGCTCTATCTGTGAGTGGAATTTGCCAAAATCCTTTCAGAAGGTCGAATTTCGTTATGTATTTGGCATTCCCGATGTTATCAATGCAGTCATCCATTCTTGGAATAGGAAAGCTATCTGTTTTACTTAAGGAATTAACTTTCCTAAAATCTGTACACATACGATATGTCCCATCAGGTTTTGGTACTAGAATACAAGGAGAACTCCATTCACTTTGGCTTGGTTCAATAAAGTCATTGTCTAATAGATACTGAACTTCTTCTTTAAGATATTTTTGTTTCACAGGATTCATCCTGTATGGGTGTTGTTTTACAGGTTTAGACCCATTTATGTCCACATCGTGAAATATTTTGTCTGTCCGTGTTGGAATGTCAGGAAATAAGTGTTCATATTCAAAAATCAGCTGTTTCAGTTCATTCCGCTAATTTGGCTCTAGATGTGACAGTTTCTGGTCAAGATTCCGTAGAATGTCAGAATTCTGAAGTTTTGATGATGTGGGATCCGACTTCACTGAATTAATATCCTCACAGTCATTGTCACATGAATTAAGTGGAACAGAGCTAACTAGATTGACTGATGTTAATGACGTATTATCCCTATCTATGTATTCCTTAAGCATGTTAATATGACATAGCTGCTTTAGCTTGCGCCTCCCAGGAGTGTTTATTATGTAATTTACGTCACTGATCTTTTTGTCTACAGTGTATGGACCATAATACCTGGCCTGCAACGATTTTCCTGGAATAGGCAAAAGAGCTAGTACCTTATCACCTGGTTTAAAATTCCTTTGTTTTGTCCCTATGTCATATAGCTGTTTCATTTTCCTTTGGGCTGACTGAAGATTGGTCCGAGCAGCCTCACAAGCTTTTGAAAGTCTAGTTTTGAAATCAGACACATACTGAAGTAAATTCAGGGAGGTGTCATCATTGGAGAGAAATTTCTCTTTGACAAGTTTCAAAGGACCACGAACAGCATGGCCAAATACTAATTCAAATGGACTGAAGCCAAGAGATTCTTGCACAGATTCTCTAACAGCAAATAAAAGGAGATGGATGCCTTCATCCCAATCCTTCTCTGTGTCAAAGCAATATGATCTTATCATGTTTTTTAATGTTTGATGGAATCTTTCAAGGGCGCCTTGACTTTCAGGATGATAGGCTGATGACTTATACTGTACAATGCCAAGTTCATACATTACTTGTTGAAATATTCCAGACATAAAATTTGAGCCTTGGTCTGACTGAATAGATTTAGGAAGCCCAACAAATGTGAAAAACTTCACTAAGGCCTTGACGATTGTCTTAGTTTTGATATTTCTTAAAGGAATGGCTTCAGGAAAACGTGTGGAAGCACACATAATGGTCAAAAGATATTCACAGCCGGACTTAGTTCTGGGCAAGGGACCCACACAGTCTATAATTATTCGACTGAAAGGTTCATTAAAAGCAGGTATAGGCTGCAAATGAGCCTTAGGTATAGTCTGATTGGGTTTTCCTACCATTTGGCATGTATGGCAGGACCTACAATGCTGAGAAACATCTGATTTTAACCCAGGCCAGTAAAAATGATTAAGAATCTTGTGATAGGTTTTATTTACACCCAAATGTCCTGACATGGGAGTTTCATGTGCCAAGTTTAATATTTGGGAACGGTAAACCCGTGGAACCACTATCTGGTGGTTGACAGTCCACTCGTCTTCTGCTGAGACGTCTGGTGGACGCCATTTTCTCATAAGAATGTCATTTTTGACATAATAACAGACTGGGACCTGAGCTACTTCCTGCTCATCTAAAGCCTTTTCAAACAAAGGCGAAATTTTAGGATCCTTATGCTGTTCTATAGCTAGTTGAGACCCCGACATTTTGTCATGGCCTATATCGAAAGATGAGTTATTCTCATGAAAATCTGTCTGCTTATCAGGCAGGCTTGAAGACAGAGACCTTGTTATCTCGTCATTAAAAGACTGACCCAAAAAGGTATCAGTAAAATCAAAATCCTGTTTCCCATCAGTTTGCTTGGCCTTACGTGCCATAGCCCTTGTGACTGCACAAGAAGGATAAAGATCAGGAATTTCCTGCTCAATGGGATCAGGCGGTTGGTCTATGCAAGGATTAGTAGTCAAAAGTGGGTTTACCACAACCTTATCTCCAGCTAAGTCATTGCCTAGCAACAAATGAACACCTTTAAAAGGTAAAGAAGGTCTAATACCAACAGCCACTGAACCGGATACCAAGTCTGATGACAAATAAACGTTATGAAGCGGAACATTAACAAATCCACATTCCACACCCTGAATAAGGACACTTTGGCCCATAGAAGTCTTCTCAGAAAAAGGCAGAGTATCTGCTAGAATAAGAGATTGAGAAGCTCCGGTATCTCGTAAGATTTTAATAGGGATAGGATGGGCATAACTGTCACCATTTAGTGACACAAAACCATCTGATAAGAATGGTTCATAACACTCCATAACTGTATCAGTCTCAGATAATTTGGTATCAGAAAGAGTTTCCTCCCTTACACAAGACTGTGGTTTTGGCCTTATAGAAGTCAAGCCTGTAGGCTTAAGTTCCTCTTGTCTTTCTCTTTCTTTCCTTCGCTTTAATTTTAAACACTCAGAGATCAAATGACCTGTATTTTTACAATAATAACAAACTACTTGAGATTGAGATAAGGGATTCTGGTCTTTGTTTTCACCAGAAGGTTTGGAAAAATTTGGGCTTCTGTTTTCACCTGAAGGTTTGGAAGGATTCTGGCTTTTATTTTCACCAGAAAGTTTGGGCATAGTACTAGATGTATGGCTATAACTACCAGAAGGATTACTGGGATAGAATCTTGGACCTGTCTGTGGATTATAAGGTTTTCGAGGATAAGGCCTGTTCACAAATGAGACTTTATGAGTCAAAGCATAATCATCTGCCAAACGAGAAGCTTCCTCCAAAAATTCAACCTGTCTCTCATCGAGAAAAGATTTAATGTCTGAATTTATGCACCGTTTGAACTCTTCAACAAGGACAAGCTGTCTAAGTTTGTCATGATCAGAGCCTACTTTTTTAGAAGAACACCACCTATCAAATAATTGTTCTTTGGTTCGAGCAAATTCTACATGGGTCTGGGAAATTTCTTTTTTACAGTTCCTAAATTTCTGCCTGTAAGCCTCAGGGACCAACTCATATGCCTTAAGAATAAGCTCCTTAACCAAATCATAGTCTGAGCTTTGCTCGACAGTTAGCTGAGTGTAAATGTCTCGAGCCTTTCCGACAACAACGCTTTGCAAAAGTAAGGTCCAATGCTCTTTTGGCCATTTTAAATTTTCTGCAACTTTTTCGAAATGCAAAAAATACTTATCTACCTCTTTTTCCTGAAATGGGGGAACTAATCTTATGTGCTTTGTAGCATCAAAGTAACTACCAGAGTCAAAAACAGGGGTAGGTTTCACCCTGTCCTGACCCTGGAGTTCCAATTCCTTCAGCCTTAATTGAAATTGCCTTTCCCTTTCTTTTTCTTCAATACTATATCTCATTTTTTCCTTTTCTAACTCAATCCGTTCCTCCATTTCTCTTTGTTTTTCTTCCTGTTCTAATTTTTCTTTTCGAATTCGTTCTTCCATTTCTCTTTGTTTTTCCCTCTCTCTTTCTTCCATTTCTAATCTTTCCATCTGCATTTGTCTCTGCATTTCTCTTTCTTTCTCTTCCTTTTCATTTGTTTCTTTCTGTATGCGTTCTTCCATCTCTAATCGTAATTTTTCTAATTCAATTTGCCTTCCTATTTCAATTTGTCTCATTTGCAATTCAGTATGTGAAACCATAATGAGAGACAAAGCAGATGGATCGAAAAGTTCTTCATCAACAAAAAACTGTACCAAAATATTCTTAATTTCATGCTTCTTCATGCTTGTTATGACAGCAGTGACCCCATAGCGGGAAGCAATTTCTAGCAAATCTGTCCTTTTGGCCAGATTAAACAACTCCTGAGTAGGCTGAGCCATAAAGCTTTTCAAATCAAACGACATGTTTGCTTTTTGTTTGTTTTATAAAGTATTTATGGAAATACAGATTGAGGTTAATTTTACAAAGTTTTTTTTTTTCGAAATGACAAGCCCAACGAGAATTTCACATGAAATGACAAGTACTATTTCACCTGAAATGACAATTCACATGAAATGACAATCCCCTTTATGCCTTTAGCCTGTGAAGCAACTGCCAAGTCTATATTTGACAAGAAATGACAATTACCTGCCGTCACATGAAATGTCGGTTTTAAAATGCTCGAAATGGTTTATCCCGGACGAGCCCCCAATTTCTGTTACGAGCCAGGCGTAGCAGAAAGAAAAAGCAAACAAGCTTTTTGGAAAATTTTAACAAAATTTATTTACAAGTTAACTTTAACCTGTAGAAGTAAGAAAATTAAATGTACTTAGCTCTGTTATGAAATATCCTGAATGAATCTATTTTCCTTGATCCCACAGAATTCACAGTCCAAAATGAAAAGTAATAGCATTTAACAATCCAACACAGAATTTAGAAATAACTTTTCTTAAATGCCCAAACATCAAACTCCAAAGTCTGACTCAATGAGAAAAATCAAGCTCTTTTATAGACCCTAAGATTTCCCTAGAATGTTCCACAGGGCTGTGGAATAAGATTAGGTAATTTTCTAAAAATAATGCCACCCCGAACTTTCTAGAAGATTCTAAAGTACTTTTCCTTGTAAACATGTTGTTTACAAAAATGTAATTAATCTGTGACTCAGTTTTCGAGAATCTTCTATAAGAAGATTAACAAGATATTTATATCACTATTAGGTCACAGTGGGGTGCAAGTGGGAATCAGAAAAATAAATTCTTATGCATAACAGAGGCAGAGATCAGGAATCGATACAATTAACCCACAGCTCCTGTCAGAGACACCAAAGGAAGCCCACATATGTGAGCAGATGCCATTTTCATTTCCAGGTGACGTTCTTTGCAAGTGTCACAGAAGCCCAATCTGTATGACATCTGTTCCATCTCAAAATCACTGATGCAATCCATGATCTTGTTGTATTGATGATCATCAGATACTGTAGTGGTGCTGGCAAGCTCTGCGCAGAGACATGAAGTGTCTTTTCCTTTGAGCGTATATTGCGCTTCATTCTGCTGTTGCGAATTTTTGCTTGATATTTTGTTTCTGTTCGTGTATGGTGTAGGGCGTGAACGCTCCATTATAAAAGGTGGATATTTTCATGGGAATTTTCAGTGGCTTGGAATTTGTTCATGGTATAGTGTATAGCCCCATTTACCCCACCTTTCGGCCATACTGTGATGTTGGTACGAAGGACATCACATGCTGCCTTAACCTCACAGGTTGGTTGATTTGAGGTTTAACGTCCCCATCAACACTGTAAAGGTCATTTTGGAGACGTTGCTTCCAATTTTGTGGGACTTTTACCCGACATTGAGATGAAATGACATCTCAATCCCTGTCGCCCAATGAAACCAATAGGGTTTATTAGCATGGACGCTCCGCCTCGCACCGCGGTTCCTGGACACTTAACCTCACAGACGGTGCCCGTACCATTGTTTGTTAGCATTAGCTGAATGTATGTATTGGCACAATTATTAAAAGCCGGAAAGCGACCTTTTTTATCCCCCCCCCCCCACGAGAAACTTTTATTCGGGGGGGGGGGGCGCATATAATATTTGCCCTGTTTGTCTGTTTGTTTGTTTGTCTGTCTGTCACAAAAACTTTAACCTTGATCATAACTTCAAACGTATTTGACCTAGCCCCATGAAACTTCCCACACTTATTCACCATCACAAGGGCTACATTCCGACCAAGGGCCATAACTTTGTTGTCTTTTTGACTGAACTATCTCCCCTTGAAATTTTGCAAAACTGTCTGTTTGTTTGTTTGTCTGTCTGTCCGTCACAAAAACCTTTAACCTTGATCATAACTTCAAAAGTATTTGACCTAGCCCCATGAAACTTCACACCCTTATTCACCAAGGGCCATAACTCTGTTGTCATTTTTGGCTGAATTATCTCCCCTTGAAATTTTGCAAAAAAAAAAACTCAGAAATTGGCTCCCACGGGGGGCATTGGTCACCTATAATGACAGCTCTTGTATTTTTTAGTTTTGGTTTAAAGGTCCTTTCAAGATTATTTCACTCATATCGAACCGATCGTTAATCAGAGGTGGGCGGAATCCGTAGTACCCGGAGAAAAACCACGTGACCTTCCGTTGCAGAACTTGGCGTCTCACATGTGACCCGAGCGAGGCTCGAACCACAGCGTTGAGAGACCTAATGATTAAGAGTCAGCGCTCTTATCCACTAGGCCACGGAGGCCCGTTGGAACGCTGCCTTAAGTTATCACATGTGTATAGATGAGAGCTCTCATGCTTGCAAAATAAACATATATTCATGGATATCATGCTGTTGACTTTGCCCTCATAATACAGCACATCTTTTTCATGTTTTTGTTGGACGGCAAGCTGGAATTCTGTTTTCACAAGGTTAACCAGGATGTGAAATGAAAGCTTAACCTAGAATGCGAAATTAAAGCTTAACCTAGAATGCGAAATGAAAATGTTAACCTACAATGCGAAATGAAAGAAATCGTCAATGTAGGCGTGTAGTACAAGTGGTTGTAATTCATTGTGAAAGATCGGTAATTTTCTTTTTATTTGTAATCTGTGTCTGTTATACAAGTACATATCGGCTGACAAATCATTACAACATACACGAGATAAGTTTTGTCATTTTACTTTCTAGTCCAGAGTGTGTGCTGAGCATAGACTCAAGCTTTTGTAAAAGCTACTACTTGTAAAATTGGAGGGCGATACAGAAGTAGTTCGGTCACGAACCGTGGTTAACCATGGTTAACTAATGGTTTACCAAAGTGTGGTCGAGCTCGGTCTAACCAGACTAAAGCGTTGTTTTTTTTCTGGTAAACAATGTACAAGACGGCGAGGAAAAGTAAGAAAAGCTGTTGGTCCAATGGAAAATACACATGCTAAGTGTTGTTAAAGCATGTTTATATGTAAAATGGTGCAACATATGCACAGTATGAAGATATAATCGACCCTGCTATTTGTGCAGTGTTCAAAATGGCGATCTTCCTCGTCGTCCGGCATTTCATTTCAGATTCGGAATTAATTCCATTTGACGAGATGGGGGTAGTCCCTATGCGCTTTTATCTATCTATCTATCTATCTATCTATCTATCTATCTATCTATCTATCTATCTATCGATCTATCTTCTCATACTGAGTCGGTCATATTTGGCCATTACCTCAGTTAGGTGGGTGGCTAAATTTAGAATTTAGCATAAAAAATCATCACTGGATGAGCCCTTAAAACTATTTACAATTCCAACACAGAAGTATCCTAAAACGCATACCTCTGAGTCTCAATCTTATACCGTGCGGGCTTTGAACTCCTCTGCGGTCTTGGCATTCACCACAGAAGATGGAAGACTATTCCACTGAGGAACAGTTCTAGGGAAGAAAGAGTTTTTCAGGGCATCACTATAGGACTGGTACCTACGATACTGTGAGTTATTTGCTCTTGATGCCATTGTCCTGGTTGACACTGTTGCAGGGGTCAAGTACCCATCCTTGTTAATTGATACTGTAACAGAATGTATCTTGTAGAAAAGGTTAAGGAGGACTGCTCACGACGGGCCTCCAGGGATGGCCACTCTAGCTCATCAAGCATGTCACCGACGCTACTTCTATGTCGCCATCATCTGCAGGTCCATCGAGCAGCTGTCCTCTACACCTTCTCCAGCTGCTGAATCTGAGTTTTAACATATGGGTGCCAAATGGGTGATGCATATTCAAGTTGAGGGCGAACCAATGTTTTATATGCAGATATGCAAAAGCCAAATTACGCCTAAGGAATCCTAAGATCCTAGTTGCTTTAGTTGTTATTTCCGAGATATGTTGACCCCAATCGAGATCGTCAGTGATGGTGATACCAAGTTATTTGTTAGAATGAACCTGCTCCAAAGTTTGCTGGTGAAGTGTACACTCATACATAATTTGCTTGTCCGGAAGGTGTTGTGACACCCTGATTGAATGGCATTTGGCTACATTGAACTTCATCTGCCCATCTGCTTCCCATTGTGCAAGTCGATCCAGGTCATCTTGTAAAATGCGACAGTCAGAAGAAGAATATATGTCCCTTTACAGGACACACTCATCAGCAAACAAATGGACAGATGACCTGACAGGAGATCATTGATGAATACCAAACAGAGGACCGTTCCAGATAAAACAGGGACTGGATCAGGCGCTTGGCCATCAAGTACAACTTGTTGAGAGCGCCCTGAGAGCCAGGAGCTAATCCAACTATGTGTGGATCCTCTTATCCCATAGTAGTCCAATTTGTACATTAGCCTTCTGTATGATACCTTGGCGAAGGCCTTGGCGAAATCCATGATGATCAAGTCAGTCTGTTTGTGGCCACGATTTATGGCCCCGTCCCGATTGCTCACAATGTCATGGAAGAATTGAACTAGTTGAGTTTCGCCAGACCTTCGGAAACCATGTTTTTAGTCAGCAAGTATGCTCTCAAAGGCTAAGTGCTTGTTAATGCTGCTAACCAATAAATGCTCCAGGGTTTTGCATCAGATGCATGTAAGCGACACTGGTCTATAATTTGCTGCATCATATTCCCCGCCCCGCCCCTTTTAGCGGGGTAACATTTGCTCGTCGCCAATCATCTGGTACAGTGCCCTGGGGAAGTGATTCATTGAAAATAAAGGCCAGCACAGAAGAAATTTCAGCACTACATTCCTTAAGCACCCTGGCATCCAGGCCATCTGTCCCAGATGCCTTATGTAATTTGAGCTTACCCAACGGTTAAGCGACCCCCTTGGGGTCAACTTTTATGTCCCCCATAGTAGGGAACGGACTATTACCTTTGGATGGTAGCTTACCGTCAGTTTCTCGCGTAAATGCAGATTGAAACTGTTTGTTGCACATGTTAGCCTTATCGCGCGAGTCTGTTTTCAGAATTCCGTTTTCCCTTAGAGCCCGGTTACCTTACAAACTATATCAGTCAGATTCGGAACAAGACACAAAGTAATCTCAATGCGTCAACACACGGTGTAATCGAGAGTGATGCATGCAGGATTCCAAAATAGCGTGATAGGTCAGTGGTTTGTGCACTTGCCTCTGATGCTAGAGGTCCCGGGTTCGATCCCCGGCAGTGGCGATTAAATTTCGGTGTCCGAACACGCTCCACTGGCATCATTTGCAGGGATTAATGTCATAAAGCGCACGGTCCTTAGTGTTTCCCCAGCTCTTAAAAAAGGGCATGATGATGATCAGGAAAAGGGGCACTTTCAACGCGCGAAAAAGGTCACTTTTATGTACGAATAGCCTTGTAAAAGGGCACATTCACACGCAGCACCTTGCTAAAAGGGCACATCTCTCAACTTGAAATAAAAAAGATCCTTCTCTTACCTTTTGTCTTCAATGCTAAATTATACTGCCTTTTTTTTGTCCTAAGTGAAGGGATATGTCATATTCACCAATGGTGTCAAGAAGTAAGTTTTATAAGCAAGCTTATCACTGATACAAACAATATAATTTTGGAACATGTTTGCGCCACAGCTCTCAGTCTCTAATACACACAAAATAGAAGTGGAGACACTGACATGACACTGGTTAGGCACACGTTCACACTTCATTTGTTTAATTGGTATCAATAACACTTGTTATCCAAACACAGTTATGACTTCTTAAAGTAACATAATTAAGTACAATAAACAGGAGGATTAGCAGTCAACTATAAAGGTGGACTGTCAAATGGGCAACCATTTGTTGCTAAAAAGTGTCTGAAATAGTCTTTATTTAAACAGGCATAACTTTGTTACTTTTTGGTCAATTTCAGTGATTTTTGTACCAAAAGGTAGGGCAAAATTTGCTCCATCTGCAAAAGGACATGGGACTGGATAAAAAGGCATGGCGCTAGAGAAAAGGGGCATGGCGCTAGAGAAAAGGGGCATGGCGCCGCGCCATGCTATATAGGGCTGGGACGTTAATTTGAGCCCCCCCCCCTGTGCAGGGAAAACCATCCTCTGTTCAGGTTAAAGAACCCTACCGTAATTACATGATTACTGTGTAAGCTTTTATCCTGCAGAAACCTGGAGTGTATGGAATATACACCTGCGAGTAATGGTCAAATGTGACCGATCGCAGTATCAGTAAAGAAAGAAAGAAAGAAGACTTCTCCGTAAAATAGAAGTGAAGGCAATGATCAGGAATCGATACAATTAACCAACAGCTCCCATCAGACACACCAAAGGGAAAGAAACACAAACATTAAACAACAGACCATAATGGAAACATCAATAGCGGAAGGCCAATAGGACAGTTACTTTCCCACAAAATGGCCAATAGGCTATCCAAAACATAATAATATAAGCTATACAAACACCCAAAGACAAACCATAACAAAAATTAAACCGCGGCAGAAGAACCGCCTTGGAACGGTTAGTGAAACGAATCCCACTTGGGGCTTAAATCGATTTTACGTGACCACAATCCTCGCCCTTACTTCCGTCGCGATTTAGACAAATTATTTGTTCAGTCCGCATGATAGCCTCCTAACTCATCAGTGCAACATTTCCGTGAACACAAAAAAAATCAAACACAGCCACAGAGATGAAACAACGAAGAGGACTCGACAGCAAGAAAACAATGAAATGCTAGAGCAAAAGAAAATAAACAATTAGACTCCGATATGCCCGACCAGAGACAGAGCATCAGGCACCAACCAACATTACATAGAATTAGATCTCTCTAATTCTCCGTAAGCCTTTACGCTGCAACCGTCATGGAATCTGAGGCCTCACCCACCGGCGTGCAATTAAAGAGGGAAGCAAAGTTGTCAATCGTGATTGGGTTAACTACCATGCATGCAGTTTGTCGTGTAACATTTATGTTGTACCCAATCTTTTTAACTCGAAGAATGATTTCACGAAATTGGGTGCTGAAGTCATTGCGGTTATATATTTTTCTGAAAGCCTTAATGCTGGAACCGTCATAAAATCTGAGGCCTCACCCACCGGCGTGCAACTGAAGATGGAAGCAAAGTTGTCAACCGTGATCGGGTTAACTACCATGCATGCATTCTGTCGTATAACATTTATATTGTACCCTATCTTTTTATATCGAAGAATGATTTTATGATTTTACGAAATTGATTGCTGAAGCCATTGCGTTGCAAGACCAGGACTGATGTATAGGATTGTTTACAACAGCCAATCTGTATCTCCATCCTGCCACCGTCTCTCTACAGCGGAGGAGGAACGTGTGCTACCTGGTGCCATTCTGCCGCAAAGACATGTACAGACATTCCTTCTTCCCACTGGAACCAGCTTACGGCCCCTATCACCACAACCGAGAACTTGGGCAGCTCTAAGGCAGGCCTGGCCACTCAGCAATAGATCTCAACATGTTTTTATTGGTTTTATAATTTTGTTTTTGCCGAAAATATGAAGATCTTATGATGAAAAATTATGATAGTTTTCTTATTTCTACTCAAAACATGGATTCTAACGGGTATCCACAATCTATATTTTAAAGCAGAAATAAGAAAATAATGTTTACCCCTGTAAATATGTTCTATAAAAGGCATATCCTTATGAAGCAAGAAATACACCACAGAACTTTAAAATATGAAGTGTACATGTTTTCTGGACCGGACTAACTAGTTTCGGCCAATAAAGCCTCATCAGTGACCTTCAAATATTTCCAAAATTCCACAATGGAATCAATGATCCCATAGGACAAGAAAATATACTCTACACTATAATGTAGGGTAGTGAGACTTTTTACGGCCGCAGCTGTAGTGACGTTAAATATGTTCTATAAAAGGGTTTTACTATATAAAAGTGGGGTTCAAGGGGGTCAAAATTATATAGGCGTGTTTTTGTGATGGTTCGTCGCCTCAAAAGGACAGTCACTTTCCCACAAAATAGCCAATTGGCTATCCAAAACAAAACAACATAAGCGATACACACACTCAAAGACAAACCATAACAAAAACAAACCGCGACAGAAGAACCGCCTTGGAACGGTCAGTGAAACGAACTCCACTGGGGGCTTAAATCGATTTTACGTGGCCACAATCCTCGCCCGTGAACACAAAAAGAAACAAACTACCACAGAGATGAAGCAACGTTGAGGACTCGACAGCAAGAAACCACTGAAATGCTGAAGCAAACGAAGACCAACAGTTAGACTCCAATGGGCCGACCAGAGGCAGAGAATCAGGTATCAACCAACATTACATAGACTTGGATACTCTCTAATTCTCAGTAAGCCTTTACGCTGGAACCATCATAGAATCTGAGGCCTGACCCACCGGCATGCAATTAAAGAGGGAAGCAAAGATGTCAACCGTGAATGGGTTAACTACCATGCATGCAGTCGGTCGTATAACATTAGTGCTGTACCCTATCCTTTTATACCGAAGAATGATTTTACGAAACTTGGTGCTGAAGTCATTGCATTTATATATTTTCCTGGATCTGTATACTAAGTCACCATAATATTCACGGTTGACAACATTGCGTCCCTCTTTTATTGTACGCCGGTGGGTCAGGTCTCAGATTCTATGACGGTTCCAGCGTTAAAGCTTACTGAGAATTAGAGTTTTTAATTTTATGTAATGTTGGTTGGTGCCTGATGCTCTAGATGTGGACAGGACCATCGGATTCTAACTGTTGGTCTCTTTTGCTCCAGCATTTCAGTGGTTTCTTGCTGTCGAGTCCTTACCCTTGTTTCATCTCAGTGGTTGTTTGAGTTTTGTTTTCACGGAGATGTTGCACTGATGAGTTAGGAGGACTTCATGCGGACTGAACAAATTATTTGTCTAAATCGCGACGGAAGTTATGGCGAGGTTTGTGGCCACGTAAAATCAATTTAAGCCCCCCCCCCCCCCCCGCCCAACCACCACCACCCACCCACCCACCCATCCAAGTGGAAATCGTTACACTGGCCGTTCCAACGCGGTTCTTCTGTCGGGATTTATTTTTGTTATGGTTTGTCTTTGAGTGTGTGTATCGCTTATATTATTTTGTTCAGAGTCAGAATCAGAATTGTTACTGGTGACACGTCAAATGACATTCATGCATCAGGACATGTGATGGAAAGTTAGTCCATACCTCTCACCAAAGAGGTAAACTTAGCTACACAATCCTCAGCAACTTCGCCCGTTGAAATAATCGAATCGGGAAGGGCATTCCAATCTCTAATGGTTCGAGGGAAGAATGATTCCTTATAAATGTCAGTTCTTGCAGCAAGGTTCTGAAACGCCAATGAATGATGATTTCAACAGTGCCTAGCTGGGGTAACAAGGTCATCTGTTGGGATGCTCGCAGCACCCTTTAGACTTTTGTATTAAAGTATGAGCCTGCTGTCTTTTCTCCTTTTTTTGAGAGACTCCCATCTTAAGTTTCCTAGTATTCCAAACATGCTCCCAGTTTCAAGGCAATAATTGCTTGTTACAAATCTAGCAGCTTTATTCTGTACTTTTTCTATTCATTCATTAAGGACCACTCCGCTGGGGTCCCAGATACAACTACTATACTCCAAAATTGGGCGAACAAGTCCTTTGTATGCTGCCTCTTTTACATCCTGAGGACACTGATGAAGATTTCGCCTCAGGAAACCATGCGTTCTATTTGCATTTGTCCACATATTGCTAATATGTGTATTCCATCTCAAATCGTGTGTGAGTGTCTCCCCAAGGTATTTAATGGAATCCACGTTCTCGAGGACAGTTCCCTCTAAGGTGTAAGAAGCCTCTCAATTTTATTTGTTCTCTTCCTAGTTATCTGCATAATGCTATATTTAACGAGCTAGAATCTCATGCCCCATTATCGTGCCCAACATCCTAATCTATCTATACCATTCTGAAATTTCAGCGATTCATCTGTATCTCTAATTGCCCCGTAGCAAACAGTTTTATAATTGAATGCTTCGAAAGTCGTCACGTAATAGTGTGGCCTAGATTAAGATATCGTTAGTGTTTTCCTTTTATAACATGAGCAAACTGGCATCCATTTAACCTTTAAATGCCACTATTTAAGCATACAGCGTAATCCCTGTGCAACCGGCTGAGCAGACTCCACATTCTGCGGCCCTGATCTGGGTATTCGGTGTTTACAAAACCCAACACACGATTCCTGTCCTGACTCTATAAATAGCCATGACCTACATGTAACATCGATATACATTGCGCGACTTTTTCTACTAATAGCCATAGTATTGGTTTTCCCAAATCAGTGATAATCACGTGGACAACAGCAAGAATTCAGATTTTGCCATTTAGTAAATTTGGGTCGATTGTAAACAAACAACCCAAAACAACGTATTGGTATTTAAGGCAATGAATGGTGAACTGTGCACACTGCCCTCTTGAAAATTTCAGGTGTTTAACTGTCAAGTAGATGGCTGTGTCGTCAGCAAACAACCGTACCTTTGATTTTGTCATGTCCGGTAAGTCATTAATGCACATCAAGAATACAATCGGAGCAAGGACAGGCCCTTGGGGGACACCTGATGTAAATGGATTCTCTAAGACCACTGTTTGTATCCAGTTGAGAGAAATGTCTGAAT
The DNA here is from genome assembly GCA_963580285.1 of Lucinisca nassula. Lineage (NCBI taxonomy): Eukaryota > Metazoa > Mollusca > Bivalvia > Lucinida > Lucinidae > Lucinisca > Lucinisca nassula. The sequence goes on along the minus strand of CAUZLF010000256.1, from coordinate 96,339 downwards.
CCAAGTTAGGATCGGTCCCCTTATTCCATATTAATTGGGTTTCAGTAGTAGTTTTTGATAACTGACCTTGTCAAAGGCTTTGGAGAAGTCCAGAACAAGGTCAGTCTGGCTACCAGCTCATGTCTTCAAGGAGAGTGACAAGTTGAGTTTCGCAAGACCCCTTGCTTCAAAACACATGCTGAAGATCATACAGCAAGTTGTGATTGTCCTTGTGGGAAACCACGTTCGTACAAACTACATGTATATGTTCTAGAACTTTACATGGAATGCTGGTCAGCGAAATGGGCCTGTAGTTAGAAGTCAGACTTGTGTCTCCTTTCTTGAAGAGTGGACATACAAAGGCAGTACACCAATCCTTTGGTACCTTCCCAGTGTCCAGAGACGTCTGGAATATATCCTGAAGGTCTGATGCTATCACATCTCTGAGCTTTTGGAGAACTAGGGGCTTCAACTGATCAGGTCCAGCAGTGGTTTCCTGTTGTCGAGTCCTCAAAATTGTTTCAGCTCTGTGGTTGTTTGCATTTTGAGTTCTCGGAGTTTGCCTAAATCGCGATGGCGGTATGGGCGAGGATTGCGGCCGCGTAAAATGGATTTGAGCCCCCCCCCCCCCCCCCCCCCCCCCACACACACACCCAGGTGGAATTCGTTTCGCTGGCCGTTCAAGGGTGGTTATCTTTTTTGTTATGGTTTGTCTTTGAGTATTTGTGTCGCTTGTGTGTGTCTGTGTGTCTGTGTGTGCGTGCGTGCGTGCGTGCGAAAGTGTGTGTATGCATGCATACATGCGTGTGTGAGGTATGCATGCATGAAGGCATGCGCATTCAAGTGCATGCATGTGTATGTGAATGTGTGTGTGCATGCATGCATGTGTGATTGCATGTATGTGCATGCATGTGAGTGTGCTTGCCTGCATGCATGTGTGATGCACATGTGTGTGTGTGTGTGTGTGTGTGTGTGTGTGTGTGTGTGTGTGTGTGTGTGTGTGTGTGTGTGTGTGTGTGTGTGTGTGTGCATTCTTGCTGACCGTCAACACGGTTTCCGAAGTCAATGGTCTTGCGAAACTCAACTAGTTCAATTTTTCGATGGCATTGTGAGCAATCTGGATGGGGCCATAAACCGTGGCCACAAACAGACTGACTTGATTATCATGGGTTTCGCTAAGGCCTTTGACAAGGCTATTGTATAAATTGAAATTACTATGGGATAAGAGGAAATAATCACCACCTCCGGGGATCGAACCGGGAGCCTCTAGCATCAGAGGCAAGTGCACTAACCACTGAGCTATCACGCTCACATTAATAGCGGAAAGCCAAAAGGACAGTTACGTTCCCACAAAATGGCCAACTGGCTTTTCAGAAACCCTATCTGGTGCTCATGGACGTCTAAATTATTTTAGTAGGCATTTGGCAAAGCAGCGCGGCTAAAGTATTTTAGATGAAATATGGTAGGCAAAATATGCAGCGCCACGCACAAATCGTGCATATATCATGCGGTTCGTGCATGTGTGGTTTGTGGGGGAAATTATTCGCCATACAGTTGGCCGCTATAAAAAAAAGAAGTATGGGCAATGATCAGGAAATGATACAATCAACCCACAGATCCAATCAGAGATACCAAAGTGAAAGAAACACAAACATGAAGCAACAGGTCCTAACGGAAACACCAACAGCGGAAAGCCAAAAGGACAGTTACTTTCCCACAAAATGGCCAAAAGGCTATCCAAAATAAAAAAATCACAAGCGACACAAACACCCAAAAACAAACCATAACAAAAATAAACTGCGACAGAAGAACCGCCTTGGAACGGTCAGCTGAAACGAATTCCATTGGGGGTGGGGGGGGGGGGGGGGGGGGGGGGGGCTTAAATCGATTTTACGTGGCCACAATCCTCGCCCTTACTTCCGTCGCGATTAAGACAAATAATTTTTTCAGTCCGCATGACTCATCAGTGCAACATCTCCGTGAACACAAAAATCAAACAACCACGAAGATGAAACAACGGTTAGGACTCACAGCAAGGAACAACAGAAATGCTGTAGCAAACGAAAACCAACAGTTAGACTCCAATAAGTCTGATTTTCATGTAGTTTGCCTAAAAAGTCGCCAAGCGCCAAATAGTGTCATATATATTTTTCATGCCAATCGCATTGTTGTGGATATTCGTACTGACGGAAGTTATAACATTGATCTGTGGGTAAGTTTCATCATTTTTCTCCAAAGGAAATGCAATTGTAACGCAGATCAATTTTCTGCTGACATCTGCTTCATGGCTATAATTGTGGCTAGTATCTATACTTCTCACAATTTTAACGACCTAGCATGGATATGTTGATAGATATAAATACCCCGGAAAATTATCGTAATGTTAGCAGCAGGTCAGAGGTAAACGAATACCCACAACATTGTGCCGAGACAAATGCCGAAGCTTTGACGGTATGTTAAATAAATGTTTAGTATTTTTTTTTGTATGAACATCCTTGTAGGTTTTGGAGGTTTTTTTCTAATTTTATGAAGCCTATTCTGTATTCACGCTAGAAGCCTCTGTGGTGTAGTGATTATGCTACTCTCTTTATAAACTAGGGATCGCAGGATCGATCCCCGGCTTCTCCAGAATTCGAATAGTCTTTAAATCGAGATCCTGCCTCCGTATGACCCTAGATGTTTGTGAGACGTAAAACTCCGACACTCACTCATTCTGAATTCATTTTGGGCTTTTTGCAGACCCCTTTTGTAAAATATATCTATAAACGTCGGGTCACTTGTTCGATCCATAGCTTTTGACCACCGGTTGTTAGAAAACCGTGGTTCAGTCTCTATATGGCATTAGGTCTTGAGGGGCGTAAAATTTAAGACAGGTTAAACCATATCTTCATCATCAGGGCGAACTCTTAGACAAGAGCCTGTCGGGTTATCCATGGTGATGAACCGTGATGAATTGGTATTGCAAGCATGTTCATGTTGTGTAGGAAGAATTTTGTCCAGGAAGAATTACGAGTTCATTTTTTGTAATGATGCCGTTTTTGTTTCCTGAGCGGCATAGATGACGTCAGCAACGTCATCGACGTCGCAAAGACGTTTCTGACGTTGTGTCTACCAAATAAGGAAATGATTTTAGCTTAGTATTGGACGGCAGATGATGCGAGTCCGTTCATGATTTTGATATGGCAAACGGCAAACAGTGTTGTTTCGTATCAAATACTGACAAATGTTGTGCAGAATAGATAAATCTCTTCCTGTTTTAGTCACTAGCTGCTGTTAGTGTAATGAATTTGTGAATAGCTATATTTATGAGCCTTGTCGCGGAAGGGATATGAAATTGAGTTTTTTGTTATTTGTTTCCTGTAATTGGCGAATGATCAGGTAGCGCTAAAGGCGCGGTATGTTCAATTGACTCTTACCTGTGCTGATGTAGTGAGCACGTATTTGATGAGTATTATGCTCAGTTATAGTAAGCATGTATTGATTTCTGTAGTGCTCAGTAAGGAAGCATAAATTTTGAGTATTCTTGTTTCAAGCGCTGGGTGCTATTATTTTGTTGCACAGTCAAGCTGAGTTCTGCTGCACGGTTATTTGTCGCATGCATTGATCAGCCTGTTTGTCTGGTCGGCGCATGCACAATCTATCTGTCTATCTCCCGTATAGTCAAACCCCTCGCGGGGACATAGACTTTGACGCGCGTCAACCGCCAAAAAGGTTTAAACAGTAGTGTAAGCATAAAAGACAGAAAAGAATTGTTAAAACTAGATAAAACAGGGCAAGAGTACTATGGTAAGACATGTTCAATCTGGCTTACAGCCAGACTGAACTCGGGGCCAGACAGGGTGACAACGTCAGGGGAGCAGGGCATTCCAGTGGACGATAGTTCTGGGGAAAAATAGTACTTGTGATAGTCAGTTTTTGTATGTATATTCTGGAATGCCTGAGAATGAGAAGTTCTGGAAGGTCTAGAGAGAGGGGTCATGGAGTTAGGTATAGGGAAGGCAACCAGGCTATGCATTATGTTCTGGAACATAACAAGGTGTTGGTCAATGCGTCTGAGGTCAAGTCGTCGCCACTGTAGAGAATTTAGCTTGTCAGTTACAGAGGAGGTCTGCCCGTAGTCATGTTTGGTCCAGCGAGCAGCTCTCCTCTGCACTGCTTCAAGTTGGTCCATGAGATTGCTCGTATAGGGTGCCCAGACTATAGAGCAGTATTCAAGTTGTGGTCTTACAAGAGTCTTATATGCTACTGCTTTTAGTTGCTCAGAATGGACTTTGATCTTACCCCTTAGAAAGCCTAGTGTCTGGTTTGCATTTTTAGTGATGTTGTCTATGTGTGCGTGCCAGGAGAGATCTTTTGTGAGTGTCACACCAAAGTATTTGGCTGCATCTACAGTGTCCAGAAGAGTGTTGTGAAGAAAATATTGGGTAGGTATGGGTGTTTTTTATTTGGGTTATTTGCAGGGACGGCCATTCTAGCTCATTAAGCATGTCACCGACACTACTTCTATTGCGCCATCGTCGGCAGGTCCATCGAGCAGCTGTCCTCTGCACCTTCTCCACCTGCTGAATCTGAGTTTTAACACAGGGATGTCAAATGGGTGATGCATATATTCAAGTTGAGGGCGAACCAATGTTTCATATGCAACATCCTTTGTCTGCCTAGGTGCAAAAGCCAAGTTACGTCTAAGAAATCCTAAAGTCCTAGTTGCTTTTGATGTTATTTCTGAAATGTGTCGACCCCAATAAAGATCACCAGTGATTGTGATACCAAGGTATTTGGCGGATCGAACCTGCTCCAAAGTTTGCTGGTGTAGTGTGTAGTCAAACGGAATTTGTTTGTCCGGGTGTCGTGACACCCTCATTGAATGACATTTTGCCACATTGAACTTCATCTGCCAATCGGTCTCCCACTGTGCTAGCTGATTCAGGTAATCTTTTAAAATAAGACAGTCAGAAGGAGAATATATATTCCTATATAGAACACAATCGCCAGCAAACAAACGGACAGATGATCTGATATTATCAGGGAGACCATTAATGAATACCAAGAAAAGGAACGGTCCAAGGACCGAACCTTGAGGGACACCAGATAAAACAGGGACTGGATCAGACGCTTGGCCATCAAGTACAACTTGTTGTGACCGCCCTGAGAGCCATGAGCTAATCCAAATATGTGTGGATCCTCTTATCACATAGTAATCCAGTTTATACAATAGCCTTGTCAAAGGCCTTAGCGAAACCCATGATAATCAAGTCAGTCTGTTTGTGGCCACGGTTTATGGCCCCATCCAGATTGCTCACAATGCCATGGAAGAATTGAACTAGTTGAGTTTCGCAAGACCTTTGACTTCGGAAACCGTGTTGACGGTCAGCAAGAATGCTCTCAAAATAGAAGTGGAAGCAATGAGCAGGAATCGATACAATCAACCCACAGCTCCCATCAGAGACACCAAAGGGAAAGACACACAAACATGAAACAACAGACCCTAATGGAAACACCAATAGCGGAAAGCCCAAAGGAAAGTTACGTTCCCACAAAATGGCCAATAGGCTATCCAAAATAATATAACACAAGCGACACAAACACCCAAAGACAAACCATAGCAAAAATAAACCGCGACAGAAGAACCGCCTTGGAACGGTCAGCGGAAGGCTAGATGCTTGTTGATGTTGCTAACTATTATATGCTCCAGGGTTTTGCAACAGATGCATGTTAGCGACACTGGTCTATAATTTGCAGCGTCATATTTTTCTCTTTTTTATAGACCGGGGTAACATTTGCTTGTCGCCAGTCATCTGGTACAGTGCCCTGGGCAAGTGATTCATTGAACATAAAGGCCAGCACGGGTGAAATTTCAGCACCACATTCCTTAAGCACCCTGGCATTCAGATCATCCGGCCCAGATGCCTTATGTATTTTGAGCTTACCTAACAGTTTAGCGAGCCCATTTGGGTCAACTGCTATGTCCCCCATTAAAGGGAACTGACTATTACCTTTGGATGGTAGCTCACCATCAGTTTCACGCGTAAATGCAGATTGAAACTGTTTGTTACATATGTTGGCCTTATCGCGCGCGAATCTTTTTTTTAGAATTCGGTTTTCCCTTATCTATCTATCTCCTCAAACTGAGTCGGTCATATTTGGCCATTACCTCAGTTAGGTGGATGGCTAAATTTAGAATTCAGCATAAAAAAACATCACTGGATGAGCCCTTAAAACTATTTACAATCCGAACACAGAGGTATCCTAAAACGCATACCTCTGAGTCTCAATCTTATACTAAGCCGGCTTTGAAATCCTCTGCTGTCTTGGCATTCACCGCAGAAGATGGACGACTATTCGACTGAGGAATAGTTCTAGGGAAGAAAGATTTTTTCAGGGCATCACTATAGGACTGGTACCTACGATACTGTGAGTTATTTGCTCTTGATGCCCTTGTCCAGGTTGACACTGACATTGCAGGGGTCAAGTACCTATCCTTGTTAATTGATACTGTACCAGAATGTATCTTGTAGAAGAAGGTTAAGGAGGACAGCTCACGACGGGTCTCCAGGGATGGCCACTCTAGTTCATCAAGCATGCCACCGACGCTACTTCTATTTCGCCATCGTCTGCAGGTCCATCAAGCAGCTGTTCTCTGCACCTTTTCCACCTGCTGAATCTGAGTTTTAACATAGGGGTACCTAATGGGTGATGCATATTCAAGTTGAGGGCGAACCAATGTTTTATATGCAACATCCTTTGTTTTCCGAGGTGAAAAAGCCAAATTACGTCTAAGGAATCCTAAGGTCGTAGTTGCTTTAGATGTTATTTCCGAGATATGTTGACCCCAGTCGAGATCGTCAGTGATATTTGGCGGAATGAACCTGCTCCAAAGTTTGCTGGTGAAGTGTATAATCATATTTAATTTGCTTGTCCGGAAGTTGTCGTGACACCCTCATTGAATGGCATTTGGCTACATTGAACTTCATCTGCCAATCTACTTCCCATTGTGAAAGTCGATCCAGGTCATCTTGTAAGATGCGACAGTCAGAAGGAGAATATATGTCCCTATACGGGACACAATCATCAACAAACAAACGGACAGATGGCCTGATATTATCAGGTAGATCATTGATGAATACCAAAATGAGGACCGGTCCAAGGACCGAACCTTGCGGGACACCGGATAAAACAGGGACTGGATCAGATGCTTGGTCATCAAGTACAACTTGTTGAGAGCGCCATGAGAACCATGAGCTAATCCAACTATGTGTGGATCCTCTTATCCCGTAGTAGTCCAATTTGTACAATACCCTTCTGTGAGGTACCTTGTCAAAGGCCTTGGCGAAATCCATGATGATCAAAACAGTCTGTTTGTGGCCATGGCCCCATCCAGATTGCTCACAATCTCATGGAAGAATTGGACTAGCTGAGTTTCGCAAGACCTTTGACTTCGGAAACCATGTTGACAGTCAGCAAGAAAGCTCTCCAAGGCTAAATGCCTGTTAATGCTGCTAACTCAAATATGCTGTAGGGTTTTGCAACAGATGCATGTTAGCGACACTGGTCTATAATTTGCTGCATCACATTTTTCCCATTTTTAGCTTTTGTGATCACATTTTGTCCGTCCGTCGTGTGTGCGTGTGTGCGTGCGTCCGTGCGTCCGTAAACAATTTCAAATAAGTATATCTCTAATATCCCATGGCCACTCTTGATCAAATTGCATGAGAAGCATCATCAGGTAGGGGGAAAGGCTGCATAAGGTTTTTGGGCTGATGAGATTGGAATTCTGGTTGCCATGGCAACATGTAACTCCCATAGACTTACAATGTGAAAAATTTAAAAAATCTTTTTCTCTGAAACCACAGGGCCCAGAGCTTAGATATTTAGCTTGTAACAACGTCAAGTGGTCACCTACACAAATCCTGCCAATCATGGCCCTGGGGATCCAAATTGGCCACACCCCAGGGCCCCTTAGCTCCCATAGACTTATAATGGGATAAAAAGCTTCAACAATCTTCTTCTCTAAAACCACAGGGCCCAGTGCTTAGATATTTAGCATGTAGCAACAGCAAGTGGTCACCTACATAATTCCTGCCAATCATGCCCCTGGGGTCCAAATGGGCCACGCCCCTGTGCCCCTTAGCTCCCATAGGCTCATAATGGAAGAGAAAGCTTCAAAAATCTTCTTCTCCGAAACCACAGGCCCCAGAGCTTAGATATTTAGCATGTAGCAACGGCAAGTGGTCACCTACATAAATCCTGCCAATCATGCCCAGGGGTCCAAATGGGCCACGTCCCGGGGCCCTTAGCTCCCATAGACTCCTAATGGAAAAAAGCTTCAAAAATCGTCTTCTCTGAAACCACATGGCCCAGAGCTTAGATATTTTGCATGTAGCAACGGCAAGTGGTCACCTGCATAAATCCTGCCAATCATGCCCCTTGGCCAGAATTGGCCACGCACATGGTCCATTAACTACCATGGATGGACTTAAAATGGAAAAAAAAAACTTATAATGAAAAAAAAACTTCAAAAATATTCTTCTCTGAAACCATAAGGCCCAGAGCTTTGGTATTTAGCATGTAGCAACGTGAAGTGGTTGCCTTCATGAATCTTGCCCCTGGGGTTCAAATTGGCCAAATCATGTGACTTCTTAACTCCAATAAACTTATAATGGAAAAAAAGCTTCAAAAACCTTCTTCTCTGAAACCATGAAGTACGGACATTAGATATTTAGTATATAGCAACATAAAATGGTCGCCTACATAAATCCTGCCAACCATGCCCTTTGGGTCGAAATTGACCTATAGACTTATACTGGGAAAATAATTCAAAAATCTTCTTCTCCAGAGCCATAAGGCCCAGAGCTCAGATATTTAGTATGTAGTGTCAAGTGGTATCCTACACTTATGATTTTCTGGTACACAGGTGAGCGATATAGGGCCATTGGGCCCTCTTGTTTATAGACCGGGGTAACATTTGCTTGTCGCCAGTCAGCTGGTACAGTGCCCTTGGCAAGTGATTCATTGAAAATAAAGGCCAGCACTGGAGAAATTTCAGTACTACATTCCTTAAGCACCCTGGCATTCAGGCCATCAGGCCCAGATCCCCCATGTATTTTGAGCTTACCCAACAGTTTAGCGACCCCCTTTGGGTCAACTGTTATGTCCCCCATAGTAGGGAACGGACTATTACCTTTGGATGGTAGCTCACCGTCAGTTTCTCGTGTAAATGCAGATTGAAACTTAACGAAGTGATCCCAAACGCTTCCCTTTTCAGGGACTTTACGAATGACCAAAACTTTTTAAGAGTGGAGCGCTTTGGTGCCATTACGAAAACACGCCTATATTAATACAGTGTAATCTTTATCGCCGACAAAATGCACATTTTAAGATGAAAAATTGTGATTTTTTTCTTATTTCTGCTCAAAATATGGACTGTGGACACTTGTTAGAACCGCCTCATCGAGGCGGTTCTAACGAGTACACACAATCTATATTTTAGAGCAGAAATAAGACAAATAACGTTTACCCCTGTAAACCCCAGTTTCACTATATAAAAGTGGGATTCAAGGGGGTCAAAAATATATAGGCGTGTTTTCGTGATGCAGCGGTGGCGCATCGGATTTGTGACCGAGAGGTTGCGGGTATGGGAACAAGACAATTCATCGACAATACAACTCATCGACACGGGTTTTGGAGACAATTCATCGACACAATTGAAGACAACTCATCGACACTTTTTGAAGACAACTCATCGACACATTATAATGTTGAAATTATACTGAAGCTGATAAAATGAAGACAATGTTTTAAAAAATAAATGATCTATTATCAGGTTTATGATCTACATAACGAAATAAGAATATATTAATTCAATATTTTCGCTTATTGATGACAATTAAGAAACCATTTGAAACGCATAGAATGGCTGGCTTTAATAAACTTCTATTTTAAAAACATGATATAAAAGAAAATATATCGGGAACTTGGTCAAATATTATTCAAAACTTTCATAATCAAAATAAAAAAAAATGGAAATTGAAGCTGGATATTCGTTTATTTGAGTTACATGTATGTCTTCATTTTCCCACTAAATGTTTGTTGTTCGAATTTTGCTAATAATAGGGAATGTGACTGTTAATCACAATGAGCTTGTACTGGTAAGCTTTTATATGAGTTTTTAAATTGTCTGTCTGTCTCTCTCTGTCTGTCTCTGTCTGTCCGCCCGCCCGTCCGCACATATGTATGTATGTATGTAATACTGGTGGGTCTTTATATGCGTTTTTAAAGTGTCTTTCTGTCTATCTGTCAATCTATTTTTCTTTCTTTCATTCATTCTTAGACATTATGTGTCTTGTTTCTTTCGTTCATTCTGATACATTATCTTATTATTTTTTATTTTATTTATTTATTTATTTCATACTTATTTTGATGGCACGTGCCAGTTAATATAAAACATGGACAAACAATCAATTGTATACATCATTACTCGAACTATTTTGTTAATCGCCGTGTGCAATACAAACTTAACGATTATCATATTACTCAGTTTTTTTTTATCCTACATGTGTATTTGAATTTTTACCCCTCACAGATCAATCAAATACAACGTACCACTTATCCATAATTACCCTTCATTACCTATGGTTGCCAATTACCTTCAAACAAATGTGTCGATGAATTGTCTTCAAAAGGTGTCGATGGATTGTCTTCAATTGTGTCGATGAATCGTCTCCAAAAACCATGTCGATGAGTTGTCTTGTCGATGAATTGTCTATAATAAAAAATTAATAAACGTACTGGTTACCACCCACGAAATCCTGCTCTACATGCTCAGATGTAGCAGTAATAGGAGAAAAAAAACAACTTTACCCCGGTCGTCTTGTCAGCATGCGGGTTTGCGGGACGCCGTAAACCCACATGTCACAATAGTGTTGATGTGCACGTTAAACCTCAAATCAAACAAAAACAAAACTAACAAGATAGACATTTTGCTCACATCTTGCAATCTACAAAATATCTGCTAAGCTAATACTTGTGAAAATCGTAACCGGAAGTTCAGTCGATCATGTGGTACGATTTCGCGCCAATTTCAGTAAGATCTCAATAAACACAACAAAAGAATCGCTCAGTTGAAATTTTGAGAAACTGAAGATGCCTCCTCGTGATTATACCGCCGAAAAAGGTAATTTAATATGAGCAGTCCATGTTGATATTGTTTGAAAATGTCGTGATAATTTATTTTGCATTTAGTCTATCTATCTTCATATACTGAGTCGGTCAAACTTGGCCATTACCTCAGTTGCATAGTCTAGCCGCATAATGCCTCGAAATTGACACTGGCAAAACAAAGTGAACCACAAGTGACAAATCCCTTAATTGTTGAGTTGACAGTTAATGCCTCGAAATTGACGCTGGCAAAGCATGCTGCAGACTCTGAAAATCCAGCCCCCGCCCATTGGGGCTTGAAGAAATAGATGGGCTGCATGATGCTTCCATGCAGAGCTGAATCCGACCCGCACACGAGTACCGGGTAAACAGCTTGGAGGATCTAAGCCTGCCCAGGCAAAGCAGTGCAAGTCGGACCAGTCCATGCTAATAAACTCTATTGGTTTCATTGGGCGGCAGGGCTTGAGATGTCATTTCATCTCGATGTCGGATAAAAGTCCCACAAAATTGGAAGCAAGGTCTCCAAAATGACCTTTACAGTGTTGACAGAGCGTGGAGCGTGATAGCTCAGTGGTTAGTGCACTTGCCTCTGATGCTAGAGGTCCCGGGTTCGATCCCCGGCAGCGGCGATAAAATTCCGGTGTCCGAACACGCTCCACTGGCATCATTTGCAGGGATGAATGTCATAAAGTGCACCGTCCTTCGGATCAGGACGTTAACTGGAGGCCCCCCGTGCAGGGAAAACCATCCCCTGTGCAGGTTACAGATCCCTACCATAATTACATGATTAAAGTGTAGGCTTTCATCCCGCAAAACCTGGAGTGTATGTAAAATACACCTGTGGTAATTCACCTTATTTGCATTATCTGCTGGTTCCTAGTCTGAAGGTTATCAGTGCTGGAAAAACGGTAACCAGACCCCCTGACCTTGAAAGGTCAGGGGTGTCTGGTTGCCTGTTTTTCCAATATTGACAATGTGCAAGCTGGGAGCCAGCAAATAATGCAAATACGGTGAATGGTCAAATGTGACCGACGCAGTATCAAAAGATAGATAGAGATAGATAGACGGGGACGCTAAACCTCAAATCAAACAAAGACAGACAAGTGCCAAACAGTGCCTTGACAGCAGTGTGATGATTAATTTTCGGTCAAAAATATTGTGTTAACTTTGAGATGCCCCCTCGTTTCCATGGCAAGAATTTCATTATGATTTGGCCTATAAAGGTTCCATTTGAAACACTAAGTACTGCCCATTGAACATTCCTGCCGAGTTTGATGAAACAAATGACAAGCCCCCGCCCATAGGGGCTTGAAGAAATATATGGGCTGCATGATGCTTCCACCCAGAGCTGAATCCGGCCCGCACACTAGTACTGGTAAACCGCCTAGAGGATCTAAGCCTGTCCAGAAACCGCGGTGCGAGGCGGACCGTCCATGCTAATAAACACTATTGGTTTCATTGGGCGACAGGGCTTGAGATGTCATTTCATCTCAATGTCGGGTAAAAGTCCCACAAAATTGGAAGCAACGTCTCCAAAATGACCTTTACAGTGTTGACGGGGACGTTAAACCTCAAATCAAACAAAAACAAACAAATGAAACAAATGACGGTTACACCTAACAGTGTGAGTAGAATGAAGTGCCGGATAATGTGCAGCCTGAGACCACATTCCACAATGTATTCATATTTTTGATGCACCTGCTATTAGCATGGCGCGATATAGGTGCCCGGTTTTCTGTCCGTTCATCAATGCGTCAACATTTGCAACCACCCAAGCGTTCACTCAAAGGTTCAAGTTTATTTCTCAAGAACTATAAGAGCTTCATAGTGACACTTGGTACAAACTTGTACCTGTGGATCGCAACTTAAATGCAAGCATCCATATTTGACCTTGACCTACATTTCATGGCTCACTGACTTTGTAAAATATTGCAACCACTCTGGCGTTCACCCAAATGGTCAAGTTTATTTCTCAAGAATTATAAGAGCTACATTAATGATATTTGGTACAAAGTTGTATCTGTGGATGGCAACTTAAGTGCAAGCATCCATATTTCACCTTGACCTACATTTCATGGTTCACTGACTTTGTAAGATATTGCGACCACCCTAGCGTTCACCCAAATGCTCAAGTTTATTTCTCAAGAACTATAAGAGCTTCAATAATGATACTTAATACAAACTTGTATCTGTGGATGGCAACTTAAATGCAAGCATCCATATTTGACCTTGACCTAAATTTCATGGTCCACTGACTTAGTGAACTATTGCATCAACCCTAGTGTTCAACCTAATGTTTAAAACCATTTCTCAAGAACTTTTAGAGCTTCATTGCCCGTAATTATCGCCCTGTGTCTCCAACTTGTGTTCTGTGTAAATTGCTGGAACATATAGTCTGCTCAAACATCATGGCCCACTTGGACGAAGATAAAATTTTTATCAGACAGACAACATGCATTTAGGAAAAGGCACAGTTGTGAAACTCCGCTAAGCACAGTTATTTATGACTGGGCAAAAATCTTTGACAAAGGGGGACAGGTGGACACTTTTATTCGAGAAGGCTTTTGACACCCTTCCTCATGAACTACTTAAATGTAAGTTAGTAGGTTACGGAATGGGGGGGAAAGACCCTCAAATGGATAGATTTCTTTCTTTGCTACAGAAAACAGCGGGTTGTTGTTAATGGTGAATCTTCAGAGTGGGCTCCAGTTTTGTCGTGAGTCCCGCAAGGGACCGTTCTTGGTCCACTTTTGTTCTCCCTGTACATCAATGATATTTCCACTGACATTGACTCAGACATAAGACTGTTTGCAGATGACTGTGTTTGTTACTGGGGAATTAGAGATACAGATGACTCATTGAAACTTCAGGCTGACATAGATAGATTAGGATGTTGGGCCCGAAAATGGGGCATGAGATTTCAGCTAGTTAAATGCAATATTATGCAGATAACTAGGCAGAGATCTAATAAAGTTGAGGCTTCTTACACCTTAGAGGGAACGGTCCTCGAGAATGTGGACTCCATTAAATACCTTGGAGTGACAATCTCACACAACTTGAGATGGAATACTCATATTAGCAACATGTGTACTAAGGCAAATAGAACACTTGGTTTCCTGAGGCGAAATCTTCATCAGTGCCCTCAGGATGTAAAAGAGGCAGCATATAAAGGTCTTGTTCGCCCAATCTTGGAATATGGTACTTGTATCTGGGACCCCAGTAGAGTGGTCCTTAACGATGAAATTGAGAAAGTTCAGAATAGAGCTGCTAGATTTGTAACAGGCAATTACTGCTTTGAAACTGGGAGCATGACTGGAATACTTGGAAAATTAAAATGGGGAGTCTCTCAAGAAAAGGAGAAAAGACAGTAGGATAATCCTTTTATACAAAGGTCTAAAGGGTGCTGCCAGCATTCCAACAGATGACCTTGTTCCCCCAGCTAGACACTGTAGAAATCACCATTCGTTGGCGTTTTAGACCCTTACTGCAAGAACTGACATTTATAAAGAGTGTTTCTTCCCCAGAAACATTAGAGATTGGAATGCCCTTCCTGATTTGATTATATCGACAGCTGAAGGTGCTGATGATTGTGTAGCTAAATTTACCTCTTTGGTTAGAGCTAGGAACTAACTTCCCACATCACAGGTCCTGGTGTATGAATGTCATTTGACGTGTCACCAGTAACAATTCTGATTCTGATTCATTAATGATATTTGGTACAAGCTTGCATCTAGGAATGGCAACTTTTATGGAAGCATATTTATTTGACCTTGCCCTAGATTTCATGGTTTGGTGACTTTGCGCCCTCACAGGTGCGACATAGCCTTCGGCGGAATTCTTGTTATGCCCCGCCTTTCGAAGAATGGTGGAAAGGGCATAAAGCGTTGCCCCTGTCCGTCTGTGCGTCCGAAACTTAAACGCGGTCAATAACTTCTTTATTTCTTGATGGATTTTAAAATTACTCCGCAGAAATGTTAACCATCATGAGACGATGTGTCACATGCAAAACCCAGGTCTATACCTCCAAGGTCAAGGTCATACTTAGAGGTCAAACGTCAAAAAAGGGTCCGAAACTTAAACGCAGTCAATAACTTTCTTATTTCTGGATTGATTTTGAAATTATTTTGAAGAAATGTTAACCATCATGGGACAATGTGTCACGTGCAAACCCAGATCCGTACCTCCAAGGTCAAGGTCATACTTAGAGGTCAAATGGCATAAAAAGGGTCCAAAACTTTAACACGGTCAATAACTTTCTATGGATGAATACGAACATAGACATATTTCAGGCGGGGGCATCCGTGTTCTATGGACGCATTTCTAGTTTATAATATTGATCAGTTAAAGGTGATTGACGATTTTCTCGTAAAAGCTATCTTGCATGGATAGTATACTTGAATAAAATAAGGAAGTGGCTATTGACAGCCGGCTGTCTCCAGCGAAAGTTCGCTAGTGACAGCCGGCTGTCTCCAGCGAACTTTCGCTGGTGACAGCCAGCAAAAATATATAGAAAGTATATTGTCCAGCAATAAATAAAAGTCATTTAATGGAACCTATGTTAATAATTTAAATAGATTCATGTCCTAAAATGATTAAATTGCCATTGATTTATCATTTTTACAACATACAGTAATCTTATTCTATACAGTTTCTTTGTTCCCAAATAGCAATGTTATGAAGAGGTGGTGTATTGAAAATCAAAAATATATGAGTCTATGTTTAACAAGTGACCCCTGGGGTAGGTTGACTTTTGATCCCAGGGCAATAATTTGAACAACTGTGAACAAAGATGAAGCTACCTACCAAATATCAAGGACCTGGACCTTCTCGTTTCCGACAAGAAAATTTTTAAAGGTGTCACCATTATGATTCTATGTAAAACCAGTGGGTTTCAGGGCTTTCTGGTATCCTGCATTTTAAAGTTTTTTCCCCAGTTTACGGATAATGACAATGATGGTGGCTGATCATAATAGCTCCCTCAGAGCCTTCGGCTCAAGTGAGCCAAAATAAGATCCAGCTTGGGTGAAGTCTCCCCTGCCCATCACCTCCCCCACCGATTTCTCCACCAAATAAAAGGCCTATGTTCCATTATGCCCACCAGAGCTGAGTTGGGTACTGCCCACATGTATTACCAAATGGTATCTTCCTATGGCAGGAGTCCATTTTGAAATTTAGGGGTGAAAGGTTGTATAATCTTTAAAATTTATTCGGAAAATAGCTCAACTTTTTGCAAATAATGTAGGCCCTGATCAGAGGACAGGGACACGGACTGAGCATTTTGCTTTAAGGGCCAAGACTGCCATAAATCCAAATTTTGCATTAAGTTAATAGGCATTTTAATCCGAAACTTAGCCACCTTGGGCGACTGGGCGCCTGTTAGTCTGTGTTCCTGGTCTGATCTTTGCCTACACTGTTTGGCAGGGTATCCATTTGGGGTTTCCCGAAAAAAATGGGTTAAAATGATATGATTTCAATCTACCGATTATAAAGTCTCCCAACACACCCCCATTCCCAAATGAGCACCCACGTGGACTCTGTATCTGAAATATTACCGGTAGGCATTTTATGAAGTGGAGGAGTTGGAGCGTGGATTGGTTGCTATCACTGAATGCATCATATCATAAGGAACAAGAATATTCATAATGTATATGCTTGTACGATAGGGATTTGATTTGAATGGTTTCGAAGATATAAATTATTGCCTTTTACGAAGTGGAGTGGCAGGGCATGGCCCCAGCACATTACCTCAGTACAAAGAGACCTCAGGTTGTTTAGCTCTTTTTCATAAGAAAATGGCTTTTTTTCGGGCAAAAGCCTTCAAATTTGGAATTCATTTTTTTTTTTCAAATAAAAGCACTTAAAACAAGATTTCTTCTTCAGTGGGTCTCTTTTAATTGCAGTCGGTTGGGCTTTGTACACAAGAATAATTTCATTTTTGATAATTTGCCCTCATCCAACTTAGGCCCCCAAAGGGGAACTATGTTGTCTTCTGACAGCTCTTGTTTGTCAATATACCATCCATATACCGGTATTTTGTCTGGCTGTCACCAGCGAAAGTTCGCTGGAGACAGCTGGCTGTCTCCAGCGACCTTTCGCTGGTGACAGCCAGCTTTCAGAAATAGCCAATACAAGTATTTGAAAATGATAAAATTCATGTACTGATATTCAAAACCATAAACAAATTATTCTCAAGCATATTAAAAGAATTGAAATCAGTGAATAACTTAATTATTTATCAATATACCATCATTATATTTTAGCTGGCTGTCACCAGCGAAAGTTCGCTGGAGACAGCCGGCTGTCTCCAGCGAACTTTCGCTGGTGACAGCCGGCTGTCAATAGCGATCGCCATAAAATAAATTCTTCTCTGAACTTTTATCACTCGAAGTTCTAAGAAAGCAGTTGTATAGCAGGGGGATGGACAGGTTTTGATTTGTTAATATTGTGATTAAAAGTGAAAATTATTTCAGAGCTTTTTGCTTACTTAAGGGGAATGGGTACACCTTAAAGGGAGGCAACTCCTGCAAAACTATTTTTGTCTCCTATGTCAATAGGGGTCGACTCTTAAAGAGTAGACCCCTTTTTCAGCAGGACAGGGCTTAGGAAGTCCCGGAAGTTGTCTCCTTTTGAAAAATGGCGGAAATTCCCATTCCCCTTAATTGGTGGTTGATTGTATTTTCAGAGAAAATCAAGGCATTTCTGTCTGAGTTCTATGTTGATGGCAGTGATGGTGGAAAAGACTTCATATATGGCCAGCAGCTGGTAATCACATTTCTCTCTGAAGACTGTATGGTTTAGTGTCATACCCCAGGCCCTGGTGTCATACTTCAAGATTAAGGGGACTAGTTGGGATAATTTGTGGATATTTTTTTCTTAATTCTCCATTATCCCAAACAAACAAGCAACGTTCTGTTTTCAGCCAGTATGAGCAAGTTAAAACTACACATAACTGTGACATAGATGCGGTCAGTACACTCCAGAAGAGTGTCGGCCCCCGCCCATTGGGGCTTGAAGAAATAGATGGGCTGCATGATGCTTCCAAGCAGAGCTGAAACTGACCGCACACGAGACCTGGTAAGCTGCTTAGAGGACTTAAGCCTGCCCAGGCAAAGCAGTGCGGGTCAGACCATCCACACTTATAAACTCTATTGGTTTCATTGGGTGACAGGGCTTGAGATGTCATTCATCTCAATGTCGGGTAAAAGTTCCACAAAATAGGAAGCAACATCTCCAAAATGACCTATACAGTGTTGACAGGGACGTTAAACCTCGAAACAAACAAAGCAGAAGAGTGCATACAAAAAAAAAGAAAAATATTTTTGCTTGGCCTGTATAGATTTTATAACTTTCCAAGTAACCCCCCCCCCCCCCCCCCCCCCCCCCCCCCCCCCTCAACCCACCCCCAAAAAATAAACAAATAAAAAGTAAAGAAAAGATCGCATTACCCATCCCCATTTATGCATAGTGACCCTAATCACTGGCAAACAGTGTAGACCCAGATCAGACGTCGGAGAACACAGCGTCTGATCGCTAAATTTGTAGAACTTAACACATCCCCATTTATGCATAGTGACCCAAATCACTGGCAAACAGTGTAGACCCAGATCAGACGTCGGAGAACACAGCGTCTGATCGCTAAATTTGTAGAACTTAACACAAATAAAACAAACCTGACACCCATTGTCATATATGGATTAAAAAGAAATAAAGAAAAATACATTAAATCTTGCTCCTTCTAACGCTTCGAGTCTTCATTATACTCTAACCACTCGAACTGCTTCAGACAAACAGGCTGAAACACGAGCAATTTTGGTCAGTTGGAGCAGAGCGGCAATATTTTTTTTTTTGTTTACTTTTTTGGGCTCCTGTTCATCGCTAACAGACAGATCAAACTGCATCTTGCACCCTGGCGAACCGGCCTGGGCACAATCGTAAGCTTTACGTATTTTCGAGACGCCAAATCGCGGCGACATTTTATATTTCACTTTATAAACTTTCCACTATTTAACACCTGCTAGTAAATCAAGAAAAAAAATCGTATTGTCCCACTTTGCCTCGCTAATGATAATTGTCTTTAAAGTTTAACTGTCTCACTGCCAAACACCAAAATGACGACCCTCTTTAATTTTAACAGTTACAAGTTTACAAGATTAAAATACACTTATCGTCAATGAGATAATTAGTTAATTCTCAACTGCTAATCCGTTTAATTATATGCAAACACCGAGCAGTCACCTCGGCACGTTTTTCACACACCGATGACGATCAAAGGCCATGTGCCGCCGCACGTGATTCTGGCTGTCAATATAATACCGCGCAAGTTGAAAATGGGACGTCCTTAGTACTCAATAAACGCAGAAAGCCGTTTCAGATAAGAAGGCGGAGCAAACTTTTTACAAACCGCTAAAAGTGGGCGGTGTCATTGTGTGTATCTCTATCATAAAAAAACATTAGGAACCGGTAAAAATTAAGTTCTGGATAGCTAAACGGCTGTGAATAGAGGTGGATAGAAAACCATCTCAATGTCGGGTAAAAGTCCCACAAAATTGGAAGCAACGTCTCCAAAATGACCTTTACAGGGATGAAACATCAACATACCTGCCAATTTTTCAAAATTTTCATGGGGGAGATTCCGCGTGTCACGGCATTTTTTTGATGGAATAAAGCGCGGTGAATATTTGCCCCAAAATTTCCTTTGGGGAGATTTTTTTCAAACTAGTAGACCCACTCCAGTTCACTAGTACAATCAGAAAAATTGCATGTTTACATTTTATGTATTATCCAATAAATCACTGGTATAATACTTAAGCTTCAATAATTAACACTATTTGCAATAACTAAAGATTGTCTGAATATATGATCTGTCTGGAATTAGGTTCTTTTACTCAGAAACAGTTTTCATGCAATTGCAAGGAGTGCTTAATGTCTGACTATAACAGCCTTTATTTTGCAAAACAATTGTTTCTGAAGTGTTAGAACATTCATTACCAAATACAATTCTTAGTTTGAGAGATAAAAACTACGATTTTCGTAGTCACGAAAATACGTGAGATTGCTCATTCATAGGTAAATATTTTCTTTCATTACATCTGGGAGAGATCAAATAATTATTCAAACATACTTACATGAAGAGATCAGCAAAGGGCATCCCTGTTCATGCTCATACAGATAGAAAACTGATGGCAACTTGCATTTGTTTGTGGGAACTGGGTAATCTATCATTGGGTTAAAAAAAGTCAATACAGCTTAAAATATACTCAGGTTTTTTCCATCTCCAAAATAGATAGTGAAGAAATCCAATATATTCCAAATGACTATCCACAAATAATATGGCTGATAAAAATACCAAGCGTGAGGAGGTGGAAAAATCGTGATTTTTGCCTTATTTTGGCAACACGATCGTGAGGTCAAAATGCATGGAAAAATCGTGAAACTCACTCCTAATGGGTGAAAGTTGGTAGCAGGGCTCGAGAAACTGAAGAATCCAAATCGGTCCAGCCCGATTTTGCCAAAAAATTACGGAAATTGCCGATCGGTTTCGGTAATTTCCGTAAACGTCCTTGGTGATTTGCAATTTCAAAATGTGTTATTAGCGTAACAAATGACATACCAATATTGCTCTTACACTTGTCAACAAATATAAGCACCAGTATCTCGATTATAAACAACAATTATTGCTCACATAGTTCAGTTTTCATCTACTTTCATTTTCTGCGCCAGATTTCATCTACTTTCATTTTCCCAATGTCCGGGTCACTCAGCGTGGTGCAGTCAAAGATCAGCTCGATGGTCACTATATTTTTTGCCCCTTTTTAAAACCTTTAAAATATTTCTCTTATTTCACGCATCTTTATTTTGCCCATATTGCTTTGTTTACAAAAGGCGACAGATATTACAGCCACATGGTCGGAAATGACGTCATACCGTTTCCGTTTACACATTAGTACAGTCACGGACTTAACACATACACACACAGACAACCACACACACACAGCTGTTCTATGTCATTGATTTTAATAGAGAGGATTTCTAAAAAAAATCGTTTTGAACGGGTTAAAAAATCAAAAAACGTTTCTTTACTCTCAAACCAAAACATGGCCGAACTAGAGTCATTGAAAATCTTACGTGGCTGAACCGAGTTCTAAAGAATATAAATACATATTTCACGACTGCACAAGCCTGAAACAAATCGCTTTGTCTACAAATGGCAACCAATATTGAAGCCACGTGATCAGAAAATGATGTCATGCAGTTTCATTTTAATTCATTCAAGGGCGTAATACACACATGGTTTATGTTATTGGTTTCAATGGAGCGTATTTCTTAAATAGAAATATCGTTTAGAATGGGTGAAAAAAAGGCATTTTCTCTGGCAGGCTTAACAGACATGACAGGTGTATATTGAAAATTGCGCCCTGTGAAAAAAAACAAAAAAAACAATTATATATTTAAGGCGATCGCTATTGACAGCCGGCTGTCACCAGCGAAAGTTCGCTGGAGACAGCCGGCTGTCTCCAGCGAACTTTCGCTGGTGACAGCCAGCTAAAATATAATGATGGTATATTGATAAATAATTAAGTTATTCACTGATTTTAATTCTATTAATATGCTTGAGAATAATTTTTTTATGGTTTTGAATATCAATACATGAATTTTATTATTTTCAAATACTTGTATTAGCTATTTTTGAAAGCTGGCTGTCACCAGCGAAAGTTTGCTGGAGACAGCCGGCTGTCTCCAGCGAACTTTCGCTGGTGACAGCCAGACAAAATATATGGATGATATATTGACAAACAAAAGCTGTCAGAAGACAACATAGCTCCGCTTTGGTGGCCTAAGTTGGATGAGGGCAAGTTATCAAAAATTAAATTATTCTTCTGTCAAAAGCCCAACCGACTGCAGCAATTAAAAGAGAACCACTGAAAAAGAAATCTTGTTTTAAGTGTTTTTATTTGAAAAAAAAAGATAAAAATTCAAATTTTGAAGGTGTTTGCCTGAAAAAAAGCCATTTTCTTATGAAAAAGAGCTAAACAACCTGTGGTCGCTTTGTACTGGGGTAATGTGCTCGGGCCATGCCCTGCCCCTCCACTTCATAAAAGGCAATAATTTATATCTTCGAAACCATTCAAATCAAATCCCTACCTTACAAGCATATACATTATAAATATTCTTGACCCTTATTATACCCCCGGCATACGAAGTATGCTATGGTTATACCCTTCGTATGCTGTAGGGGTATAATGTTTTCGTCCTGCCGTTCATCCGTCCATGTGTCCGTCTGTCCATCCTTCCGTCCGTCCGTCTGTTAACATTTTGGTTAAAGTTTTGCGTCAAAGTTTCTATGAGATTATATCTTCTGAACCCTTTGATAGATTCAGTTGATACTTACACTGTTTTATGACAAGTTTTATGACAAAGTTTATAGAAACCTGTATATTCTAAACTCCAAGTCAAATTCAATTGATACTGGCATCGAGTTTGCATACCAGTCAAAAGATTTCATTGATGCATACCCCACCCTGCTGCTTCAGTAACATTGATGACCCCATCCCTTCAGTAACTAACTTCGATGCCCTCACTCCCTTGGTCCATTTAGAAATTTTATGTTTGGTTTAGCTTTTACAAGCACATTTATAGATTCTTATAGCTTCTTGATTTCTTCATTCATATTACATACAAGCTCAAAAGATATATCAGAGGGTATACGTGACCCACTGGTCGCTTTCTCTAGTGATATGATGCATTCAGTGATAGCAACCAGTCCATGCTCCAACTCCTCCACTTCATAAAATGCCTACTGGTAATATTTCAGATACAGAGTCCACGTGGGTGCTCATTTGGGAATGGGGGTTTGTTGGGAGACTTTATAATCGGTAGATTAAAATCATATCATGTTAACCCATTTTGTTCCGGAAACCCCAAAATGGATACCCTGGCAAACAGTGTAGGCCAAGATCAGACCAGGGACACAGACTAACAGGCGCCCAGTTGCCCAAGGCGCCTAAGTTTTGGATTAAAATGCCTATTAACTTCACCCAAGCTGGATCTTTTTTGGCTCAATTGAGCCAATTAAAGGTTCTGGGGGGAGCTATTGTGATCAGCCACCATCATTGTCATCAGCCGTAAATTGGGGGAAATACTTTAAAATGCAAGAAACCAGAAAGCCCCTATGAAACCCACTGGTTTTACATAGAATCATCATGGTGACACCTTCAAAAAATTTCTTGTCGGAAACCAGAAGGTCCAGGTCCTTGATATTTGGTAGGTAGCTTCATTTTTGTTCACAGTTGTTCAAATTATTGCCCTGGGATTAAAAGTAGCCCTACCCCAGGGGCCACTTGTTAAACATAGACTGATATATGTTTGATTTTCAATACACCACAACCTCTTTATAACATTGCTATTTGGGAACAAAGCACAACGTATGCCAGATAAACAAACTTGTTATATACAACAAAAAATTTAACTGTATAGAATGAGATTACTGTATGTTGTAAAAATGATAAATTAATGGCAATTTAATAATTTTAGGACCACAATATACATCATGAATCTATTTAAATTATTAACATAGGTTCCATTAAATGACTTTTATTTATTGCTGGACAATATAATTTCTATATATATATTTGCTGGCTGTCACCAGCGAAAGTTCGCTGGAGACAGCCGGCTGTCACTAGCGAACTTTCGCTGGAGACAGCCGGCTGTCAATAGCCACTTCCTATATTTAAATACCGGTTCTATAGTAAGCCATAAATTAATGACTTGTGTAAACAAACTAGCGTATGTCCTGCATTTATTGACCTAATTTTCTCACCCTGCTCGCATGCTGATAACGCCTGAGGCCATTGTTCACGGTTGAATAATTTTAACACACAGGTCAAATTTCGCTACGATAAGATCAAAGAACCCGACGTGGACTTGTCCGATTTTCACCTAGTTAGATAATGAACCGGTCTAACATCTTGTGCTGCAGGCGATTTTTGTATACATGCTTGGATTATCAGTGGCAAAAGGTCAGCTTGTTTAAATACAACAATGATTTAGCGAAAATTTTCGAACCGATTTTTTGAAGATTTTATTGAATTATGGACCGATGTTTTTAACTTCTTTTTCAGTTAAAATCGGTTCAGTAAACCCAAATCGGTTCAGAACCGGAAAACAGACATTTTCTCGAGCCCTGGTTGGTAGGTATGCATCAAATCAAACAATAGCCAGCCCTAATATAGATAATCAGTTCAGTGTCATAACCCAGGGGCCAGTTGTTCAAAGCCTTGATAGCTTAACGAGCTTGTTAGTGGTCAAATTGTTAACCCTTCTAGCAAGTATAATATATAAAATTTTGCTATTTTTGCTGAAAAAAATATACTCAACGACTTCAAGAACGCATATGCGACAAAAAGTTAAATGTCTTGAATATTATAGCAGATATTTATGAATGCAAAACATAAAGGCAGAAAAATGTTTCTGCCACTTACTGAGATCAAAGATTTTAATAAGCTCACCAGAGCCGAAGGCTCAGGGGGAGCTTATAGGATAGGCAGTTGTCCGTCGGCCTCTGCGTCGTCTGCGCCTGCGTCGTCGTGTGACGTCAACACTTTTAAACGGCATCTCCTCTGAAGCCGCTAGGCCGATTGGGCCCAAATTTCATCTGTAGCATCCTTGGGTTGGGGGATTGAAAGTTTGTGTTATTTATGAAATTCGGCTCATTGGTTTGGTTGCTATGGCAACTTAGTTTCCGTAGACTTATAATGGGGAAAATTGAAAATGGTGTTTACTGCCAAGCCGCTGCAGATATTTTGACAAAACTTTCATAGAAATATTCCTCAGGCAATCTTCTATCTGCCATATGATTTTAGGCCTACTGCTCATTTCTATTGGTTGCCATGGAAACCAAAATGAAAAAAATAGAAAAAAAATACTTAAAAAATCATCTCCTCAGAAACCGTATGCTCTATGAGGCTGAGAGTTTATGAAAATATTCACCATATTTGCCTTTACAGGTTTTGTGTTTTTTATGAAATTCGGCTCTTTAGTTTGGTTTCTATGGCAACTTAGATTTTCCATATACTTATAATGGAGAAAATTGAAAAATGGCATTAACTACAAGGCCCTTGCAGATGTTTTGACAAAACATTCATAGAAATGTTCCTTTAGTAAACTTCACTCAGCCATATGCTTTTATGTCAACCTGGAGGTCCAGTAGGTTGTGCCAGGGCCATGCCCCGCCTCCTAGTGATGTGCGATATTATCGGTATATCGTGATACAGATCAGAAATAAATCATATCACAATAGTCCGCCAATACCGATATTTTCGATATTTTCATATTTTCTTTCATGACTGATCGGTAAATACAGCTCAGTCTGTCAGTCTTTGTGAGTCCTTAAATACGGTAAAACTAGACCAGTAAGTAAATCGCAATAATTGCTGCACTGTCAATTCAGAGACAAACCATCTGTGTATTTATTACAGTTCAAGTATGACACTATTGTTAATCCCTGTCATAAAATTGCCACCCTGCGGTGCGTGTCGATAAGGTGTGAAAATATGGTCGTTATGATTCTAACTGGCGTTTATCCTCCAATCACAAAATTTAATCCACAATCAATGTGAAAATGATTTAATCGGTCCTCAGACAATTAGCTATATCTAACGGTAGATATTTGCATAATAAAAACGGACTTTTCTATGATCTCATGAATGGTTATGTTTTGGCGCCAAATAGCAGACGCTGGACGGGAAAAGTCGAACGCTGTTGTTTATTGACACGGAGCCTTCGGGGATAATTCGGGAGCTGTGCAAAGCGCTGGTTTTCTATCCACCTCTATTCACAACCGTTTAGCTATCGAGAAAAGGTTTTTTACCTGTTCCAAACATTTTTTATGAAGGAGATACACACAATGACATTAAACACGTATGGGGGTGCTAGCGTCGGATAACGAAATTTACCGATCGCATGCAGAAAAATGGTAGCGGTGGTTTGTGGGCGGCGATTTATATCAATTCAAAAATCACTGATCAGCTTTTTCTGTATATCTGGTCTTCGCCTGAAAAAGCCTGCAGTCCATGACCTCGGCTATAAGACGGGGTCATTTTGGAGGGAAAAATCCTCGTCTTATAGCCGAATTTTTACTGTAGGCCGAGCTAGGATTTCGGTGAATCACGCGGCTGTTGTTGTTGTATACGTCACTTTAGTGTAAGCTGCCCAAGATTGTGTAATAGAGTGAAAACCAAAACAAACTTTACCATGGCCAACTACCGATATCTAGCAACATTATAGGTTGCAAAAGATGACAGTCACAAATAAAGTGACTGAGGCCATCAATCTAATACAACATTTAATAGCACTTTCAGATAGTATCTTTATTTCCCCTCATAACATTGGGACAATTCTTTTAAGTACCTTTGTTTTGTAAGTAGGTTAAATGATATTTACCCATGAAAACTCCCTTCTCTTTTCCATATATATTGTGGTTTTCCAATTACCAGTAGTTCCAAATAGGAATTTAGCCAGATCCAGAATCTAGCTAGACCAAATAGGAATTCTTATTTGGCTTAGGCAGATTCCGGATCTGGCTAAAAAATAATTTAGTTTAGCCAGATTCCGGATCTGGCTAAACTCTGTTTAGTCCAAATAAGAATTCCTATTTGGCTGGGCAGATTCTGGATCTGGCTAAGCTGCTCAGACCAAATAGGAATCTTGGTTTAAAAGTAACAGACCTTCATCAAATATTTATTCATAAGCTTCAGTAACAGTTTTATAGAACATATTTAATGCTCAAAGTATTTATGACACTCATTTTTGTCTTTAATAAAGTGTTGTTTAGACCATCCTGGCTATTTACTATAATATTAACAAACTTTTCATCTTCTGAATGTTTTTGTCTCACATGCTTCATTGATAATATGACTTTCAAATATGTGTGAAAAGCAATCAACTAACAAAAGATGAAAGAAAATCTCTTCTTTGTTTGTGTCCTTGCAAATGACAGATCCATTATTAAGTATCTAAGAGTTCAGTTAAGAACTGTACATGAGAGTGTCTTTGTTTATGAAGCTGAGAAGCAAGGTTTCAGTTACTTCATTACTGTAAATACTGTACATATCAATGGAAAGGGAATGTTTTCAGTTTTCTTATTTCTGCTCTAAAATTTGGATAATCTAAGGCAAAAAATCTGTGTTTTGGAGTAGATATAAGAAAAAACAAAAATATCAATATTCCATGTCTTAAATGAGTAGATAATAACAATAGCTGATGATAGAAGGTAATTGTGTGTGTGTGTGTGTTTGTGTGTGTTTGATTGTGTGTGTGTGTGTGTTTCTTATAAAAATGATAAATAATATTTTATTATATCTATTTGTCTTTTAAAAACATGAGATCAACCTTAAAATATTTGTTTGCTGTCACTGCTGACCAAGTGAAACTTAACTATCAACCCAAACAATTTCATGGCTGTTTGTGAAAAAGAATTTATTTTTTCCTCAGAATGGAATTTTACATCTTGTTTCACCTTATATTTCCTCAAACATTTATTAAATGATGGTCATAGTGCTACCATAACCCAAATTCTGTCCCTAACACCAATGTGGATTTTCAGCCATACATTATTGATGGAATTACAAGATTCCTATTTGGTCTGACCAGCTTAGCCAGATCCAGAATCTGCCTAGCAAAATAGGAATTCTTATTTGGACTAAACAGTGTTTAGCCAGATCCGGAATCTGGCTAAACTAAATATTAATTTAGCCAGATCCGGAATCTGCCTAGGCCAAATAAGAATTCCTATTTGGTCTAGCTAGATTCTGGATCTGGCTAAATTCCTATTTGGACTACGACACATATATTCTTGTCTCTTATGATAAGACGCACTCAGTGACACCAACCTGGGGGTCCCCCGGGATGTGCCTTGGCCAAGACCTACCCCTCCATTTCACAACAGGCCCAATATTCCAGAAACCTAACAGATCCAAACCCCTAAACGAAATATATTTTTAGCTCGTCTGTTTTTTGAAAAAAAACTTTTGAGCTATTGTCATCACTCTGGCGTCTGCGTTGTCGTTGTCGTCTGGCGTCTGGTGTCGTCGTTCCAAAAAAACTTAACCTTGGCTATAACTTAAAAAGTATTAGACCTAGCCTCATGAAACTTAATACACACACTCATCATCACAAGAGCTACATTTTGACCAAGGACCATAACAACATTGTTGATTTTGGCTGAATTATCTCCCCTTTTCCAATTTTTTTCTGAAACACATTTTTTGCTCTCATTTTAATACTATTCACAACAGAGCCTTCAAACTTCACATGAATGTTCCTTGGGACAAAACCTTTTCAGTGATACCACACTTTTTGATCTGTGACCTTGACCTTTGAACTTTGACCTATTTTTCGAAAATTTAACCGAAAACCTTAACCTTGACCATATTTCCAAAAGTATTTGGCCTACCTTCATGAAACTTCATACACATATTCACCATCACAAGAGCTACATTCCCTACAAGTTTTATAACTCCATCTTGCAATTTGATTGCTCTTGTTTGACTTAGAACTTTGGTTTTCTAAAAGAAACTGCAGACGAGCGTTGGCACCCACATGTGGTGCTCTTGTTGTTCCTTATGATAAGTTGCATTCAGTGACACCAACCTGGAGGACACCCGGGATGTGCCGGGTACATGCCCAACCCCCTCCACTTCATAAAAGGATGGCCCCCGCCCATAGGGGTTTGAAGAAATATATGGGCTGCATGATGCTTCCACGCAGAGCTGAATCTGGCCCGCACACTAGTACTGGTAAACCGCTTAGAGGATCTAAGCCTGTCCAGGAACCGCGGTGCGAGGCGGACCGTCCATGATAATAAACCCTATTGGTTTCATTGGGCGGCAGGGCTTGAGATGTCATTTCATCTCAGTATCGGGTAAAAGTCCCACAAAATTGGAAGCAACGTCTCCGAAATGACCTTTACAGTGTTGACGGGGACGTTAAACCTCAAATCAAACAAACAAACAAAACTTCATAAAAGGCCAAAATTCCAAAACCTTACAAATCCCCACCCCTAAACCATATATAATCTTGTTCCTTATGATAAGAAGCATTAAGTGACACCAACCTGGGGGTCCCCCCAGATGTGCCGGGGACATGCCCCACCCCCTCCACTTCATAAAATGCCATTTATCTCAGAAACCATTCAGATCTCCACCCCTGAACCATATATATTCTTGTTCCTTATGATAAGAAGCACTCAGCGACACCAAGCTGAGGGTCCCCCAGGATGTGCCGGGGTCATGCCCCACCCCCTCCACTTCATATAAGGCCAAATATTCCAGAAACCTTACCGATCCCCACCCCTAAACCATACATATCCTTGTTCCTTGTGATAAGACACATTCACTGACACCAACATAGGGTTCCCCCAGGGCTCGCCCGGGCCATGCTCCACCCTTCAACTTCACAAAAGACCATATATCTGAGAAACTGTTCAGAGCCCTACCCGCAAGCCATATATATTCTTGTTCCTTATGATAAGACGCAATCGGTGACACCAGCATTTTTCAGGTACAGTCCACATGAGTGCTCATTTGGGAATGGTGTTTGTTTGGGAGACTTTATAATTGGTAGATTAAAATCATACCATGTTAAAATTCATGTCTGCCATTGGGCAGGGTCCATCTGAGCTCCGGTTTATGAAATTTGGCTCTTTGGTTTGTTTTCTATGGCAAGTTAAGAGTTTCCATTGACTTATAATGGGGAAAATTGAAAAATGACATTTATGCCTTTCAAGATATTTTGTCAAACTTACATAGAAATGTTCCTTTAATAATGTTCTTTTAGGCCTATTGGTTGCAACAGATGGGAAATTGTCAGTTGTCATCTGTTGTCCTGCAACAACACATTCAAGCGACATCAGACCTCTTAAGCCACTAGGCTGATTGGGTCCAAATTTTATCTGAAGCATCCTTGGTGCAGGGCTTCTATGGTTAATTAAAATACTTTGCTGCCAGTCGGCAGTGCCCCCTGAGCTCTGGTGAGCATAGTGGCCCATGGGCCTCTTGTTTTTTTTTTCTATTTGTTACGTGTGAATCGATGAGCAAATGGACACACCAAAATTTTAAAAATCACAACCACAAAAACTGCATTGAAAACAAATCTCTTAATGACACTGTAAAACACACCAAATTAGCAATTTGTCGAAATTACACATTCTCATAAATTAGGAATAAGGAATACTAATATATTTCAGGAAATTGTGGTTACAGACTACCCTGAGCGAAAATGGCGACCCAAAAGTCAGTCGTTTTAACTGTTTTTCAAGGTTTTAAGCGCACTTGAAAGTTCTGACGTACAAAGCATGTTTGGATTGGTACCAGTTTATCCAAAAATTACAGAAAATGTCTTTTGACATGATTCTCTGAATGTTAAGGTTTCATTCCACAGAATTGCACACGTTAGCATCACATCAACATCAAGTGCCTTTGGTGACGTTGAAATCATTGATGCTGTAAATGAAATTTTGAAAATGTTATTCAAGTTTTTGATTGACTGAAGACAAGCGAATGTGCCAATGTGCTTTTGGTCAGTGAAGCACCAGTATTTAGCAAGCTTGATCACATTTTAAGAAAAACATAAACATAAAACTTACGTCACTACCTATGCATGATGACACGTTAGCTCAAAGAGGTCTGTCTTATGAATGTTCGGTATGCGAGTTTCAGGTTAGTTCATATTGATCACAGAAATATGCAAATTAAAAAACTATGCATTATTAAAGTCGTTAAGTATATTAGTATTTTCACCATATTGAATGATCCAAGTTTTAACGATAGTTAATGATGTCGTTGGTTTTCAACAACTGTCTTAGTTCAAGGTCAGGATGATTACTTGGAATAATTTGTGGATATTCATCTTCATCAACAGATTTTTGATTAAGGTGCAGGTACAGGGGCAACATCCACATAAGTGGGCCCCCTTCCAGGTAGCTGGCTTGCTGCATGCATGGCAGATCTTACCCCAGATCTCCAGGCCTGTCTATCATGAGGGTCGATAGCAGAGAGCTTCCATTCTCTGCAATCTAATTTTTTATTATTATATTATTTCTTTATTCTCCATTAACCCATAAAATGCCAATCATGACAATTGTCATCTGCTTTGTCATCTGCCAAGTACCTTAAAATAAGATTTTGCAAACAGTGTGGACCCAGATCAGGAGCAGTCTGATCTAGGTCCCCAGTGTTTGCCTATATGAAAAAATATTTTTGAAAAAGTCGCAAGAAGATTAAGCAGACAACATTTCAAGATTTAGTTTTTCATGGCAGCTTCAGGGTTAGAGAAAGAAGAACAAGAAATAAGAAAGATTAAGGGATACTTTTGTAAGGCTGACATGATTAATCAGTCAATAAATTCCACCAAAATGATTATCGTTACTGATTTGCTTGTTTTTATTTGAGGAGTACGGTTTAGGCCAACCATAAAAAATAATTGTGTTTGCTGTCACCCTACCTTCCAGGCTAAATGCCTGCCAGCCTCATTAGTTCAGACAGGTGCACGCATGAGTGGTGATCAGGAGGACGTGTGTTCGATACCTGTCGGGGTTGTCAACATTCTTTCGTGGAGGCTACTGCTTCAAAAGTCTCCCATGTCAATAGGGGACGACAACTCCTGAGGAGCAAATTCTTTCCTTTAAGGGTTGACTCTTTTTTTTTCCATGGGACAGAGTTTATAGAAAAGCAAATTGAGGGTTCTGGAAGTTGTCTCCATTCGTAAAATGGCTGAAAATCTTTCGGGTGTATCCATTCCCGTTACATGTAGGTAGTCACCTTGAAACTTTTGATTAACAGGTTAGACTAGCCCATAGAGAACAGGTGGCACTGACTATAGACCTCGATGATGTTCAGATGCATGATCCGAGTCTGGAAGAAGCTGTCAAAGAGAACACAAGACGGTACATTAACCTCTTCAGTGATGTCGTACAGGAAATGTTACCAGATTACAGAGAAAAAGAGGTAAAGAAATGGTTAATAAACCCTTATTGGGATTTACCCATTGTATGCTAGTGGACTCTGCCATTGCTATATGTTGGACTAGTCCCTTTTTGTCGCACCTGCTTTAGCAGGAAGACATAGGCTTGCAAGTTTCCGTCCGTCTGTTCGTCCGTCCTTCTGGTTGTCGTCCGTCTTTCCGTCAACATTTTACACTGGGTGTCTTGTAATCGCAACTCCTCCTACAGTTTCATACCGATTATTTTGAAACTTTGCTTGTGTTTTTTCCATGGTATGAGGATGCGCATGTGATTTGGACTTTATCGTCCGATCAATTTTTGTCACTTTTTCCACATTGTGAACTAATAGTTATTTTTAACCTTCACTTGATATATGATAGGTACCTTTTGTCATCGCAACTCCTCTTGCAGTTTTATACCGATCATTTTGAAACTTTGCATGTGCTTTCGCCATGGTATGAGGATGTGCATGTGGTTACGACATAATTCTTAGAATATTTTTTTCCACTTTTTGCACATTGTGAACTTAGCCATTTTTAAGCTTCATTTGATATACAATAGGTACGGTACCTCTTGTCATCGCAACTCCTCCTACAGTTTCTTACCGATTATTTGAAACTTTGTGTGTGTTTTTGCGATGGTATAAGGATGCGCATGTGGTTTGGACTTTGTCTTTGGATAAATTTTTGTTACTTTTTCCACATTGTGAACTTAGTCATTTTTAACCTTCAATTGATATGTGATAGGTACCTCTTGTCATCGCAACTCCTCTTGCAGTTTTATACTGATCATTTTGAAACTTTACGTGTGCTTTCGCCATGGTATGAAGTGCATGTGGTTTCGACATAATTCTCAGAATATTTTTTTTTCACTTTTTGCACATTGTGAACTTAGCCATTTTTAAGCTTCAGTTGATATACAATAGGTACCTCTTGTCATCCCAACTCCTCTTACAGTTTTATATTGATCATTTTGAAACTTTGTGTGTGTTTTTTCTACGGTATGAGGATGTGCATGTGGTTTGGACTTTATCTTGGGATCAATTTTTATCATTTTTCCACATTGTGAACCTAGTTTTTTACCTCACATATATAGGCTATGGATTCTTCTCAAAGCCCTATATTCATTTCTTTTGCCTTAAATAAACTTATATTTTTTTGTGTGGGGCAGGTGGGGAGCAGGTGCGACAGCAACTTCACCGAAGTTGAATCTCTGGTTCATATAAGAGGTCAGGTGTCATGCCAATTTTTTCGTTATTATTCTATTTTTGATGGAAAAGTCTGTTAGCCAATAGTGCAGGCCATGATCAGAGGCCGCATGCAGCGGCTTCTGATCTGGGCCTGCACTGTTTGCCAAGGTACCCCTTTAGGGGTTTCCGGCATACATAGAGGATCTTACATGAGTGTTCATGTTTTATTGAAATTATTAAAGAAGTTGAGGAAAAGTGATAAAATGTGAGACTTTAATGAGTATATTATCCCTTTTCTTCAACAAGTTTCATAATTTTAATAATACATAAAAAAGGCATGAATGCAAGATTCTATTTATCATACATCTACATTAAAAAAGTATTTTATCAATGGCTGTTTAAAAATGTCAATATTCTGCCATTAGTAAATGCGAAATTGTTAGGGACGTTGTACCTGAAACATTATGGGCGTATCTAACTATTTTGCATATTTAATCCACTAGTGGATTTTCCAATTTATTACATGGCATTGTTACATTCTCAGATGCAACGTCATATGATAACTTGGGATTATTCAACGAGTTGTGAGTTGACAGTGAAAAGGATCAATTGACACATGATTTCTGATATTGTGTGAAATTTAACTTGTAAGTTGAAACTATGAATGCAAGGTCTGAAGGCTAAATTGAAAAAAAAAAAAAAAAGAAGAAAATTTGATAGTGACATGCAGAAAAAGTGACAGACTACACTTTTTAGCTTGAAAAGTTTGAAACATGGAAAAAAGATAAAAGTTAGTTCATGAACATAACAATAGCATATGTGCTTATCTTTAGACCCGGCCCCCAGCCATTGGGGCTTGAAGAAATAGATGGGCTGCATGATGCTTCCACGCAGAGCTGAAACCGACACGCACACGAGTACTGGTAAACAGCTTAGAGGAGCTAAGCCTGCTCAGGCAAAGCGGTGCGAGTCGTTGACCCTCCATGCTTATAAAACCTATTGGTTTCATTGGGCGGCCAGGCTTGAGATGTCATTTCATCTCAATGTCGGATAAAAGTCCCACAAAATTGGAAGCAACATCTCCAAAATGACCTTTACTGTGTTGAGGGGGACGTTAAACCTCAATTCAAACAAACAAACAGTTATCTTTCGATGTTGACAAAAATACATGAAATGTTTCAACACGATTGGTCTTCTACTGAAAGAGGAGTTACACACACAGAATACAATATATTAACAAAAGCAGAAATGTCTCTCACTGTTTTAAAAGTTCCATGCAAACTACATTGGAATTACACATTTTAAGACCACCTAAAACTAAGTCTAATTCTGCTTAAAAAGATCAAATTTTGTATGTTGAAGTTATTCTTCCATTTTGTTTTCTGCATACAGCGTCATCTGGTCACAGACCACCATTGGCACTTTTCAAAAGTGGTCTTAAAGACCACTTTTGAACAGTCCAAAAGGTGGTCTTTATATAGGAATTTCACTGTATATTGAGAGATACAGACTAACAAGTGCCCAGTCGCCTTAGGTGCCTAAATTTTACCTGGGCACCTAAGTTTTTAATAAAAATGTCTATTAACTTAATGCAAAATTTGGATTTATGGCAGTCAGGATGCCTAAAGCAAAATGCTTCCCTGATATTTATAACACCAGGTTATCCACAAAGATGCACTGGATGTGTACATAGAGCACAGACTACTAATGGAACAAAGAAACCACCCTGATGGTCCCGAGATAACCAGAGATCCTAGAAACAAATACCCGGCAGAGCTCATGCGGAGATTGTAAGTACAGGTCATAACAAATCGCAAGCAGCATCATTCTGTCTGAGACAACATTATGATAGCAATCCCTGTGACATAATGCATACATTTGTATCTCTAAAACATTTTTCTGTTCGTTAGACCTGCATATTTGAGGCAGTTCTAAAGAGTACCGACAACCTTTGTCTTGGAGCTAAAACAAGAAAAATAATGTGTTCTCCTGTAAACCCAAGTTTCTCTATACACCTCAACCCTGGTTTAACACGGAACTCCGGGTCCAACCAACGGACCGTGTTAGTTAACCGAACCGTATTTGTCACAGATCAACCATTGACACAATGGTGACCAATAGTTTCCCAAAACAAGATGATGTGTGGTCCGGTTAATCAATGACCGTATTTCCCGACTAAAATGTGTTTAGAACTAATCAGTGGCAGTAAATACCATGGCCCATCAAGCCAAACAAGTCACTTTAATTGAAACCAGCTGATAAACCATGTTTTATATCCAGAAATCATCCGATCTGACAAGGAGTATGACGCCTTTTGATAGCTGGTTCCCGGCTAACTTTGTTATAACTGAGCGTCCGGAACCGTACTGCACTACAGTACCCGTTAATACATTTCAATGGTGAAATTACCGGTTAGGGTTCAGAACCGGACAATCATCAAAGCTTACAAGAAATTTGAATTACTTCCCTTGGAACCGGCCCCGATAGCTCAGTTGGTAGAGTGTCCGCTCCGGGGAACGGGAGGTCTCGGGTTCGATCCCGGGCTGCGACATACCAAAGTCGTTAAAAATGGTACTAGCTGCTCCTCGCTTGGCACTCAGATTTACAGGGAAGAGCTAGGACTGGTTGATCCAGTGTCAGGATAATGTGACTGGGTGTGGTATCATGTAATGTGTCTGGGACATGATACTTCAGTGAGGCAGCACTATAAACGTGAGCATTGAGCTCCCTGTCGCAACCAGACACCGTCGTGATATGACTGAAAAATTGTTGAAAGCGACGTTAAACCCGAATTCACACACACACACACACACACACACTTCCCTTGAAATGTCTTTCCCTTAATATTTTAGCCATTTGAAACGATTTTTAATGATGCATATGGTCTTTGAATGATTTTCTTACCACGAAAATCGATCTTGAATATGTTTTATCATTTGCTTTTAAGATGGAATAAATTTGACTTTCTTTTACATGCGGCTCTAGAAAATGAGTTTTATTGCAGTTGACCGATCACATCGTCTGCATCCATGTTTAAAATTTCTGCTGAGCAGTGATCCTTAACAGAGCGTGATAAATATTTTTTTCCGGTTGCGTAACTGAATTCTTTAATCTCTTTATCTCACTTAGCCAACACTTTTGATTGTGCCGATGGCAGTTCATGTTTATCATGCATGTCAAGCTAAACAAGTTTATATACTGTATATTCAACTCTGCTGGAGGCCTGCAATAAATATCAAAAAGTACCGTTATAAACAGTGTTAGCTACCGTGTTAGCTACCGTATTACCGCAGTCAAAAGTGAGAGGAAAATAAAGTTGTTGTGCTTAAAACCTGATACAATCCTTGGATAATATTTATAAATGTTGGTTGGGGAAAATTTGGGGTCCAAACCAAAACCGTGTTCTATCCGAATTCCTGCTGTAACGAATCGTGCTATAACGAGGTCCGGGTGTATAAAGTGGGGTTTGTGAGGGTAGTCATTTCATGGACTTGTTCATGTGATGGAAATCTGAAGAAGTTAACAGTTTTCTATTAGACCCTGCCCATCGGGGCTTGAAGAAATAGATGGGCTGCATGATGCTTCCATGCAGAGCTGTAACCGACCACACTTGAGTGCTGGTAAAACCCGTACAGGATCTATGCTTGCCCGGGCAAGTATGAGTATACACAGTATATGGTTAGTGGGGGGGGGGGGGGGGGAGGGAGGAATTGGATCCCCATTATCCTTACTTCTGTTATGTATTTAAAGCAGCTGTGGTCCTCAACTTCAAATCTGAGATAGACTGTGCAAATCCGGTGATTGAAAGACAAAATGTCAGGCTTGTTCATGACTTCATTTTGAGTTTGAAAATACAGTACATGCACACTTGCCCAGGTACATTGAAGAAGTGTCTTCCCTTGCAGATAAAAGTACCCCAACTCCAAATAAGGTGGGGTTTGGGGAATAAGTAATTATTTTTGTCATTTCTCCATAAAATCCTATGTAGTTTGGTATTCATTTGTACCCCCTCTCAGATCCATAAAGATCCTAAGTATTGGGATAGGCGAGCCTAAGCAAACAGTGCATACGAAGAGCAGACTGATCAGGGTCTACACTATTTGTCATTATGTCTGCACCTTTTGGACTCCTTGCTGGATCATGGAACAAATTTGTTAAAATTTTAGGATCATAATAGCAAGTCCTCAAGGTTTCAGAATTTTTTAGGATTTTTTACGGTGCATGTGCTTTCTGTGTCTTGCTGAATACTTTTATCCTTCCTGGCAGTGGTACTTGCAGATACAGTAAAATTCCTGTATTAAGACCACCTTTGGGACTATTCAAAAGTGGTCTTTCAGACCACTTTTGAATAGTCCCAAATGTGGTCGCTGACCAGAGGACACTATGGCCAGAAAACACAAAGGAAAATTAAGTGCAGCCTTAAAAATAAGCTTTTTAAAGCAGTATTAGTCAAAATTTTAGGTGGTCTTAATAGTGGAATTTCACTGTAACAATGTTGCGCCTAGAGGGGGCCATGGGGCCATTTGCCTACCTAAAGTCATTGGTGGCCCCATTAACATAAAACATGGGGCCCAGATGACCCTCAAAAATCAACCACTTTGCTGATATTTCATATACTGAAGTCCCTTTAAAATACAAAATGGCCCTTTGGAAAATGTGATAAGGGCAATTTGTGTCCCCCAAGCAATTGGGCCTAGGCACAACACTGCTGTAACTGACTGGTGGTTAACAGTTTAACAAGGACAGCCTTGCTTGCAGAATGCATTGTCTCAGTTGCAATGTTGAATGCATCAGTTGCAAAAAGTTCAGCTATTTTCCAACTAAATTTTAAAGATAACACTACCTGCCACCCCGACTTCGAAATGGACTCCTGCCATATATAGGGAGGAAGATTCCATATGGTACAAAAAGTGTTAATAACTGGTGTGGCAGATTTTCAGGCAGACCATTCGGACCAGCCATGGAACTTACTAGACCTGACCAGCTTTCTACCAGACAGTATCTGTTGGGTCTTGTGTGCAGTGGCATTAAAAAGAAATTATTATGCCCCCAACTTCGAAGAAGTTGATGGGGCATATTGGTTCTGTCTTGTCCGTCCGTCCGTTACGATTTCACCCTGTAGGAAACTCAAGAATGGTTTGAGCTAGGATCTCGAAATTTCATATATGGAATGTGCATGAAAAATAAGCGGACACATTTTTAGGGCCCCGCACTGAAAGGGTGGGTCTGAAAGTGTGGGTGCCCTATAGTAATCACTCTGTCCGTCCGTCTGTCTGTCTGTCCGTCCGTCTGTCCGTCCACAAATTTTTTTATCCTCCATAACTTTTTATTATTCCTGGATGGATTTAAATATTACTTGGCATCATTCTGTCCGTCTGTCTGTCTGTCTGTCCGTCTGTCCGTCCACAAATTTTTTTATCCTCCATAACTTTCTTATTCCTGGATGGATTTAAATATTACTTGGCAGAAATGTTAACCATAATGTGATGGAGTGTTGCGCGCAAGACTCAGGTCCGTACCTCAAAGGTCAAGGTCATACTTAGAGGTTAAAGGTCAAAAAAGGGTCTTTCCTGTGTCCAATTAATAACTTTGTTATTATTCCTGGATGGATTTAAATATTACTTGGCAGAAATGTTAACCATAATGTGACGAAGTGTCACACGCAAGACCCACAGCCGTACCTCAAAGGTCAAGGTCATACTTAGAGATAAAAGGTCAAAAAAGCGTCTTTTTTATTGTGTCCAATCTATAACTTTCTTATACCTGGATGGATTTAAATATTACTTAGCAGAAATATTAACCATAATGTGACAGTGTGTCACGCGCAAGACCCAGGTCCGTACCTCAAAGGTCAAGGTCATACTTAGAGGTGAAAGGAAAAAAAAACCGTCTTTTTTAACATCAACATTTTCCTACTCCTCTGATAGCGCTGCCGGGGCCCTAGTCAGTTTCATTTTTTTTTGTTTTTTCGCCGGACTCGTCTTCGCAGAGTTACGCCCCTTTTCGGACTTATGCATTGTGGCTATGGGGAAACCTTGTGAGCAAGATATCTGGAGAACCACTTGAGCTAGGCTCATGATATTTAGTAAACAGTTTAGGTCTAAGATGTAGATGACCTGATTAACTTTGACGAAATTCCGAAAATATTTAAAGGAGTAACGCCCCTTTTCGGACTTACGCATTACGGCTATGGGGAAACCTTGTGAACAAAATATCTGAAGAACAGCTTGAGCTAGGCTCATGATATTTAGTAGAGAGTTTGGGTCTAATGTATAGATGACCTGATTAGCTGTTGATGAAATTTTTAATTATGTGTCTATTAGTGGCAAGCATATGGTTGGGGCATAGTGTTTCACAAACACATTTTCTAGTTTGATTTTTTTTTTCAGTGAGGTATATTTCAAAGCATCGAACACAGAGAAGCACGCTGCTATCCGGGAAGTAAAAGCGGAGTCTATCGGCAAGCTGGTCTGTGTGAAAGGCATTGTTACCAGAGCAACAGAAGTTAAACCAATGATGGTGGTAGCTACATACACCTGTGATACCTGCGGAAATGAGACCTATCAACCAGTAAGGAGTTTGTCCATTATACATGTACACTGAAGGTGCTTTAACCCATTTAGTAGCAGAAACACCCAAATGGGTACCCTGGCAAATAGTGCAGGCCCAAATCAGTCATTTTCCAAATAAATTTTGATGAAAACACACCCTGACACTCCTAAATTTTGAAATGAACTCCTGCTATATATAAGGAGGAAGATTCCATTTGGCACAAAAAGGGTTAAGATGGTGTCATGTGTTGACAAATAAGTAAAACAGTCCCAGACAAAGCTTCAAAGATTGAGCCAGCTCGTTAGATTATCAACTGTTGGATATCATTTTCATACACCCTTTTGAAAAAAGGTCGTATTATGTAACACCCCTTGGCATCCGTCCGTCTGTAAACTTTTCATTTCCGGATAACTACTACATTTTACTTATATAATATATAGTTAGACCATGATGTGGAGACGCGCATATTATTTTGCAGTTACGGTCGGCTGAATGTTAACAGAGTTATGCTCCTTTGAAAGTTTCTGTAAACATTTCATTTCCGGCTAACTCCTACAATTAACATTCAGTCAAGCTGAAACTTGATATATATTCAGACCATGATGTGGAGCAGTGCATATTGTTTCAAGGTTGCAGTCCACCAAATATTGATAGAGTTATACTGCTTTGAAAATTTCTGTAAACATTTTGGTTCTGGCTGGCTCCTCCTACAATTAGCATTCGATCAAGCTTAAACTTGATATACACTTACTAGAACAAGATGTGGAGCAGCATATATTGTTTCAAGTTTACAGTCCACCAAATATTAGCAGAGTTATGCCCCTTTGAAAATATTGTGATGCACCCGATAGTTAACAGCCCGTCAAGCTGAAAGGTGATTTATAGTTAGACCATGATATGAAACAGCGCATTATGACAGTCCAGCAAACAGCAGAATTATGTCTATCAGTCCGCCCATGAACTTTTGTTTTGGGGCGAACCCCTCTTGCTACTTGTCAGTTCATCTTGCCAAGGGCATCTAATGCCCCGCTTGGGGAGCTCTTGTTAGGTTTAATGACTTAAATGTTTTGGTATACTGTATTTACATGCAACACACATTTTGAAGAGAAAATATAGAATCCTTAAGGGGAATCGATACACCTTCAGGGGAGGCAACTTCTGCAAAAGTATTTTTGTCTCCCATGTCAATATTGGTCAACTCTTAAAGGCCCCGCGCCTGCCCGGGGGGTAGAAATATGGCGGCTGCCTTCGGGAGTGTGGCAGAGTGGTAAGACCCCACCGAAAACAGTCCCACTGCCGAGACCACCCGGTGCCTCGAAATAGGTGGCTGCCTTCAGGTTCTGTGGCAGTTGGGTAAAAGCCTCCAACATACAGAACGATCGTCCGTTCGACCGGTATTATTTTGTAATTCAATTTATTCAAATGCATCTTACCAAATTTTTTTACAATTCACTACGCGAGATCTATCCTTTTAAACCTTTCCTATCTCATGTTACTACCACGCTGCATTTGTACGTGTATCATCATTGCTGGTGGGTCGCGCACCACAAAGAAGAAACCTCATCTGTATATGTTTGTACTGTGTATGTGTCACTTTTTCATGCTCCATCACTCTGCACATCAATGAAAGATGCATTTTAAATACGTTATTAGATAAGTAACTGGTCGTTTCATGTTACCTCAAATTTATTTCATGTTATTCCAAAGTTAACAGAATCAGATACTTATCACTAAATTCTGAAGTGTACGTTATCATCTAACACAGCTTATTTCTTCATCAGTCTATAAAATCATTTGTACTCTCTGAAATTTATCACCTCAATAATTTCTTACCATAATCGTGGATCTCATATTTAGCAAAGGATCTCCTGTTTTCAGAGCCAAGCTTTTATTTAAGCAAACGTTTTCGGCCTCCCTTGTCTGTAGGGAATAAAATATACAGGTCACTTTCCTTCTGTAGTGAATGGGGATGAAATTCCTTGTTGAAACAGGAGCCACTTGTTTGCCGTGAGTGGCGTCTCGTATGCTGGAAGAAGGGATCCTGATGATTGAGAAAAGCCCAGGGATCTCCAGCTTTTCAACACATCATTTTGGCCCATATTTCAGATAGAAGAGGGGTTTGGGCTAGATCCGGCCTGAATCAATCGGCTCAGTCGTGCCAAGCTCTAGAATCGCACAGCTTGTCCTTATCTTCCTTCTTTCTTTCTTACGTATCTTTATGGTACAAACCGGGTGTAATTTTTTCTTATTCCTCTATCTTTGAGTGTTATTTGATGGGCGGCGGCTGATGGATCAATCGGTGGGCTTGTACTGGGGAAATTCAGCAGAAACTTCTGTGAGGGAGAGAATATGGGTGGGGATGGGTCCCAACTGTTCCTCATTTTTCATTGAAATCTGGGTGCATAGTTGGGAATCATAAAGCAGAAGTGGAGCGGAAGGACTCTGGTCCTGTCATCGAGTATAATAGCAATGTAGCCTTGGCGTTGGAAATAGGAGATCCATTTCCATTAAACGTCCCCTTGTAGGGCTCCAAGGAGGGTGGGGCGCATAGCTATCAAAACATAAATTTCAACCATGGGATCCAACAATAGAAAAAGAGCTTTCTTAGATTTATCTGATGACGACCCGGAACCGACAACATTCACTTTTAAAGCAAATGAAAATTTTGCAAGATTTTTAGTGGTTTCGAGCAACGAAGAAAAGGCCGTAACTACACTCTCACCTTTTGTCATTGAAAAACAAATTGAAGCTTTAATTGGAACACCAAAAAATGTTAAAAAATTGAAAAACGGAACTCTCCTTATTGAAACTAATCGAAAATCCCAAACAGAAAACCTCCTCAAAATCAACAAATTTTTCAACCTAAACGTCTCTGTCACGGAGC
Source organism: Lucinisca nassula (assembly GCA_963580285.1). Lineage (NCBI taxonomy): Eukaryota > Metazoa > Mollusca > Bivalvia > Lucinida > Lucinidae > Lucinisca > Lucinisca nassula. The sequence goes on along the minus strand of CAUZLF010000256.1, from coordinate 53,586 downwards.
ACAAAACATTAAACTCATGTAAAGGAATACTCCGTGACAGAATGCTTAAACAAGAATCTGAAGCCAGCATTGTTGACTATTTGAAAGAGCAAGGAGTTACGGCCTGCAAACGATTTAAAATTAAAAAAGACGGAAATCTAATAGACACCAACACTCTACTGCTAACTTTCAACACAACTACGTTGCCGAAATCTCTAAAAATCTTCTACAGAATAATACCGGTCGAAATCTACGTGCCCAATCCTCTGCGATGTTTTAATTGTCGGAGGTTTGGGCATCATGAGAATGATTGTACTGTCCCTGATGGATCTGTGTGTGAGAAGTGTGGTGGTACTGATCACCACACTGTCAACTGCAAGAATTCTCCAAAGTGTGTGAACTGCGGAAAAAATCACCTATCCAAATCAAACGTCTGTGAAGTTTGGAAAACGGAAAAAGAAATTATGAAAATCAAAGTCACTCAAAACGTCACATATTTGGAAGCTAAGAAAATTCATCAAAATAAACCAGAAACCACATTCGCCAAAGTTGTTCAATCACTTACCAGCAAACCTGAAACCAAAGAAACATCAACACAATTCAACGAAAAAGATTTTGAAATTAAACCCCATTCTAAAGTTATTACCTCTTCTGTAAAACCCAAAACCACATCGTCACAACCTACATCTTCACAACCTACTACATCGTCACAACCTACTACATCTACTCATCATTCAAGAACAGAATCTAGACAAACTTCACAGACCAGTTCACAACCTAACGGAAAACATTCTAGCAGATCTCACTCCCGATCCACGTCGGGGACAGCAGATCAAAAAGAAAAAAACGGCAAAGAAAAGCATAAAGGATCAAACCCAAACAGTAAAGGGGCGTCTGCTGATCCAGTAAAACTGGCTAATCAGTACGGCGCCCTTGAGGACATGGAGTTGGACCATGATCCCTCCACGTTCTTAAAGCCTAATAATAAAAGATAAAGGATTAAATTCCTTGTTTTAATCTTCTCTCCATTCAACCATGGATAAGAAGTCAATAATTCAATGGAATTGTCGAGGACTGAAAGCCAATTTTAACGAACTTTTAATTTTAACTACACTTTTTTCTCCTAATGTCATTTGTCTCTAAGAAACTTTTTATCCCCCGACCGAATAGGTTCGGGGGATATAGCGATCAGCCTGGCGTCCGTCCGTCCGTCCGTCTGTCCGTCCGTCCGTCCGTCCGTCCGTAGACGCAACCTTGTGATGGCCATAACTCCTATACCCTTTGAGATTCATTGATGGTTCTTGGCACAATTGTTCACAAGGCCGAGACGGCGTGTCCTGCGCAAGAACCAGAACTCTGGATGCCATACTTTTTTAGTTATCTCCCCTTTTAATAAAATAGAATGACTGCTTTGTGATGGCCATAACTCCAATACCCTTTGAGATATATTGATGGTACCTGGCACAGTTGTTCACAAGGCTGAGAAGGCGTGTCATGCACAAGAACCACAACTCTGGTTGCCACGGTTTTGGAGTTATCTCCCCTTCCAATAAAATAGCCTGACAACCTTGTGATGGCCATAACTCCTATACCCTTTGAGATTCATTGATGGTTCTTGGCACAATTGTTCACAAGGCTGAGGCGGCGTGTCATGCGCAAGAACCAGAACTCTGGATGCCATACTTTTTTAGTTATCTCCCCTTTTAATAAAATAGAATGACTACTTTGTGATGGCCATAACTCCAATACCCTTTGAGATATATTGATGGTACCTGGCACAGTTGTTCACAAGGCTGAGACGGAGTGTCATGCACAAGAACCACAACTCTGGTTGCCATGGTTTTGGAGTTATCTCCCCTTCCAATAAAATAGAGTGACAACCTTGTGATGGCCATAATTCCAATAATCTTTAAGATATATTGATGATACCTGGCACAGTTGTTCACAAGGCCGAGACAGTGTGTCATGCACAAGAACCACAACTCTTGGTGCTGTGTTTTTTTAGTTATCTCCCCTTCCAATAATATAGTATCACTACCTTGTGATGGCCACATCTCCAACACTCTTTGAGATATATTGATGATACTTGGTACAGTTGTACATGAGGTTAAGCAGGTGTGTCACGTGCAAGAACCACAACTCTGGGTGCCCTGGTTTTTTAATTATCTCCCCTGACAATATAACCTTGTGATGGCCATAACTCCAATACCCTTTGAGATATACATGTATTGATGGTACTTGGCACAATTGTATACAACATTGAGACGGCGCTTCATGCCTAAGAACCACAACTCTGGGTGCTATGATATTTGAGTTATGTCCCCTTCCAATATAACAGTCTGACAACCTTGTGACCACCGTACCTCCAATACCCTTTGAGACATATTGGTGTTACTTGATGCAGATGTACATGAGGTTAAGCAGGTGTGTCACGCTCAAGAATTACAACTCTGGGTGCTCTGGTTTTTTAGTTATCTCCCCTGGCAATATAACCTTGTGATGGCCATAACTCCAACTCCCTTTGAGATATATTGAAGGAACTTGGCACAATTGTATACAAGGTACAGAAGGGATGTCATGTGCAAGAACCACAACTGTTGTTGCTGTGGTATTTGAGTTATTTACCCTTCCAATATAACAGTATGACCAGCTTGTGATCACAATATCTCCAATACCTTTTGAGACATATTGATGGTACTTTGTGCAGAAATACATGAGCTTAAGCAGGCATGTCATGCGCAAGAACCACATTTCTGAGTGCCCTGGTTTTTTAGTTATCTCCCCTGACAGTATAATCTTGCGATGGCCATAACTGCAATACTTTTGTGATATGTGGTTTAATTCTGGTGCACTTTCTATTGGTGAACAATCTTCTGAAGGCCATATTGGCTTTTGGTCGGGGGATTTGCCATCTCTTCTGATGGCTATTTTTTGAAAACTACAGATAATATTAATTTCAAAGGTTACAGTATGTACAATCATATCACAACGGATAATCAGAAGGCATCAGGAGGTACATCAATCCTGGTAAAATCTGACGTTCCTCATAGGAAAATAGATGTAAACACTAATTTACAAGCTGTTGCTGTAAACGTCACTTTATCCAAATCCATAACGATTTGTTCTGTCTACCTTCCACCACACTATAATTTTTCTAAACAAGAATTAGAAAATTTAACAAATCAATTACCTAGTCCTTATATATTATTAGGAGATTTTAATAGTCACAGCAAATTATGGGGTTGCTCGGATACAAATGACAAAGGAGAAATCATAGAAAATTTTATTGCTGAAAATGATTTATGTTTATTTAACGATAAACAACCAACATATCTTCATTCTCCCACAAGAAATTATTTTGCTTTAGATCTTTCAATTTGCTCTCCAAATATTTATCTAGATTTTGATTGGTCTGTTGTGGACGATCTCCATGGGAGCGATCATTTTCCGATAGTAATTGAAGAAATTGCATCGACCCATGAGGATCGTCACCCCAGATGGAATTTGAGTAAAGCAAATTGGGAAAATTTTAATCAATTATGTAATGGAAAACTCGACCCTGAACTTTTTAAAACTGCAAATGATATACAAGATTTTACTGATCAATTGATTGATATTGCTGAAAAATGTATTCCTAAATCCTCGACTTTTTCAAAAAGAAACAAACCTTGGTTTAATGACGAAGTTAAAACTTCAATCAATAAAAGAAAATCTGCATTACGAAAATTCAATAAACAACCAACAAAAGAAAATCTTATCCATGCCAAACACATGCGAGCTAAAGCTCGCAAAACAATCAAATCGGCCAAAAAAGCATCTTGGCAGCAATACGTCTCCAAACTGAATACCAGAACACCAACTAAGAAAATATGGGACATGATTAGAAAAATTAGTGGCAAAAACAAATCAAATAAACATGTGCATATCAAATCGAACGGAAATATATGTTCAACGGCTAAAGACATTTCCAATGCCTTGGGGGAAAATTTTCAGAAAAACTCCTCTAGCTTAAATTATTCAAAAAAATTCCAAAATATTAAACAAGAACAAGAGAAAAAGAATTTAAATTTTTCATCATTAAATCACGAAAAATATAATTTACCTTTCACTACTAAAGAATTATTAGATGCTCTCCATAAATCTCATGATACTGCTGTTGGTCCTGATGACATACACTATCAAATTTTAAAACATTTACCCAACAAGGCATTGGAAACATTATTAAACATTTTGAATGATATTTGGATCACTGGTAAGTTCCCCGAAAACTGGAGAAAAGCTACCATTATTCCTATTCCGAAACCTAATAAAGATCATACTGAAGCCACTAATTACAGACCTATTGCTTTGACAAGTTGCTTATGTAAAACAATGGAGAGAATGCTTAATGATAGGCTGGTTTGGTTCTTAGAATCAAACCAGCTTATCACTAAATTTCAAGCTGGTTTTAGAAAAAACAGTTCTACTAACGATCATTTGATTCGCTTAGAATCATTTATACGTGATGCCTTTGTCAAAAAAGAACATGTCGTAGCTGTATTCTTTGACCTAGAAAAGGCCTACGATACCACTTGGAAGTATGGCATCATGAAAGATTTACACACATTGGGCCTTAACCCTTTACCACTCAGATACGTATATTCCCGACTCGATCCATTACCACTCAGACCCGTATATTTACGACTTTATCGATTAACGTACAGATACGTATATCCCCGTGTGTCGCCATTTGAACAAATACGTGTTTGCCCGTGTCTCAAAATCAATCGCGTTATTTTTACCTTTTTCCTAAATATAAAAACGCCGGATGTTTATTAATGTTAAGTTTGGTCTTTTGCCAACAATATTTGCGAAAAAAACAAATATGTTTCTATACAAAGTTTTTGTGTAATTTACAACCAAACACACCAGGGGTTTCTTCTACTGAATCACGATGACCTTGCCTGACCGGAATGGAAAATTACTGGGTTGAGTTACTGAATGACGCAATATTTGTGTGTCGGTCGCGCATGATTTGCATGATTTAGGTAAAGACAATTAGCGCTGTATAATCAGTTAGATTCAAGGGATTTATGGTTCAAGATAATTAGTTAATTGGGGATTATGATACCCTAGGAATGTTTATACAGCGGATGCCTCCGGGAGCGTGCCGAGCTTTGAGCCGCAATAAATTACGTAACAGTACCCAAAAGTGTACCCAGGTGTTCATCGGAAGGGCAATAAAACCCACAGATGGGTAGAAGGCCTTTCATTGGTCAATAGTTTCAGCCCCTTTAATGAATATTAATTTCTAAAAAAAAAAAAAATATGCGACGTCTGATCAGGGTCTCACCGCCGACACGTTAACAGACAAACAGATGCAATTATTAAGCGGCACCTGATCAGGGTCTTCAGGTTTTTGGACCTTATAATGCTACGGCACCCGGATCAGACCCTCCACAATTATTGCCGCGACGTCTGATTCAGCTCCAACCGCCGACGGTTCATTTTATTTTATTTTCCGCGACCGAATAGGTTTGGAGGATATAGCGACCGTCCAAATGTCCGTCCGTCCGTAGACACAACAGACAGATGCAAACAATGCAGACTCGGATCAGACGCCGTACTATTATTGAACGGCGTCTGATGAGGGTCAGCATGTTTGTAGAAGGCATCTGAGACGGCGCGGACCCGGACAAGACGCTGCGCAACGGTTATGCGGCGTCTGATCAGGGTCTTATCGGCGACGGTGGTGTTTTTTTATCCCTAGTCTAAACAGGTTCGGAGCCTGGCGTCCGTTCATTCGCCCGTTCGTAGACACAAAATTATGAATGACAAGACGCTGCGCAACGGTTATGCGGCGTCTGATCAGGGTCTTATCGGCGACGGTGGTGTTTTTTATCCCTAGTCTGAACAGGTTCGGAGCCTGGCGTCCGTTCAAACGTCCGTCCGTAGACGCAATAGACATATGAAAAACATGCAGATCCGGATCAGATGTACAATTATTAAACGGCGTCTGATGATGGTCTACATGTATGTAGACGGTATCTGAGACGGGGCAGACCCGGACAAGACGTTGCGCAACGACGCGGCGTCTGATCAGGGTCTTATCGCCAACGGTGGTGTTTTTTTTAACCCTAGTCTGAACAGGTTCGGGGGATATTGCGATCAGCGTGGCGTCATTCACCCAACCGTCTGTATAACAAAAGACAGAACACAAAGGTGCAAACAGTGCAGATTTGAATCGGACGCCATACAATTATTATACGGCGTCTGGATAGGGTCTACAAGTTTGTAGACGGAATATACGACGGCACAGACCCAGACCAGACGCTGTACAATGATCATGCGGCGTCTGATCATGGTCTGACCCCCGCCGGTGCGTTTTATTTTTATCCCCTGACCAAATAGGTTCGGGGATATAACTATCAGCCTGGCGTTCGTCCGTCCGTCCGCAAACAAAATTATGAGTCTGGCGTCCGTTCACATGTCCGTCCGTTCGTCCGTAGACACAACAGACAGATGCAAGCAATGCAGATAAGAATCAGACCTGTACAATTATTAAACGGCGTCTGATGGGGGTCTACAGGTTTGTAGACGGCATATGGATCGGCGCAGACCCGGACAAGACGCTACACAACGATAATGCGGCGTCTGATCAGGGACTAATTGCCGACGGTGGTGTTTTTATCCCTAGTCTGAACATGTTCGGGGGATATAGTTATCAGCCTGGCGTCATCCACTCAACCGTCTGTATAACAATAGACAGAACACAAAGGTGCAAACAGTGCAGATTTGAATCAGACGCCATACAATGATTATAAGGCGTCTGGATAGGGTCTACAGGTTTGAAGATGGCATATGCGACGACACAGACCATGCGACGTCTGTTCATGGTCTGACCGCCGCCGGTGCGTTTTATTTTTTATCCCCTGACCAAATAGGTTCGGGGATATAACATTCAGCCTGGCGTCCGTCCGTCCGCGAACAAAATTGAGTCTGGCGTCCGTTCACATGTCCGTCCGTCCGTAGACACAACAGACAGATGCAAGCAATGCAGATTCGAATCAGACTTTAAAAATTATTAAACGGCGTCTGATGAGGGTCTACAGGTTTGTAGACGGCATATGGGTCGGCGCAGACCCGGACAAGACGCTGCACAAAGGTAATGCGGCGTCTGATCAGGGACTCATTGCCGACGGTGGTGTTTTTTATCCCTAGTCTGAACATGTTCGGGGGATATAGCGATCAGCCTGGCATCATCCACCCGTCTGTGTGTATAACTATAGACAGAACACAAAGGTGCAAACAGCGCAGTTCGGGATCAGAGCCCAGAAAATTATTATAAGGCGTCCGATCAGGGTCTACAGGATTGTAGACGGCACAGAATTAGACCAGTAGCTATCAACCTGACGTCATCCACCCGTTAGTCTGTATGACAATAGACAGAACACAAAGGTGCAAACAGTGCAGATCGGGATCAGAGCCCAGACAAATATTATAAGGCGTCTGATCAGGGTCTACAGGGTTGTAGACAGCACATGCGATAGCACAGACCCAGACCAGACGCTGTACAATGACCATGCGCATCAGATGTCATTGCACCTCAGTGTTGGGGTAAAAGTCCCACCAAACTGGAAGCAATATCTCCAAAATGTCCTAAATAGTGTTGATGGGGATGTTATACCTCTAATCAAACAAATCTTATTTATAAAAAAAAAACAAAAAAATACAGAGACGGCTCTTTGGGGTGAGCTGGCTATGGGGTGGTTGATACATTTATTAAAAAAAAAAAGGTAAAGTTGGGGATGGGGGTTCAAAAAAGGATAGATAGGCTGTAATAGTTATTTTAATCTTATGCAAAAGCACTGATTTTTTCATAAACAAAACACACCCATGTGTCATAGCACATTCTTTAATTTCTCCAAAATGGCTACTTTTCCATTGAAAACTTTTATATTTTTCTTATTTATACTCAGAACATAGGTCGTGGGTGCCGATTGAGGCAGTTCTAACGAGTACCCACAACCTTGGTCTTGGTGCAGAAATAAGTAAAATAATGTATACCGGGTTCAGATAGATGTTCATTTCACAGACTTATGAACATGATCTTATTTCTGCATAAAAAGTATGTTATGGAAACTTGTTGGAAGACCCTCAGTGACATGCCCTAATGATTACCTACAAATGCGTTTTTGTGCGGAAATAAGAAAAATAATACGTGGATACCCCCTCTTTTCTGGGGCTATGGTGGTTAAAAATACTTTCTCTGACCAACCCAAAACAGAAATTTTTGCTAAAGAAAATATTTTGCTTACTTTGACACTTCATATTTTCAAAACGCAAAGAGAAACTATAATAAATTTAGTACCATTGGAAAGAAAATTTAATTTCCTAGAAACTTTACATTTACATAAATATTGTCAAATGTACAGAAAATACAAAATAATCATTTTTGTAACATAAGGGTGAAAATCACACAAAAATGCCAATATCTCTGTTCAGATAAGACTGTCAGGCCTATCAGCCATATATGGACTATTGGTTATTGATTTACCTATATCAGTGTTCTGTTAAGATGCTGTATTGGATAATTTTCTGAGTGGTAAAGGGTTAAAGGCCGATTACCACTTTTTGTTCAAAATTTCTTATCCGATCGAACATTTAATGTTCGCTTAGGAAATACATTATCGGACACATTTGATCAAGAACAAGGTGTACCACAAGGTAGTATTTTATCACCAACCTTGTTCAGCATAAAAATTAATAATATAGTTAAATGTGTAAAAGACCCAGATTGTTCGCTTTTTGTTGACGATTTTGGAATCTTTTATCGATCCAAAAATATGGAAACCATTGAATTTAAACTGCAAAGGTGTTTAAATAATATAGAAACTTGGGCAATAGAAAATGGTTTTAAATTTTCTAAAACAAAAACTCAGTGTGTTCATTTCTGCCAAATACGAAAGTTACATTTAGATCCTGTACTGACTATATACGGCAGTCCAATTCCAGTCGTCACTGAGGCGAAGTTTTTGGGTCTTTTATTCGATAACAAATTGTCTTTTATTCCTCATATCAAAGCTTTGAAAGCTAAATGTTTAAAAGCTCTTGATATTTTAAAAGTCCTGTCCAGTTCCGACTGGGGAGGAGATCGCACTGTTCTTTTAAATCTGTATAGATCGTTAATTAGGGCCCCGCACTGAAAGTGTGGGTGCCCTATAGTAATCACTCTGTCCGTCCGTCTGTCTGTCCGTCCGTCTGTCCGTCCACAAATTTTTTTATCCTCCATAACTTTTTATTATTCCTGGATGGATTTAAATATTACTTGGCATCATTCTGTCCGTCCGTCTGTCTGTCTGTCCGTCTGTCCGTCCACAAATTTTTTTATCCTCCATAACTTTCTTATTCCTGGATGGATTTAAATATTACTTGGCAGAAATGTTAACCATAATGTGATGGAGTGTTGCGCGCAAGACTCAGGTCCGTACCTCAAAGGTCAAGGTCATACTTAGAGGTTAAAGGTCAAAAAAGGGTCTTTCCTGTGTCCAATTAATAACTTTGTTATTATTCCTGGATGGATTTAAATATTACTTGGCAGAAATGTTAACCATAATGTGATGAAGTGTCACACGCAAGACCCACAGCCGTACCTCAAAGGTCAAGGTCATACTTAGAGATAAAAGGTCAAAAAAGCGTCTTTTTCATTGTGTCCAATCTATAACTTTCTTATACCTGGATGGATTTAAATATTACTTAGCAGAAATATTAACCATAATGTGACAGTGTGTCACGCGCAAGACCCAGGTCCGTACCTCAAAGGTCAAGGTCATACTTAGAGGTTAAAGGTCAAAAAAGGGTCTTTCCTGTGTCCAATTAATAACTTTGTTATTATTCCTGGATGGATTTAAATATTACTTGGCAGAAATGTTAACCATAATGTGACGAAGTGTCACACGCAAGACCGCAAGACCCAGGTCCGTACCTCAAAGGTCAAGGTCATACTTAGAGGTTAAAGGTCAAAAAAGGGTCTTTCCTGTGTCCAATTAATAACTTTGTTATTATTCCTGGATGGATTTAAATATTACTTGGCAGAAATGTTAACCATAATGTGACGAAGTGTCACACGCAAGACCCACAGCCGTACCTCAAAGGTCAAGGTCATACTTAGAGATAAAAGGTCAAAAAAGCGTCTTTTTCATTGTGTCCAATCTATAACTTTCTTATACCTGGATGGATTTAAATATTACTTAGCAGAAATATTAACCATAATGTGACAGTGTGTCACGCGCAAGACCCAGGTCCGTACCTCAAAGGTCAAGGTCATACTTAGAGGTGAAAGGAAAAAAAAACGTCTTTTTTAACATCAACATTTTCCTACTCCTCTGATAGCGCTGCCGGGGCCCTAGCAGTGATTTTTTTACAAATTTTCAACTATGCGTCCTGGGACTCGCTCAACCAAAATACTGTGCGTCCCAAATCTGAAAGTATGAGTCCCAATATTTGGAGGGAAAAAAAGGAAGTACAAAAAGATCGGTTCAGTATAAAATGCCATTATTCATTGTTAAAAATAATGCGGTCTAGTTTCTATTTTTTCCAATGAACAGAATCAATCATCAACTTGTGTTGTTTACTAGCCCAAAGAAATCCTGCTAAAGTGTACGTTTAAAATTTTAGTCTATTTTCCGTAATGTTTTCTACTTTCGTTTTCGATAAATGCGCACCGCAACATGTGCGTGAAATTTACTTCATGCACAATGGAGATAATATTCCGAACCATTATCGACAAACGTTTCCTCCCCTGATTGGGACACCAGCTATCTAGGTTCAGGGGCTGACAAATCCATTGCCCGGCCGCCCGGTACAAGTCCGAAATCGCGCCGGACAGGTGCACTTTGACCTTAGAACGCCAGGTCGGGCAACTGCAAAAAAAATCGTCTACAGCTGTCAGTCTTTTGAGTCCTTAAATACAGTAAAACTAGAGTAAGTAAATCACAATAATTGTGCTGCACTGTCCTGCTATGTCGACAATTCAGAGACAAACCGTCTTTGTATTTATAACAGTTCAATTATGACACTATTGTTAATCCCTGTCATATAATTGCCAAGTAAACATGATTGCCCTGCGGTGCGTGTCTTTCATTCCTGGCGATAAGCCAACTTGAACGAGGTGTGAAAATATGGTCATGTTATGTCTCTAATTTGCGTTTATTCCCCAATCATAAAATTTAATCCACAATCAATGTGAAAATGATTTACCCGCACCTCAGACAATTAGCTACATCTAAGGTAGATGTATGAGTTATAAAAACGGATCGTGAATGGTTATGTTTTGGCGCAAAATAGCAGACGCTCGGCTTGGCGGGAAAAGTCGAACTCTGTTGTTGGAGCTGCTGGGCAAAGCGCCGTTTTCTATCCTCCTCCATTCACAACCGTTTAGCTATCGAGAAAATATTTTTTACCGGTTCCAAAGATTTTTTTTTAAGAACGGGATACAATAATAATAAATTAAAATAAAACAATGGCATTAAACACGTGCGGGGTTGCTGGCATCGGATGACGTCATTTGACACATTTACCGATCACATGCAGAAAAATGGTAGAGTTGGTTTGTGGGCGGCGATTTGGATGTCGGAAAACTTTGATGTTCGCATTGAACTTGCTTGTGTGAAAGTTTGGGGTCATTTTGGATGGAGGGGATTCTCGTCTTGTGGTTGGATCATGGGCAGTTGAAGGTTCGGTAAAAGTGCGGTATTATCACTTCCGCCGATATTTACAGCAGTGAAAACGAAAGTTGGATTTTTCGCCCATGAAATATTTGAAATATTTGCGTCCGACGGACGCACATATTTTATGATCGTGCGTCCTCAGTCCTATTTGTGCGTCCTGGACGCAGGACGCAGGGATAAAAAAATCACTGAAAGTGTGGGTGCCCTATAGTAATCACTCTGTCCGTCCGTCCGTCTGTCTGTCTGTCCGTCTGTCTGTCCGTCTGTCCGTCCACAAATTTTTTTATCCTCCATAACTTTTTATTATTCCTGGATGGATTTAAATATTACTTGGCATCATTCTGTCCGTCCGTCTGTCTGTCTGTCCGTCTGTCCGTCCACAAATTTTTTTATCCTCCATAACTTTCTTATTCCTGGATGGATTTAAATATTACTTGGCAGAAATGTTAACCATAATGTGATGGAGTGTTGCGCGCAAGACTCAGGTCCGTACCTCAAAGGTCAAGGTCATACTTAGAGGTTAAAGGTCAAAAAAGGGTCTTTCCTGTGTCCAATTAATAACTTTGTTATTATTCCTGGATGGATTTAAATATTACTTGGCAGAAATGTTAACCATAATGTGACGAAGTGTCACACGCAAGACCCACAGCCGTACCTCAAAGGTCAAGGTCATACTTAGAGATAAAAGGTCAAAAAAGCGTCTTTTTCATTGTGTCCAATCTATAACTTTCTTATACCTGGATGGATTTAAATATTACTTAGCAGAAATATTAACCATAATGTGACAGTGTGTCACGCGCAAGACCCAGGTCCGTACCTCAAAGGTCAAGGTCATACTTAGAGGTTAAAGGTCAAAAAAGGGTCTTTCCTGTGTCCAATTAATAACTTTGTTATTATTCCTGGATGGATTTAAATATTACTTGGCAGAAATGTTAACCATAATGTGACGAAGTGTCACACGCAAGACCCACAGCCGTACCTCAAAGGTCAAGGTCATACTTAGAGATAAAAGGTCAAAAAAGCGTCTTTTTCATTGTGTCCAATCTATAACTTTCTTATACCTGGATGGATTTAAATATTACTTAGCAGAAATATTAACCATAATGTGACAGTGTGTCACGCGCAAGACCCAGGTCCGTACCTCAAAGGTCAAGGTCATACTTAGAGGTGAAAGGAAAAAAAAAAACGTCTTTTTTAACATCAACATTTTCCTACTCCTCTGATAGCGCTGCCGGGGCCCTAGCAGTGATTTTTTTACAAATTTTCAACTATGCGTCCTGGGACTCGCTCAACCAAAATACTGTGCGTCCCAAATCTGAAAGTATGAGTCCCAATATTTGGAGGGAAAAAAAGGAAGTACAAAAAGATCGGTTCAGTATAAAATGCCATTATTCATTGTTATAAATAATGCGGTCTAGTTTCTATTTTTTCCAATGAACAGAATCAATCATCAACTTGTGTTGTTTACTAGCCCAAAGAAATCCTGCTAAAGTGTACGTTTTTTAGTCTATTTTCCGTAATGTTTTCTACTTTCGTTTTCGATAAATGCGCACCGCAACATGTGCGTGAAATTTACTTCATGCACAATGGAGATAATATTCCGAACCATTATCGACAAACGTTTCCTCCCCTGATTGGGACACCAGCTATCTAGGTTCAGGGGCTGACAAATCCATTGCCCGGCCGCCCGGTACAAGTCCGAAATCGCGCCGGACAGGTGCACTTTGACCTTAGAACGCCAGGTCGGGCAACTGCAAAAAAAATCGTCTACAGCTGTCAGTCTTTTGAGTCCTTAAATACAGTAAAACTAGAGTAAGTAAATCACAATAATTGTGCTGCACTGTCCTGCTATGTCGACAATTCAGAGACAAACCGTCTTTGTATTTATAACAGTTCAATTATGACACTATTGTTAATCCCTGTCATATAATTGCCAAGTAAACATGATTGCCCTGCGGTGCGTGTCTTTCATTCCTGGCGATAAGCCAACTTGAACGAGGTGTGAAAATATGGTCATGTTATGTCTCTAATTTGCGTTTATTCCCCAATCATAAAATTTAATCCACAATCAATGTGAAAATGATTTACCCGCACCTCAGACAATTAGCTACATCTAAGGTAGATGTATGAGTTATAAAAACGGATCGTGAATGGTTATGTTTTGGCGCAAAATAGCAGACGCTCGGCTTGGCGGGAAAAGTCGAACTCTGTTGTTGGAGCTGCTGGGCAAAGCGCCGTTTTCTATCCTCCTCCATTCACAACCGTTTAGCTATCGAGAAAATATTTTTTACCGGTTCCAAAGATTTTTTTTTAAGAACGGGATACAATAATAATAAATTAAAATAAAACAATGGCATTAAACACGTGCGGGGTTGCTGGCATCGGATGACGTCATTTGACACATTTACCGATCACATGCAGAAAAATGGTAGAGTTGGTTTGTGGGCGGCGATTTGGATGTCGGAAAACTTTGATGTTCGCATTGAACTTGCTTGTGTGAAAGTTTGGGGTCATTTTGGATGGAGGGGATTCTCGTCTTGTGGTTGGATCATGGGCAGTTGAAGGTTCGGTAAAAGTGCGGTATTATCACTTCCGCCGATATTTACAGCAGTGAAAACGAAAGTTGGATTTTTCGCCCATGAAATATTTGAAATATTTGCGTCCGACGGACGCACATATTTTATGATCGTGCGTCCTCAGTCCTATTTGTGCGTCCTGGACGCAGGACGCAGGGATAAAAAAATCACTGCCCTAGTCAGTTTCACTGACAGCTCTAGTTCGTTCCAAATTGGACTATGGTTCCATAGTCTATGGTTCTGCTAGGAAATCTTATTTAAAATCTTTGGATACTATACATCATCAAGGTTTACGTTTAGCACTAGGCGCCTTTCGCACTTCACCCGTTGATAGTCTCTATGCTGAATCTAATGAACCATCACTTTATATTAGAAGAGAGAAATTGTCTCTTCAATATGCTACTAAATTAGCTGCAAATCCACGCAATTCAGCATATGAATGTGTTTTTAACCCTAAGTATGAACGATTTTATAACAACAAACCTTCGGCGATTAAACCTCTTGGCCTAAGAATTCAATCATTACTCGAAGAGGCAAATATTAATATTAAAAATATTCAATCTTTTTCATTATCATCCAAAGAGCCATGGACGTTAAACCCTCCAAAGATTATTTTAACCTTACATAAAAATAAGAAATCCGAAGTGGAATCGCATATTTTTAAGAACGAATTTTTAGAAATCAAGTCCAATTTTAAACATCATATATCCATTTACACTGACGGTTCGAAACAAGATGAGAAAGTTGCTTGTTCTGTCATTAGTCCGAATTTCACCGACAGCATTAGATTACCCGATAATAGCTCTATTTTTACCGCTGAAGCGAAAGCAATTGATATTGCACTCTATCACATTCGAGATCAATCTGAAAGACATTTTATCATTTATTCCGATTCTCTTTCTGTATTAAAAGCTCTCAAAGACCAACAGCACAGAAACCCCTTGATCCAACAAATTCTTAGAAAATATCACTATCTTTCCGTCTCGAAGGAGATCATATTCTGCTGGCTTCCGAGTCACGTGAATATCCGCGGAAATGAGCTAGCTGATTTGGAAGCCAAATCAGCATTATCGTTAACAGTTACAAATTTAAAAATCCCTTACTCTGATTTAAAATCGAACATTAACAAATATATAAAAAATAAATGTCAATCAATTTGGGAAAAAGAAACTAATAATAAATTAAACCAAATACAACCGAATTTTCATACCAAATGCACTTTTTCGAATTATAATAGGAAAGATCAGACTAAAATCACAAGATGCCGTATTGGACACACACGACTCACTCATTCCTACATTTTAAAAAACCAACAAGCACCTTTCTGTATATCTTGTAACGAACCGTTCACAGTTAAACACTTTCTCATCTCATGTATTGAATTTGACCATATACGTTCTAAATATTTTAACATTACTACGATGAAAGATCTTTTTAATAATGTTCCTTTTTACCAATTAATCAATTTTCTTAAAGAAATCGGTCTTTTTAACAAACTGTAGTTATTAAAATTTTAATTGTTTAATCTTGTAAAATTTTATATATAATATATAACTGTTTTAGACGCTATATGTCCTGTTAGGGTTGAGCGTTTTAAAATAAAACATCCATCCATCCATCAACTCTTAAAGGAAAGGAGCAAATTCTTTCCTTTAAGAGTAGACCCCTTTTTCTGTGGGACAAGGCTCACAGAAAAGTGTACAGGAAGTCCCCCTTTAGAAAATGGCGGAAAAATCTGCTAGGTGTTCCCATTCCCCTCAAATTAACCATGTTTCTTATGTACAGAAGAACTTGGACTACAGGATGAGTTTTTATCAGCCCTGTTGAATGGGCCGCCAGCGTTTCGAGTCCTTGAGTTTCCGCTGTGTTCTAATTTCAGATCGCCTCTCCAGCCTTCATGCCTCTGTTAATGTGTCCAAGTGGGGATTGTACCACAAACAGATCAGGAGGCAGGTTATATCTACAGTCCAGAGGCTCCAAGTTTGTCAAGTTCCAAGAGCTCAAAATACAGGAACATGTAAGTTTTAAAATGATGTTTGTTTGGAACATTGTCACAGCGAAATGATTGTTCAAATCACATCAAAGCTGAAGATTTTGATACATGTACAGTTCTGATGTTTGGTATATGAGAGTCATGATAATGTTACCGTCCTGAATCTGTCATCCAGAACAAATGTCAGATCAAGACAGGATAGTCAGTAAGATTAATTATTAGTTGACTACCCTGTATTGATTGGAGGTCATCTGTATTAACACCAGGTCAGCCAATATTAAACGGAGGTCAAGTGTTATTATGCTAAGTTCAAAAATCAATAATCATGCTTTTTATTTGTGTCAATAAAATTCGCCCCCGTCCATTGGTGCTTCGAGAAATAGATTGATCTGCATGGTGCTTACACGCAGAGCTGAATCTGACCACATACGAGTACTGGTAAACCACTTAGGACTAAGCCTGCCCAGGCTAAGCAGTGCGAGTCAGATCGTCCAATACATATAAGCCTTCTGGTTTCATTGGGCGGCAGGGCTTGAGATGTCATTTCATCTCAATGTCCAGTAAAATACCCACAAAATTGGAAGCAACGTCTCCAAAATGACCTAAATAGTGTTGATGGGGACGTTAAACCCTAATTTAATCGAAAACAATCAATAAAATTGTCATTTATCAACTAATTTTGCATTGGCCTTCGATCTCTGGCCAATGCAGCTGAACTCTGACCTGTAACTGGGCCAATATGAAATTAGTTGATTTATAACATTATATTATATTATGAACATTTGGGCTGTATAGAGAGGTAAAATAGAAAAGTTGTATCCTTTGCAAAGATTGATGAAAACTTCCTAGGTACAATGTATGTCCAACTTGTATGTTTCAGAGTGACCAAGTTCCTGTGGGAAACATTCCACGCAGCATGACAATATATTGTCGTGGAGAGACAACCAGACTTACTCAGCCTGGAGACCATGTCAGCATCACTGGTGTATCCTTTGTCTATGAAATTACGAATAAATATAAATGCCATAACACTTTTTGTACGAGATTGAATCTTCCTCCTTATATATACCAGGAATCCATTTCAAAAGGAAGGGGTGTCAGGGTGTTTTCTTCAGAATTTATTTGGAAAAAGGCTTATTTTTTCGCAAACCGAGTAGGCCCTGATCAGATGCCGCATTATGCCGCATCTGATCCGGGCCTGCACTGTTTGCCAATTACCCGTTTTGGGGTTTCTGGTAGAAACTGGGTTAATGGTACAGGTTGTCAAGAAATTTATAGGGGATCAATTGTCACCTGTACCTGCTTGGTGAACACATAGCAACAGATATGATTTATAATTGAAAGATAGATTTTGTCAATTCTCCTTGAAAACCTATGTTGTGGGTACTCATTAGAAATGCCTTGCCGAGGCAGTTCTAATGAGTACCCATAACATAGTTTGCCGAGGCAGTTCTAATGAGTACCCATAACATAGTTTGCCGAGGCAGTTCTAATGAGTACCCATAACATAGTTTGCCGAGGCAGTCAAATGTGTACTCAACATAGTTTGCCGAGACAGTCCTAATGAGTACCCATATCATAGTTTGGGGAGGCAGTTCTATTGAGTACCCACAACATAGTTTGGCAGGCAGTTCTAATGAGTACCCATAACATAGTTTGGCGAGGCAGTTCTAATGAGTACCCATATCATAGTTTGGGGAGGCAGTTCTAATGAGTACTCTGAACATAGTTTGGCAGGCAGTTCTAATGAGTACCCATAACTTAGTTTGGCAAGGCAGTTCTAATGAGTACCCATAACGTAGTTTGGCGAGGCAGTTCTAATGAGTACCCATATCATAGTTTGGGGAGGCAGTTCTTATGAGTACCCACAACATAGTTTGGCAGGCAGTTCTGATGAGAACCCATAACATAGTTTGCCGAGGCAGTTCTAATGATGACCCACAACATAGTTTGGTGAGGCAGTTCTAATGATGACCCATAACATAGTTTGTCGAGGCAGTTCTAATGAGTACTCACAACATAGTTTGGCGAGGCAGTTCTAATGAGGACCCATAACATAGTTTGGCGAGGCAGTTCTAATGAGGACCCACAACATAGTTTGGTGAGGAAGTTCTAATGAGTACTCTGAACATAGTTTGGCGAGGCAGTTCTAATGAGTAACCATATCATAGTTTGGGGAGGCAGTTCTAATGAGTACCCACAACATAGTTTTGCAGGCAGTTATAATGAGTACCCATAACATAGTTTGCTGAGGCAGTTCTAATGAGGACCCACAACATAGTTTGGTGAGGCAGTTCTAATGAGGACCCATAACATAGTTTGGCGAGGCAGTTCTAATGAGGACCCATAACATAGTTTTGCGAGGCAAGTCTAATGAGTACCCACAACATAGTTTGGCGAGGCAGTTCTAATGAGTACCCACAACATAGTTTGGCGAGGCAGTTCTAATGAGTACCCACAACATAGTTTGGTGAGGCAGTTCTAGTGAGTACCCATAACATAGTTTGCTGAGGCAGTTCACATGAGGACCCATAGCATAGTTTGGCGAGGCAGTTCTAATGAGTACTCTGAACATAGTTTGGCAGGCAGTTCTAATGAGTACTCTGAACATAGTTTGGCGAGGCAGTTCTAATGAGTACTCTGAACATAGTTTGGCAGGCAGTTATAATGAGTACTCTGAACATAGTATGGTGAGGCAGTTCTAATGAGTACTCTGAACATAGTTTGGTGAGGCAGTTCTAATGAGTACTCTGAACATAGTTTGGTGAGGCAGTTCTAATGAGTACTCTGAACATAGTTTGGCGAGGCAGTTTTAATGAGTACCCATATCATAGTTTGGGGAGGCAGTTCTAATGAGTACCCACAGCATAGTTTGGCAGGCATTCTAATGAGTACCCATAACATAGTTTGCTGAGGCAGTTCTAATGAGGACCAACAACATAGTTTGGTGAGGCAGTTCTAATGAGGACCCATAACATAATTTGGCGAGGCAGTTCTAATGAGTACCCACAACATAGTTTGGCAGGCATTCTAATGAGTACCCATAACATAGTTTGCTGAGGCAGTTCTAATGAGGACCAACAACATAGTTTGGTGAGGCAGTTCTAATGAGGACCCATAACATAATTTGGCGAGGCAGTTCTAATGAGTACCCACAACATAGTTTGGCGAGGCAGTTCTTGTGAGTACCCACAACATAGTTTGGTGAGGCAGTTCTAATGAGGACCCACAACATAGTTTGGTGAGGCAGTTCTAATGAGGATCCATAACATAGTTCGCCGAGGCAGTTCTAATGAGGACCCATAACAGTTTGGCGAGGCAGTTCTAATGAGTACCCATAACATAGTTTGGCGAGGCAGTTCTAATGAGGACCCACAACATAGTTTGGTGAGGCAGTTCTAATGAGTACTCTGAACATAGTTTGGCGAGGTAGTTCTAATGAGGACTCTGAACATAGTTTGGCGAGGCAGTTCTAATGAGTACTCTGAACATAGGTTTATATGGAGAAATGAGGAACACTAACCTTCAGTTATCACAGACTTAACTTATTTGTTGCTATGGAGTATGGTGTTTTATTAGCATTGCCACCATCAGCAAAAAGTCAGGGAAAATTAGGTCAGAAAAGAAAGGCAATTTTTAGAAAAAAAAGTCAGTGGAATTTGAAGTTTCAAAGAAGTTAATACACAACAACCTCGTTATAAAATGGTTCGTCATAACATGGTTGGGATATAACACAGTTTCATTTTTCTATATAATTTATACGTTTTTGTTTGGCTATAACATGGTTGTATAACTAACACGGCTTCTGCTTTGGACCCTATCAATAGTGCTATAAAGAGGTGGTGTATATGCTGACAAGAAATTTTTGTAATTTTAGGACAAACAGCTCTGTTGGAAAGATCATTTCAATAACACAGAAAAAAGCAAATCTCAACTCTGTTGCTATTGACCTTAACAAGAACTAGATATTTATGCCAACTATGAAACAAGGCTATGCTACTCAGGGTGGACTCTTATCAGAAACATTTTTGGAAGCACACGTAAGTTAAAAGCATGTTTGTAAGAGCTGAATTTTTGGAAAATCTGTTATCGGCTTCCTATGACTAGCAAACTGAAGATACAAGCCAGCCTTCGCACATGTTTGGTTTTATCGGAGATACCAAGACGGCGATTTATTTGTTGGAAATTCTAGGAATGGCTTGCTGGATTTATAATTTACTAAGATGACTCATTTAACACTCATCCTGCTGTTTTCGACAACCCATACCTTTGTAAACAGTGTAGATCCAGATCAGATGGCTTCTGAAGAAGCCATCTGATCAGGGTCTACACTGTTTGACATTCAGTTTGTGGATTTGCAGGAATAAATTACATCTCAGAAATCTGATTGGTTCTAAGTCAAAAATTGGGTGTGGCTAATTTAATTATTTAGCCGGACAAGGGTTTAGGCAAAAATTGATCATGATTTTCCAGGATTCATAATTCATAAAAATTTTGACTTTGTATACATAAGTGCCAGTTGTTCAAAATGAACGTCAAAACTTACGATGTCATTAGTTAACGTAGTGTTAAACTTTGATCACTTAACCCTTATCTTGCTGAATATTCATTTAAGCCACACCCATTTCTGTCTATCAACCAATCAAATTACTTGATGCAATTTATTGCTACAAATTCATAAAATATATGCCAAACAGTGTAGATCCTGATCAGATGGCTTCATTAGAAGCCATCTGATCTGGATCTACACTGTTTGTAAGATAGGGGTTATCGTGAACAGCAAGATAAGGGTTTATATGTCAAATACGTTAATATTTTTCCTGAAAAAAGCTGCTCAATTTTTTCGGCAAAAATAACAGAATTTTAAATATTGTACTTGCCTGAACAGTTTACAATTTGACCACTAACTAGCTCGTTAAGCTAACAATGCTTTGAACAACTGGCCCTAGATCTTTAGGATTCAAATACTTTTTGCAGGAGTTTACTTCCCTGAAGGTGTATCCTTTCCCCTTAACTGTGGTATACAAAACCATGTTTTAAGGAACAGTATTAAAAAGAGGTTGTTTGAAACTCGACAGCAAAACATAGAAGATACCCTGTCTTGCTTAAAGTCTTGGACTAGTCTCTGCATACATTAGTTTTGCCGGAGTTGGTGTATCACTCACTTGATAGCCTAGAGATAAAGACTGCTTAGACTGATCAAAAATGCTGATTTGCAGGCTGCTGTATGAGTATTTGTCACATGTCTATCAAATGATATAATGCTATAATAACATATCTGATACAAGAAAATGTTACACCATCTGATGTCAAGGAAACAATGAATGAAGTCGTGAAATGGGATAAAAAGATGGCTCTTCTTGTGATGCTCTTCCGCCCAGTGATTTATCACTCAATATATCACCAGATTTTACTATTGGCTATATAGGCGACCAGTGTTAGAATACTGGTTAACCAAGGAAAAAATGTGAGACGCCATTTTCTGCAACGGAAGGTCAGGTGGTTTTTCTCTGGGTAATCCGTTTTTTGCCAACCTCTAACAATCGGCTCAATATGAGTGAAATAAGCTTAAAACCAACCCCCCCCCCCCCCCCCCCTAAAAAAAAAACAAAAAAAAAAAGGTTATTTAAAAGCATCAGGAAAAAAAATAAAGTAATGTAAAAAGATAAACTGATTTTTAACCCGAAATGACATTTTTGCGGGTCCGGGAATACAGTAATGATCCTAAGTATTAGGACAGACGGGCCTGAGCAAACGGTGCAGACCCAGATCAGACTGCTCCTAAGGCTGTCTGCATCTTTTGGACTCCTTTCTGGGTCGTAAAACAAATTTGTTAAAATTTTATGTGATATACAGCAAGTCCTCAAGGGTCTGAATTTTTAGGATATTTACTGTAGTCTCTTATCATTATGTCTCCCCCGAAAATTTTTTTTTCGGAGAGACATATTGTTTTTCCCCCGGGCGTCTGTCCGTCCGTCTGTCTGTCCGTCCGTCTGTCACACTTTCGTGTCCGCTCTGTAACTTGAAAACCGTTAGAGCTATCGTCACGAAACTTTGTATAAATATTAATCAGCATTAGACGACGTGCAGTGCGCAAGAACCATAACTCTCGCATTTATACTTTTTGAATTATCTGCCTTGGAAGTTTGTTGGTATGTATATATGTATGGGCAAATCGTGTCCGGTCAATAACTTTCTTATTTTTTGATGGATTTTAAAATTACTCGGCAGAAATATTAACAACCATAAAACGATGTGTGGTGTGCATGAGGCAGGTCGGTACCTCAAAGGTCAAGGTCATACTTAAAGGTCAAAGGTCAAAAAAGGGGCCTTTTTTTCGTATATGGTCAAATACTTTCTTATTTTGAGATGGATTTTAAAATTACTTGGCATAATTATTAACAACCATAAGACGATGTGTGGTGCGCATGAGGCAGGTCAGTACCTCAAAGGTCAAGGTCATACTTAGAGTTCAAAGGTCAAAAAAGGGGCCTTTTTTTCGTATTTGGTCAATAACTTTCTTATTTTGAGATGGATTTTAAAATTACTTGGCATAATTATTAACAACCATAAGACGATGTGTGGTGCGCATGAGGCAGGTCGGTTCCTCAAAGGTCAAGGTCATACTTAGAGGTCAAAGGTCAAAAAAGGGGCCTTTTTTTCGTATTTGGTCAATAACTTTCTAATTTTGAGATGGATTTTAAAATTACTTGGCATAATTATTAACAATCATGAGACGATGTGTGGTGCACATGAGGCAGGTCGGTACCTCAAAGGTCAAGGTCATACTTAGAGGTCAAAGGTCAAAAAGTGGGCCTTTTTTTCTTATTTGGTCAATAACTTTCTTATTTTGAGATGGATTTTGAAATCACATGGCAGAAATGTGAACCAATATAAGGCAATGTGTTGCGCGCATGACCCAGGTTGGTACCTCAAAGGTCAAGGTCATACTTAGAGGTCAAAGGTAAAAAAAGGGGCCCTTTTTCGGGTTTTGTCAATAACTTGCCTATTTTTAAATAGAATTTGAAGTTACTTGGCAAACATGTTAACTATCATGGGAGGATGTGTTGCATGCATGATTCAGTTTGGTACCTAAAATGTCAAGGTCATACATAGAGGTCAAAGGTAAAAAAGGGGCCTTTTTTCGTGTTTGGTCAATAACTTTCTTATTTTTAGATGGATTTTGAAATTGCTAGGCAGAAATGTTAACCACCATGAGATGATGTGTTGCACGCATGACCCAGTTTAATACCTGAAAGAGCAAGGTCATACATACAGGTTATGGGTAAAAAAGGGCCTTTTTTGTGTTCTGTCAATAACTTTCTTATTATGCCCCCAACTTTGAAAAAGTTTGAGGGGCATATTGGTTCTGGTTCGTTTGTCCGTTCGTCTGCCATTACACTTTTGATGAATAGCATAACTAAAGAACCGTGTATGCTAGGGTTTTGAAATTTCATATATGGATTCCTCATGGAAAATTAGCTGACGCAAATTTTTTTTCTCGTCCGGATTATGCCCCCTTCAAGAGTTATTGCCCTTTGAATTTTTTTTTTAAATAAAATCTTGTCAGCAAGATATCTCAAAAACTATTGGAGCTAGAGCCTTGAAAGTTGGTGATTATATTGATGGTGATGAGTAGATGAACTGATTAACTTTTGACAAAATTCCGAAAAATACTTTGTGAGTTATGGCCCTTTGTCATTTTGGTAATTTGTGCCCATTGTAATGTATGCTAAAGTAATGCATAGCATAACTTTAGAACCGTGTATGCTAGGGTTTTGAAATTTCATATATGGATTCCTCATGGAAAATTAGCTGACGCTGATTGTTTTTCTCGTCCGGAATATGCCCCTTTCAAGAGTTATTGCCCTTTGAAATTTTTATGCCCCCGCCATTCGAAGAATGGTGGAAAGGGCATATAGCGTTGCCCCTGTCCGTCCGTCCGTCCGTGCGTCCGTGTGTCCGTGCGTCCGAAACTTAAACACAGTCAATAACTTCCTTATTTCTTGATGGATTTTAAAATTACTCGGCATAAATGTTAACCATCATGAGACGATGTGTCACGTGCAAAAACCAGGTCTGTACCTCCAAGGTCAAGGTCATACTTAGAGGTCAAAGGTAAAAAAAAGGGTCCGAAACTTAAACGCAGTCAATAACTTTCTTATTTCTAGATGGATTTTGAAGTTACTTTGTAGAAATTTTAACCATCATGAGGCCATGTGTCACGTGCAAAACCCAGGTCCGTACCTCCAAGGTCAAGGTCATACTTAGAGGTCAAAGGTCAAAAAAAGGGTCCGAAACCTAAACACAGTCAATAACTTACTTATTTCTGGATGGATTTTGAAATTACTTTGAAGAAATGTTAACCATTATGAGACGATGTGTCACGTGCAAACCCAGATCCGAACCTCCAAGGTCAAGGTCATACTTAGAGGTCAAAGGTAAAAAAAAATTGTCCGAAACTTAAACGCGGTCAATAACTCTGGATCTCTCTGGATGGATTTTGAAATTTCTTGGCGGAAATGTTGGCCATCATGAGACAATCTGCCTCACACAAAACCAAGGTCCTTACCTCCAAGGTCAAGGTCATACTTAGAGGTCAAATGTGAAAAAAGGGTCCAAAACTTGAACATGGTCAATAACTTTCTATGGATGAAAACGAACATAGAGATATTTTCAGGCGGGGGCATCCGTGTCCTATGGACGCATTTCTAGTTTTAATAAAATCTTGTCAGCAAGATATCTCAAAAACTATTGGAGCTAGAGCCTTGAAAGTTGGTGAATAGATTGTTGGTGATGAGTAGATGAACTGATTAACTTATGACAAAATTCCGAAAAATACTTTGTGAGTTATGGCCCTTTGTCATTTTGGTAATTTGTGCCCATTGTAATGTATGCTAAAAGTGATGCATAGCATAACTTTAGAACGGTGTATGCTATAATTTTGAAATTTCATATATGCATTTCTGATGGAAAATAAGCTGACGCGTATTTTTTTTCTCGTCAGGATTATGCCCCTTTCAAGAGTTATTGCCCTTTGAATTTTTTTTAATAAAATCTTGTCAGCAAGATATCTCAAAAACTATTGGAGCTAGAGGCTTGAAAGTTGGGGAATATATTGGTGGTGATGAGTAGATGAACTGATTAACTTTTGACAAAATTCCAAACAATACTTTGTGAGTTATGGCCCTTTGTCATTTTGGTAATTTGTGCCCATTGTAATGTATGCTAAAAGTGATGCATAGCATAACTTTAGAACGGTGTATGCTAGGGTTTTGACATTTCATATATGGGTTCCTCATGAAAAATTAGCTGACGCATATTTTTTTTTTCTCGTCCGGATTATGCCCCTTTCAAGAGTTATTGCACTTTGTAATTTTTTTAATAAAATCTTGTCAGCAAAATATCTCAAACACTATTGGAGCTAGAGCCTTGAAAGTTGTTGAGTATATTGGTGTTGATGAGTATATGAATTGATTAACTTTTGACAAAATTCCGAAAAATACTTTGCGAGTTATGGCCCTTTGTCATTTTGGTAATTTGTTCCCATTGTAATGAATCCTAAAAGTGATGCATAGCATAACTTTAGAACTGTCTATGCTATGGTTTTGAAATTTCATATATGCATTCCTAATGGAAAATAAGCTGACACGTATTTTTTTCTCATCCGGATTATGCCCCTTTCAAGAGTTATTGCCCTTTGAATTTTTTTTAATAAAATCTTGTCAGCAAGATATCTCAAAAACTGTTGGAGCTAGAGGCTTGAAAGTTGGACCGTGAGTCATGTGCAAGACCAAGGTCCATACCTCTAATGTCAAGGTCATACCTAGAGGTCAAAGGTAAAAAAAGGACAGTCAATAACTTCCTTATTCTTTGATGGATTATGAAATTACTTGGCAGAAATGTTAACCATCATGAGACGATGTGTTGTACCGCAAAGGTCAAGGCCATACTTAGAGGTCAAAGGTAAAAAAGTGCTTTTTTTGTTTATGGCCAATAACTTTTTTATTTTTCTATGAACATTTTTAAAGTTACTATGCAGAAATGTTCATCTTCATTAGATGATGTGTTGCACACAAGACCCAGCTCAATACCTCCAATGTCAAGGTTATACTTAGCAGTCAAAAACGGGGGAGACATCTGTGTTTTTGTAGAAAAACAAATTCTAGTTATGGGTTTGAGCCTTCCTCAGGTCAGATGTATGACCCTAAGTTCTGCAACAGATGACTCCTGATAAGGCCCTATTTTCATCCGCAAAATACTGATCATTTTCTTATTTTTGCATGAAAACATATCTTGTGGGTACTCATTAGAAGAGCCTCACAGTGAAAACATATGTTGTGGGTACTTATTAGAAGTGCCTCACAGTGAAAACATATCTTGTTGGTACTCATTAGAAGCGCCTCAGTGAAAACATATGGTGTGGTTACTCATTAGAAGCACCTCTGCGATGCACTTCTAATAAGTACAGACAACATGTTTTCATGTAGAAAAATATGTGGATACCACCTCTTATCTTGGGCTATGATTGTTGGGGGGGGGGGGGCACCAGTTTTCGCCCACCGCTTATTAATGATTGGCTGGAAATAAGTGAAACACTTCCAAAAAGGCGGTAAAACTAACTCCACCAAAAAGCCAAATATTTCAGTTTCTGGGAATTTGATTTCCTTTCTTAACTGGCATAAAGCAACAATATATTTGGTAGGCATGTGTCATGCTCTGACCTATTTCTTAGAGATGTAGATGAAATGTAACTTTGTAATTTATTTCACAGCGAGTAATAAAGATGAACAAAACAGAAGACGATGAACTGGGTGCTGAAGAACTTACAGAAGATGAAATCAAACAAGTCGCCGAGGATGATTTCTACGACAAACTTGCCAGCAGTATTGCTCCAGAGATCTTTGGCCACGAAGATGTCAAGAAGGCACTGCTGTTGTTGTTAGTGGGTGGGGTAGACAAGTCGCCGCAGGGAATGAAAATCAGAGGGAACATCAATATTTGTTTGATGGGTGACCCTGGTGTGGCAAAGTCGCAGCTGTTGTCATTCATTGATAGGCTTGCGCCAAGAAGTAAGTTGTTTTTGAGAAGAATGCTTCAGCGGACTGATAGGTTGAGTTATGGTAGAGAGAAGTAAGGAGTATATTCCTTATTGAACCATACTATGATAGCTGCAGATTAAAGTACATTTTTCAACCAAAAATACTTGATATTTTTCTTGTTTCTGTTTAAAAGCATGTTTTGGGTACACATTAGAAGCGCCTCACCGAGGCACTTCTAATGTGTACCCACAACAGGTTTTCATGCAGAAATAAGAAAGATATGTGGATACCCCCTCTTGTCTGGCGCTATGTTATTCCTTGTTAGAAACGTGATTCTAACAAGTACCCACATGTTTTGTCAGAGAAATGAGAACATTAATCTCAACATTCTTCTTTTGCTCCTTATCGGGAGCTATGGCTGTTGTTGATGGGTGGGGTAGAGTATGAAATCAGAGCAAACATCAATATATGCTTGTTGAGTGATCCTCTTCAGGGCAACACCCATATTGACAAGGGGGAGGAGGGTTGCCTCCCCTGAACATTATATTTCCCTTAAAAATTCAACGATGCCCCTACCCATCAGGGCTTGGAGAAATAAATTTGGCTACATGGTTTTTCCATGCAGATCTGAAACTGACCGCACATGAGTACTGGTAAACTGCTAAGGTCAGACAAAGTTGGGAGCAACATCTCCAAAATGACCTAAATAGTGTTTATGGGGAGGTAGAACCTCAATCCAAACAAATAGAATGGGAGGGACTTCTTTTAAAAATATTTTTTGTCACCAGTACGTAGTCCCTTCCGAAAGAAATTGCTTCGGTGTTGGAGACAGTCTTTGGTGAGGTGAGACTTCGGAAAGCAAACAGTCAAGAAATTCATGCAAAATGTGTGCCTTAGGTTATACAACTTGTTTGGTCATTCTCATCTGAATTCAGCATGAAAGTTTATCAGTCATAAAATGTCAAAATACAAACAAATGAAGTGATTTATCGGCTCTGGTCAGCAGCGATCATTATGTGCCTTGCTCATAAATTATAAAATACATTTTAAAGTTTATGTACAGGACAGATTTCATGTTCAAATGAGTTGATTACATATCATGCTGATAAATTGGCATTTTAAAGTTTATGAGCAGGACAAAGTGAATTATGAAAGAAAAATACATGCTTTGTTTGATGTATCTTCTTCCCATCAAAACCGGCTCCGATAGCTCAGTTGGTAGAGTGTCTGCTCCGGGGAACGGGAGGTCACGGGTTTGATCCCGGGCCGCGACATACCAAAGTCGTTAAAAATGGTACTAGCTGCTCCTGGCTTGGAACTCAGATTTACGGTGTAGAGCTGGACTGGTCGACCCAGTGTCAGGATAATGTGACTGGGTGTGGTATCATGTAATGTGTCTGGGACATGATACTTCAATGAGGCAGCACTATAAAAGTGAGCATTGAGCTCCCTGTCGCAACCAGACACCGTCCTGATATGACTGAAAAATTGTTGAAAGCGACGTTAAACCGGAATTCATTCACACACACACACTCTTCCCATCAAGCATAGTAAGATACCTTGATTGCATATTATTTCGCAGGTCAATACACAACCGGTAGAGGTTCCTCAGGTGTGGGTCTGACAGCAGCAGTAATGAAGGACCCTCTCACAGGCGAGATGATGTTGGAAGGTGGGGCCCTAGTTTTGGCAGACCAGGGCGTATGCTGTATTGATGAGTTTGACAAGATGATGGACTCGGACAGAACAGCAATCCATGAAGTCATGGAACAACAAACCATCTCCATTGCAAAGGTATAATAAATGAATCACATTGCAGTGATGTTTTCAACACTTTATAGGTGATCTAGAGACAGTCTGTTTACCTTACCACACTTTTCCTGAACAGGCGTATACATTTAAAGTGGTTATCCAGTATGGTGCCAGAGCTCTAGATAAGAGGGAGTAAAGGGTATTTCAGCATTGAATTTTTGGAAATCGGCATTGAAATTTAATTTGAAGGGTAAAATACTCAATAAAATTTTGGGTTTCAGCATTGAAATAAATATTAGGGGGTAAAATTGTCACTGAAGTTAACATTTTTAACAGAAAGCAATTACCTTCACATTGCAGTAGCAGTATTCTAGATCAGACTGGGTCTATCCCTGAACATAAAGAGAAAATAAAGCTTGGCATTTCATGTGAATTGTCTGCCTCGCAGACAATTCACATGAAATGCCAAGCTTTATTTTATCAGAAAACCAAAAATAGATTTTTTTTACCAAAATTGGAATTTTGAATCCTTCCCTTATGTTTGGTTCTTCAAAAGTTAAGCATTGCAAGTGGGCATTTAAGCATTTAAGCATTAAGCTTTCAAGCAGGGGGTAAAATACTCATTGTACCAAATTCTTATCTGGAGCACTGTGGTGCACATACTTTTGCCAGAAACTAACAACTGTCCTTGATTCAGCTAAAGGGATAGAATGGCCATAGGAAATGCTAATGAGTCTCCACAAAGAATGTTGCCTACCCTAGAAGAATGAGTAATCTCCTTATCCAGTCAAGTGCACATCAGACTTAAATGTTGAGACAGGTACATTGTATTGTGATGCATCTCACAATGTGTGACAGTGATTTGGTGGTTGGTCCGTCTACATGCTGGCATGGAGCTTTATGAAATATTTTCATCAGCCATTTTCATCTTCTGCTGACTCAAGAAGGGCAGTTTTCATTTCCTAGTGAATGAAACTGTTCTCACTAACTGCAAAGACTGAAGTATGCGCAAGTTTGATAAGGTTGACTTATCAGCTTGATAGGACCTTAGAAGTGGCAGTTAAACTCCCCATTGTGTGCACAGCTTAAAATTTGTTAAGCTACACAGCAGCAATAGTTCGATTGAGTGACCATGTGGACATTGACTTAACCCGCTAATATATTTGTAGCACAGTTATGAAGCAAAGTAAGCAATACAAACACCACATTTCCGTGACAACCTGCACTTTTTGATGTTATTGATACCTGCCCTGCAGTACTATAAAAATAAAAAAAAAATTGGACACGTTGAACACTGCTGTAATTCTCCTAAAATTTTAACAACTTAGTTCTCCGATCTAGTAATGACCCTGATCAGACTGCTCCTTCAGGAGCAGTCAAGAGTCTGATCTTGGTCTGCACTGTTTGCTTAGGACTATCTGTCCCAATACTGGGATCATTACGGTACTTGAAAAGTGCTACATGATATACATACAAGTCTACAAAAAACACTTGAAAATAGCATATCAGAAATTATAATGTCATGTTTATTCCAGGCTGGTATTATGACAAGTCTCAATGCTCGAGTGTCCATCTTAGCTGCAGCTAACCCTGCCTATGGTAGATACAACCCTAAAAGGACAATAGAACAGAATATTCAGCTGCCGGCAGCTCTGCTGTCAAGATTTGATATCCTCTGGCTCATACAAGATAAAGCTGATAGGGACGGTGATCTCAGGTATGTAGGTTTTTTGTGGCTTTTGGGTAAGGGACTTGAATGATAGGGCCCAGGGACCAATTGTCTAAAACATCTTTTGCGCAACAAGTTGGTTAGTGGTCAGTGTTAACAGTTCTTAGAAGCACAGGAAAATACAGGAATATTCCACGGGCCCCCACCCATCAGGGCTTGAAGAAATAGATTGGCTCCATAATGCTTCCATGCAGAGCTGGAACCAACTGCACACGAGTACTGGTAAACCGCTTAGAGGATTTTAAGCCTGCACTGGCAGAGCGGTGCGAGTCGGACCATCCATGCTTATAAACCCTATTGTTTTCATTGGGCAACAGGGCTTGAGATGTCAGTTCATCTCAGTGTCGGGTAAAAGTCCCACAAAATTGGAAGCAACGTCTACAAAATGACCTATACAGTATTAACAGGGATGTTAAACCTCAAGCAAAAAAAAAAAAATCCGCTATTAAGACCACCTTAAATTCAGACTTAATCAGCTTTTAAAAGCTTACTGTCAGAGAGAGTTTCAGTTCTTTCTTTGTGTTTTCTTCACCCAATGTCATCTAATAAGAAATCACCTTTGGGATTGTTCAAAAGTGGTCCCAACGGTGGTCTTAATATTGGTATTTTACTTTACAGTTTGAAATACTCTGGTATTTTGCTTGAAAAATAGGAGTAATTTTAGCATTTGATGTCTCGTGAGTCAGTGTATTTTCTTGAAGTATGAGACATATGCCAGTTGTTAACTACAGGATTTTGTTTTCTGTGAATTCGCTGAGAATAGAAACGCATAGACTTATTCAGTTCAAATGGTTAAATATGCAATCTCTCTATAGCTGTTGTTTAATTGAATCATTTCAGACTTGCCCAGCACATAACCTACGTTCACCAACATAATATACAGCCACCAACACAGTTCAAACCACTCGATATGAAGCTTATGAGGTAATTATTAAAGGGGAATGACTTCATTTTCAGGGGGAGTAACCCTTTTGCAGAATTTGTTCAGTTTGGTTGGCTGCCCCTCTCGGTAAGGGCATCACGTTAACATGTTCATGTAATGAACATGCCTGTTTAACGATCTTTTTTCATTGACAGACATCCTCTTTAACCATACTTGTTTATACTGTCAATCCTCTTTAGACGGACATTCGTTATAACGTCAAAACTCGTTATAACGGAAATTTAAATGGAATTACTGCTTACTAAGGCTTAGCCTTGGTTCCAAGTGGTGTGGGCTTCCCTTGGGTTGGAAATGGTCATGAAAGAGTCTTGTAATCTAACAAATACTACAAGAAACAAATTTTATAGATATTTGTTAGAATCGTCTCACCGAGGCGATTCTAACATATGTCTAAAACATTTGTTTCTTGGAGTAATGATAGGGAAAAGGCCTTTTTAGCTCACCTGAGCACGAAGTGCTCATGGTGAGTTATTGTGATCAGTCAATGTCCGTCGTGCGTCGTGTGTCGTGCGGCGTCAACAAGTTGCTTTAAATGCTAACTCCTCCTTAACCCTTGAGCCAATTTAAAAAAAAACTTCATAGGAATATTGCTGAGGTGACCCTCTACAAAAATAGCTTAATTTGTTCTGCTCCGCTGAACAAGATGGCCGCCAGAGCTGAAAATAGAAAAATCTTTAAACAACAACTTCTCCTGTACCTTAAGGCCAATTTCATTCAAATTTTATAGGGATGTTGCTTAGGTGACCCTCTACAAAAATAGCTAAAACGTTTCCGCTCCGGTGAACAAAATGGCCGCCAGAGCTAAAAATAGAAAAACATCGTAAATTTGCTTCAAACCTCCTCCTCAACCCTTGGGCCAAATTTGATTCAAACTTCACAGTATTGTTGCCCAAATGAGTCCCTACAAAAATAGCTAAAATCGTTGTGCTCTGACAAACAAGATGGCAGCCAGAGCTAAAAATAGAAAAAATCTTTAAACGACAACTCCTCCTGTACCCTTGGGCCAATTTTATTCAAACTTCATAGGAATGTTGCTTAGGCGACCATCTACCAAAATAGCTGAAAAGGTTCTGTTCTGATGAACAAAATGGCCGCCATAGCTAAAAATAGAAAACATCGTAAATTTGCTTCAAACACAAACTCCTCCTTAACCCTTGGGCCAATTTGATTCAGACTTCACAGGAATGTTATGTAGGTGACTCCCTAAAGAAATAGCTAAAATCATTCCGCTCTGACTAACAAGATGGCCGCCAGAGCTAAAAATAGAAAAATTCTTCAAACGACTACTCCTCCTTTACCCTTGGGGCAATTTCATTCAAACTTCATAGGAATGTTGCTTAGATGACCCACTACCAAAATAGCTAAAACGTTTTCGCTCTGATGAGTAAAATGGCCGCCATAGCTAAAAACAGAAAAACTTTTTAAACTTACTTCAAAATGCGAACTCCTCCTCAACCCTTGGGCCAGTTTGATTCAAACTTCACAGGAATGTTAGTTAGGTGACTCCCTACCAAAATAGCTAAAATTGTTCAATGCGGCGAACAAGATGGCCACCAGACCTAAAAATAGAAAAAATCTTGAAACGACAACTCCTCCTTACCCCTTGGGCCAATTTGATTCAAACTTCACAGGAATATTATGTCGTTGACCCTCTACCATATTAGCTAAAACGATCCTGCTCCGATGAACAAAATGGCCACCAGAGCTAAAAATAGAAAAACATTGTAAATTTGCTTCAAACTTCACAGGAATGTTGCCCAGGTGACTCCCTACCAAAATAGTTAAAATCATTCCACTCCGATAAACAAGATGGCCACCAGGGCTAAAAATAGAAAAAATATTCAAACGACAACTCCTGTACCCTTGGCCGAATTACATTCAAACTTCATAGGAATGTTGCTTAGATGACTCTCTACCAAAATAGCTAAAATGGTCTTGCTCCGATGAACAATATGGCCGCCAGAGCTAACAATAGAAAAATATTGTAAATTTGCTTCAAATGCGAACTCTTCCTTAACCCTTGGGTCAATTTGATTCAAACTTCAAAGGAATGTTGCCTAGGTGACACCCTACCAAAATAGCTAAGATAGTTCCACTCTGATCAACAAGATGGCCACCAGAGCTAAAAATAGAATGTACTAGAGACAGTGACATTCAGGTGAGCGAATCAGGGCCCTCTGGGCCCTTTTGTATGAATCACCTCATTTAGGCAAATCTAATGTGTACATACAACATTAACCACTCGCTGATTCAAGAAGGGCAGTTGTCAGTTTCTGGCGAAAGAATGTGCACTGTAGTGGTTAAGCACTTACGTAAAAGCCTGCCTTGGAAAAGTGTGGATAGGTAAACAGACCAGCTCAAAAATGATCTAAATTAGTGTTGACTGGGCTGTTAACCTCCAAAGCAAACAATCAAGCATTAAACTACCAGTCTGAGATAAATGAAAAAAAAATATAGAAATGTTCCTGGAGTAAACTTAGATCAGCCATATGCTTTTATGCCAACCTGGGATCCCCGAGGGTGTGCGGGGCAATGCACCACCCCTTCAATTTCATAAAGGGTCATATATCTTGGAATCCAATCAGATCCCCACCCCCAAACCATACTTATTCTTGTTCCTTGTGATAAGACACATTCAGTGACACCAGCCTGGGGGTCCCCTGGGTGTGCTGGGGCTATGCCTCACCCCCTCCACTTTGATAATGGCCCAATATCTCAGAAACCATTCAAATTCCCACTTCTAAACCATATATTCTTGTGCCTCATGATAAGACGCATTCAGAGATACAACCTAGGGATCTCTCGGGGTGTGTGCTGGAGCCATGCCCCACCCCTCCATTTCACAAAAGGCAAAATATCAGAGAAACTGTTCAGAGCCCCACCCCTGAACCATATATATTCATGTTACTTTTGATAAGATGCATCGAGTGACACCAACATGGGAGCCCTAGGGGTGCCCCGGGTTATGCTCCACCCCTCCACCTTATAAGAAGCCATATATCTCAGAAACCGTTGAGATCATCACCCCTAAATAACTTTAAAGTTTCTGTATAGTTCTTAATAACTTTTATGTTTCTTATTCTACTTTGATGAAACTTATACCTATGCTCACAAACTGTAAGGGTTACAAAGTTAAAACCTGGTACACTCATGGACATTGGGTTGATGAATGGTGTGGATTATGGCCCAGAACTCATGGAGTTTAATCTCTACTAGATAAGTTTTATGTTATCACGCACATAGTCCTACAGTGATGTTATTAGTATGGGTCTGTCTGTTCTAGATAATGTTGCTGCAGGGATGCTATAGTCAGATCCTCTGACAGCTCTAGTTTTTGTTTGTTTCAAATATGCATTGATTTCAGTGGTAAGTGTTGAAATGAAACATGGTTGTTTTGACATAAAACCATTTCATCTTTGTACTCCAACACCTTATAAAGTGGTATCAGTGTGCAAAAGACTGGCTTCACCAAATGTCTATGATATAAGACTCTTATATGGGTGTGACGGGTGGATGGAAAAATCCGTCCTTAGGGTCACTGTCCGGCATCACGGATTTTTCCCTCACACCCATATAGGATTCTTTTTCTTGAATACCTTCCATTTCTTAGCCCGGATTTTAAATACTGCAGTCAATTCGGTTACCGATATCCGCCATATTGTGATGACACTACAGGAATGTTTAGTGATGACACGTAATGTACTGTGACATCAACCTTAA
Organism: Lucinisca nassula; assembly: GCA_963580285.1. Lineage (NCBI taxonomy): Eukaryota > Metazoa > Mollusca > Bivalvia > Lucinida > Lucinidae > Lucinisca > Lucinisca nassula. The sequence goes on along the minus strand of CAUZLF010000256.1, from coordinate 18,144 downwards.
CAACGCCGCATATGAGGTCTTAATCAACCAGTGCATTTATCAAAAAGCGATTATAAATTTCTATCCAATGTTAAAATCACGGATTTCCTTGTCTGGTGTGCAAGAAATCTTTCTCTCAACTTATTTTCATCATATTTCAGACGTTACATAGCTTTGTGTAAGAAGAAACAGCCAGTTGTCCCTGAAGGCCTGGCTGACTACATCACTGGAGCGTATGTTGAGATGAGGAAAGAATCTAGAAACGGCAAAGACATGACCTTCATGTCAGCTAGAACATTGCTGGCAATCCTCAGATTGTCTACTGCTTTGGTAAGTTTGATTATGTGTTCTGTTTTGAGTTCTTGAAGTGTAAGTATGCAGTTTTATGTGTGGGCTATGCCAAGGGAAATGGGGTTTAAGGGGAATGGGAACACCTGGCCGATATTTCCGCCATTTTGCAAAGGGAAACAACTTTCATGACCTTTGTTCGCTTTAAGACCTGTCCCACTGAAAAAGGGGTTTACTATTAAAGGAAAGAATTTGCTCTTTAGGAGCAAATTCTTTCCTATAAGAGTTGACCCCTATTGACATGGAGACGAAATACTTTAAAGGAATTGCCTCCCCTGAAGGTGAATCCATTCCCATTAACTGTGGTATCCAAAACCATGTTTCAAAGAACACCTGACACAGAAAAATATGCACAACCATGGTATGCCGCAACAAAGTTTATTAATACCCGATTCGCCAGTCCATATTACAAACCGTTACCGGTTATTGACAATAATATATAATATTTTTCATTCATTGGGTGATTATCCTCCAAGGCGGTGAATATATAATGAGTTGGTCAGTATTGACACGTGTCAAAAGAAACAACCACCATGATTGAACAACCAAAGATGCTTTTTATCAACGTTACGAATTTCATGTGCCGTCATACACGTGTCGGGGGAAATGGCTTGTGTAGGCAATAAACAAGAGGCGACCTTTCATTTTAGCGACCAGTTTTCACAAAATTACCAAGGACGCAAAATAATGAGCCAAGGATGCAACTTTTCTTGCCTCTGCATCCGCAGGAAGCAAAGTAGAAATTGCTAATGCTAACACTGGACACGCATAAAAAAGCATACAAATCAAACACATGCCATCTCTTAAAGATGATTCAGAGCATGTGAGTCAGAGTCAAGGAAACCCATATGTTTGTTTAATCAAGGATTAGACCAATGAGTAGCACCGACCGGGGAAGTTGAGTATGGGGTAGGTGACATTTAACTGACCAGGATGTCCAACTGATAATGGCAAACAATTGGGCAAGGCCTACTATCAAGTAAGGGGGAATGTTTTCCATTTCTTCTGTTTCTCCACATCATTTTCCTGTTTTTTCTCTGTCCCTCTCTGTCATCTCCTCCACGAGCCTATCTCTTTGCTCCCTTTGTCTGGGAGACAACACACAATGACCCAACAAGGGTTGAAGTGTCATTTAACCTGGCCATCGGGCTTGAAGAAATAGATGGGCTGCATGATACTTTCATGCAGAGCTGAAACCTACCGCACTTGAGTACTGGTAAACCACTTAGAGGATCTAAGCCTGCCCAGGTAAAGCGGTGCGAGTCGGACCCTCCATGCCTATAAATCCAATTGGTTTCATTGGGCAACAGGGCTTTAGATGTCATTTCAACTCCATGTCGGGTAAAAGTCCCACAGAATTGGAGCAACGTCTCAAAAATGATGTATACAGTGTTGAATGGGAAATAAACCTCAAATCAAACAAACAAATAAACCCAAATAGAATTAATCAATTTGACAGTCAAACCATCCATTAAATGTCTATTTATTGTTTGTACAATCAACTTTGCTTTGGTCTGCATGAATACATTCACCTCAACCTCTTTATAACACTATTAATGGGGTCCAAAGCAGAAACTCTGGTAGTTAAACAACTGTGTTATATCCAAGTAAAAGTGTATAGATTATATAGAAAAATGACCATTTATGCTCATTTTTCTAAATAATCTATACGTTTTTGGGATCCATCTTGAAACTGTGTTCTATCCAAAACCGTGTTATAATGAAGTGTTATAATGCAGTTGTGGTGTATATAGAAAAGTAAACAGGATATCCCAAAGGTTGTCTCCCTTTGAAAAATGGTGGAAAAATGGGCCAGGTCTTCCCATTCCCCTTAACACCCCAAGAAAACATCGCCTGTGAAATTTACAATGGTTTATTTTAGGCTCGACTACGACTGTCAGATGTTGTGGAGAAAGAAGACGTTAACGAAGCTATGAGATTAATGGAGATGTCTAAGGACTCCCTAAACCCCGCTCATGACATGCATTCAAGGTAAAGTATCATGTTAAACTTTTGTGCTGAATCAAGTCAGCTGTTCTCTCCCCTTCCTGATAAGTGAAGCTATGTAATTTGACCATCTCCATTAAACATAAATTATGTAGACTAGGTCATTAACCCATTTTGTACTGGAAACCCCAAAACAGGTACCCTGGCAAACAGTGCAGGCCAAGATCAGACGCCGCAGTACGGGGCATAGAATGCGGCATCTGATCAGGGCCTACACTGTTTGCATAGAATTCATCCATTTCCCAAATAAAATTTGAAAAAAGCAGAACCTGTCACCCCTAAATTTTGAAATGGACTCCTGCTGTATATAGGGAGGAAGATTCCAGTTGGTACCAAAAGGGTTAAACTCCAAAGAAAACCCACACTTTTGTATATGTCTGTCCAGGAAAATTGGTTGGGTAGACTGACAGGCTCAACATGACCTATATAGTGTTGACTGGATGTTAAACTATTAAATGACCAACATCCCTGATCAAACAGGTTTTCTTGTTAGCTCAACTCAGCCAAAGGCTCATGTGTTAAGCTTTTGGGGTATTAGTTAGCCAATGCTCCATTGTGTTTCGTTGTCCATCATTCATGCAAATTTTCAAATAAATAGTTGGCCAATCTTGATCAAATTTCATGTGATGCATTATCAGAAAGGGGGAAGGCTGCAATAGAATTAGGGGCAGATCGGTATGGAATTCTGGTTACCATGGCAACATATAGCTCCCATAAAGTTACAATGGAAAAAACTTCAAAAAGCCATCACTCTGAAACCCTTAGGCCCAGACCTATGATATTTAGTATGAAGCAACATCAAGTGGTCCTCTACATTAACCCTGCCCCTGGGGTCCAAATTGGCCACACCCCAGGGCTCATTAACTCCCATAGACTTATAATGGGAAAAACTTAAAAACAAAATCTTCTTCTCAGAAACCAGAAGGCCCAGAGCCCAAATTGGCCACACCCCTCAGGTGAGCAGTTTAGGCTCATTTAGCCTATTTTAGGTTTTGAAGTGCAAAGGCTTTAACAGGCCTATGGAAAGAACAAGGACAAGTGAATATCAAAAGTCCACTTGTCCGAACAACACCTCACTTGTCCAGAAATAGGCAAAGGGCACGGAACAAAACTGAACTCAAACATTTTGAGAACTAAAATGCTACATCTGACAATGTTGAATGTTTACCTATGACAAATAAATAAGAACCATGTCTTGAAGAGATTTACTATTTCAAAAAGGAAAGAATTTGCTCCCACAGGAAAGGGTAGCCACCCTGTTAGAAAGGAAGTGAAACCAAAGGAAGTGAAACCTTTCATGCAAGATTTACCACCCTTTTCACAAGTATCTTGGCAAGTTAACTAAAACAAATATGTTTTTTTTTAGCTCACCTGTCACGTAGTGACGAGGTGAGCTTTTGGGATCACTTTTTGTCCGTCGTGCGTGTGTGCGTCCGTCCGTCCGTGCGTGCGTGCGTGCGTCCGTAAACAATTTCAAATAACTATATCTCTAATACCCAATGGCCAATCTTGATCAAATTTCATGTGAAGCATCATCAGGTAGGGGGAAAGGCTGCATAAGGTTTTTGGGCTGATCAGATTGGAATTCTGGTTGCCATGGCAACATATAGCTCCCATAGACTTATAAAGGGAAAAAATTTTAAAATCTTCTTCTCTGAAACCACATGGCCCAGAGCTAAGATATTTAGCAGGTAGCAACGGCAAGTGGTCAACTACATAATTCCTGCAAATCATGCCCCTGGGTGCCAAATGGGCCACGCCCCGGGGCCCCTTCGCTCCCATAGACTCATAATGGAAAAAAGCTTCAAAAATCTTCTTCTCTGAAACAACAGGGCCCAGAGCTTAGATATTTAGCATGTAGCAATGGCAAGTGATCACCTACAGAATTCCTGCCATTCATGCCCCTGGGTTCAAAATGGGCCACGCCCCGGGGCCCCTTCGCTCCCATAGACTCATAATGGAAAAAAAGCTTCAAAAATCTTCTTCTGTGAAACCACATGGCCCAGAGCTTATATATTTAGCATGTAGCAATGGCAAGTGGTCACCTACATAATTCCTGCCAATCATACCCCTGGGTTCAAAATGGGCCACGCCCCGGGGCCCCTTCGCTCCCATAAACTTATAATGGAAAAAAAGCTTCAAAAATCTTCTTCTCTGAAACCACAGGTCCCAGAGCTTATATATTTAGCATGTAGTAATGGCAAGTGGTCACCTACATAATTCCTGCCATTCATGCCCCTGGGTTCAAAATGGGCCACGCCCCGGGGCCCCTTCGCTCCCATAGACTCATAATGGAAAAAAAGCTTCAAAAATCTTCTTCTCTGAAACCACAGGGCCCAGAGCTTATATATTTAGCATGTAGCAACGGCAAGTGGTCACCTACATAATTCCTGCCAATCATGCCCCTGGGTTCAAAATGGGCCACGCCCCGGGGCCCCTTCGCTCCCATAGACTCATAATGGAAAAAGCTTCAAAAATCTTCTTCTCTGAAACCACAGGGCCCAGAGCTTATATATTTAGCATGTAGTAATGGCAAGTGGTCACCTACATAATTCCTGCCAATCATGCCCCTGAGGTCCAAACGGACCACGCCCCGGGGCCCCTTAGCTCCTATAGACTCATAATGGAAAAAAGCTTCAAAAATCTTCTTCTCTGAAACCACAGGGCCCAGACCTTAGATATTTAGCATGTAGCAATGGCAAGTGGTCACCTACATAATTCCTGCCAATCATGCCCCTGGGTTTCAAATGGGCCATGCCCCGGGGCCCCTTCGCTCCCATACTCATAATAAAAAAAAGCTTCAAAAATCTTCTTCTCTGAAACCACAGGGCCCAGAGCTTATATATTTAGCATGTAGTAACGGCAAGTGGTCACCTACATAATTCCTGCCAATCATGCCCCTGGGTTCCAAACGGACCACGCCTTAGGGCCCCTTAGCTCCCATAGACTTATAATGGGAAAATTTAAAAAATCTTCTTCTCTGAAACCACATGGCCCAGAGCTTCGACATTTAGCATGTAGCAATGGAAAGTGGTCACCTACATAATTCCTGCCAATCATGCCCCCGGGGTCCAAACGGGCCACGCCCCGGGGCCCCTTAGCTCCTATAGACTCATAATGGAAAAAAAAGCTTCTTCTCTGAAACCACAGAGCTCAGATAATTAGCATGTAACAACGGCAAATAGTAACCTACATAAATCCTGCCAATCATGCCCCTGGGGTCCAAATGGGCCACGCCCTGGGGCCCCTTAGCTCCCATAGACTCATAATGGAAAAAAAAGCTTCAAAAATCTTCTTCCCTGAAACCACAGGGCCCAGAGCTTAGATATTTAGCAGGTAGCAACGGCAAGTAGTCACCTACATAATTCCTGCCAATCATGCCCCTGGGTTCCAAATGGGCCACATCCCGGGGCCCCTTTGCTCCCATAGACTCATAATGGAAAAAAAGCTTCAAAAATCTTCTTCCCTGAAAGCACAGGGCCCAGAGCTTAGATATTTAGCAGGTAGCAACGGCAAGTGGTCACCTGCATAATTCCTGCCAATCATGCCCCTGGGTTCCAAATGGGCCACACCCCGGGGCCCCTTAGCTCCTATAGACTCATAATGGAAAAAAGCTTAAAAAATCTTCTTCTCTGAAACCACAGGGCCCGGAGCTTAGATATTTAGCATGTAGCAATGGAAAGTGGTCACCTACATAATTACTGCCAATCATGCCCCTGGGGTCCAAATGGGCCACGTCCCGGGGCCCCTTAGCTCCCATAGACTCATTATGGAAAAAAAAGCTTCAAAAATCTTCTTCTCTGAAACCACAGGGCCCAGAGCTTAGATATTTAGCATGTGGCAATGATAACTGTTCACCTACATAAATCCTGCCAATCATGCCCCTGGGAACCAAATGGGCCAAACCCTGGGACCCTCTTAGCTCCCATAGACTCATAATTGAAAAAAAGCTCATAATTGAAAAAAGCTCAAAAAATCTTCTTCTCTGAAGCCACAGGGCCCTGGGCTTAGATATTTAGCTTGTGACAATGTCAAGTGGTCACCTGCATAAATCCTGCCAATCATGCCCCAGGGGTCCAAATGGGCCATGCCTGTGGCCCCTTACCCCCATAGACTCCTAATGGAAAAAGCTTAAAAAATCTTCTACTCTGAAACCACAGGGCCCTGAGCTTAGATATTTAGCATGTAGCAACGGCAAATGGTCACCTACATCAATCCTGCCAATCATGCCCCTGGGGTCGAAATGGTCTACGCCCTGGGGCCCCTAAGCTCCCATAGACTCCTAATGGAAAAAAGCTTCAAAAATCTTCTTCTCTGAAACCACAGGGCCCAGAGCTTAGTATTTAGCATATAGCAACGGCGAGTGATCACCAACATAAATCCTGCCAATCATGCCCTTGGGTCCAAATGGGCCAAGCCCTGCGGCCCCTTAGCTCCCATAAACTCATAATGGAAAAAAGCTTAAAAATTCTTCTTCTCTGAAACCACAGGACCCAGAGTGAGTGAGTGAGTGTTTTGGATTTTACCTCCCACCAACAGCTAAAGTCATACGGAGACGGGACCTCGGTTTAAAGACTCATCCGAAAGTCTGGAGAAGCCCGGGATCGATCCACAGGACCCAGAGCTTAGAAATTTACCATGTAGCAACGGCAAGCGGTCACCTACATAAATCCTGCCAATCATGCCCTTGGGGTCCAAATGGGCCACGCCCTGCGGCCCCTTAGCTCCCATAGACTCATAATGGAAAAAAGCTTCAAAAATCTTCTTCTCTGAAACCACAGGGCCTAGAGCTTAGATATTTACCATGTAACAATGGCAAGTGGTCACCTACATAAATCCTGCCAATCATGCCCCTTGGGCCTGAATTGGCCACGCCCATGGCCCATCAGCTACCATTGATGGACTTAAAATGGAAAAAAAGCTTAAAATGGAAAAAAAACTTCAAAAATATACTTCTCTGAAACCATAAGGCCTAGAGCTTTGGTATTTAGCATGTAGCAATGTGGAGTGGTTGCCTACATGAATCCTGCCTGAGTCTTGCCCCTGGGGTTCAAATTGGCTAAATCCTGTGGCTTCTTAACACCAATAAACTTATAATAGAAAAAAAAAGCTTCAAAAATATTCTTCTCTGAAACCATGAATTACGGACCTAAGATATTTAGTATATAGCAACATAAAATGGTCGTCTACATAAATCCTGCCAACCATGCCTTTTTGGTCAAAATTGACCTTTGGACTTATACTGGAAAAAAAAATCAAAAATCTTCTTGTCCAAAGCCATAAGGTCCAGAGCTCAGATATTTAGTATGTAGCAATGTCAAGTGGTCTCCTACACTTTTTTTTCTGCTACACAGGTGAGCGATATAGGGCCATTGGGCCCTCTTGTTTTGTTTTTTAGCTCACCTGTCACGTAGTGACAAGGTGAGCTTTTGTGATCACTTTTTGTCCGTCGTGCGTCCGTGCGTGCGTGCGTCCGTAAACAATTTCAAATAAGAATATCTCTAATACCCCATGGTCAATCTTGATCAAATTTCACGAGAAGCATCATCAGGTAGGGGGAAAGGCTGCATAAGGTTTTTGGGCTGATCAGATTGGAATTCTGGTTGCCATGGCAACATATAGCTCCCATAGACTTACAATGGGAAAAAATTAAAATATCTTCTTCTCTGAAACCACAGGTTCCAGAGCTAAGATACTTAGCATGTATTAACTGCCAGTGGTCACCTACATAATTCCTGCCATTCATGCCCCTGGGGTCCAAATTGGCCATGCACCGGGGCCCCTTCGCTCCCATAGACTCATAATGGAACAAAAAACTTCAAAAATCTTCTTCTCGGAAACCACAGGGCCCAGAGTTTAGATATTTAGCATGTAGCAATGGCAAGTGGTCACCTATATAATTCCTGCCAATCATGCCCCTGGGGTCCAAACGGGCCACGCCCCGGGGCCCTTTAGCTCCTATAGACTCATAATGGAAAAAAGCTTCAAAAATCTTCTTCTCTAAAACCACAGGGCCCAGAGCTGAGGTATTTGGCATGTAGCAGCGGCAAGTGGTCACCTACATAAATCCTGCCAATCATGCCCCTAGGGTCCAAATGGGCCACACCCCGGGGCCCCTTAGCTCACATAGACTCATAATGGAAAACAAAAAGCTTCTTCTCAGAAACCACAGGGCCCAGAGCTTAGATATTTAGCATGTAGCAACGGCAAGTAGTCACCTACATAATTCCTGCCAATCATGCCCCTGGGGTCCAAAGGGGCCACACCTCGGGGCCCTTTAGCTCCTATAGACTCATAATGGAAAAAAGCTTCAAAAATCTTCTTCTCTGAAACCACGGGGCCCAGAGCTGAGATATTTGGCATGTATCAACAGCAAGTGGTCAACTACATAATTCCTGCCAATCATGCCCCTGGGGTCCAAATTGGCCACTGCCCATGGGCCCTTAGCTCCCAAAGACGCATAATGGAAAAAAAGCTTCAAAAATCTTCTTCTCTGAAACCACGGGGCCCAGAGCTAAGATATTTAGCATGTAGCAATGGCCAGTGGTCACCTACATAATTCCTGCCAATCATGCCCCTGGGTTCCAAACGTGCGACGCCCCGGGGCCCCTTCGCTCCAATAGACTCGTAATGGAACAAAAAGCTTCAAAAATCTTCTTCTCTGAAACCACAGGGTCCAGAGCTTAGAAATTAAGCATGTAGCAACGGCAAGTGGTCACCTACATAATTCCTGCCAATCATGCCCCTAGGGTCCAAACGGGCCACCCCCCGGGGCCCTTTAGCTCCTATAGACTCATAATGGAAAAAAGCTTCAAAAATCTTCTTCTCTGAAACCACATGGCCCAGAGCTGAGTTATTTGGCATGTAGCAACAGCAAGTGGTCTCCTACATAAATCCTGCCAATCATGCCCCTAGGGTCCAAATGGGCCATGCCCCGGGGCCCCTTAGCTCACATAGACTCATAATTGAAAAAAAAAGCTTCAAAAATCTTCTTCTCTGAAACCACAGGGCCCAGAGTTTAGATATTTAACATGTACCAACGGCAAGTGGTCACCTACATAATTCCTGCCGATCATGCCCCTGGGGTCCAAATGGGCCACGCGCCGGGGCCCCTTTGCTCCCATAGACTTATATTTAAAAAAAGCTTAAAAAATCTTCTTCTCTGAAACCACAGCACCCAGAGCTTAGATATTTAGCAGGTAGCAAGGGCAAGTGGTCCCCTACATAATTCCTGCCAATCATGCCCCTGGGGTCCAAAAGGGCCACGCCCGGGGGCCCCTTAGCTCCTATAGGCTCATAATGGAAAAAAAAAAAACTTCAAAAATCTTCTCTGAAACCACAGGACCCAGTGCTTAGATATTTACCATGTAGCAATTACAAGTGGTCACCTACATAAATCCTGCCAATCATGCCCCTGGGTTCCAAATTGGGCCACACCATGGGACCCCCTTAGCTCCCATAGACTCATAATGGAAAAAAAAACTTCAAAAATCTTCTTCTCTGAAACCACAGGGCCCAGAGCTTAGATATTTAGCATACATGTAGCAATGGCAAGTGGTCACCTACATATTTCCTGCTAATCATGCCCCTGGGGTCCAAATGGGCCACGCCCCGGGGCCCCTTAGCTCCCATAGACTCATAATGGAAAAACGCTTCAAAAATCTTCTTCTCAGAAACTTTGAAGCACAGAACTTAGATATTTAGTATCTAGCAACATAAAATAGCCATCTACATAAATCCTGCTAACCCCGCCCCTGGGGTCAAAATTGGCCACGCCCGAGCTCATCACCTCCAATAGACTTATAATGGAAAAAAACTTAAAAAGTCTTCTTCTATGAAACCATAAGGCCCAGAGCTTAGATTTTTAGTATGTAGCAATGTCAAGTGGCCACCTACATAAATTCTTCCAGTTATGCCCCTGGGATCCAAATTGGCCCCACCCCAGGGTTCTTTAGCTTCCATAGACTTACAATTGGAGAAACTTCAAAAATCTTCTTCTCGGAAACCACAGGGCCCTTATAATGAAAAAAAACAAACAAACAAAAAAAAAAAAAACTTAAAATGGGGAAAAAAAATCTTCAAAAATCTTCTTCTCTGAAACCATAAGTCCCAGAGCTTAGGTATTTAGCATGTAGCAATGTCGAGTGGTCGCCTACATGAATCTTGCCAATCATGCCCCTGGGGTCCAAATCCTGTGGCCCTTTAACTCCAACAAACTTATAATGGAAAAAGCTTCAAACATCTTCTTTGAAACCATGAAGTACAGACCTTAGATATTTAGTATATAGCAATGCAAATGGTCGCCAACATAAATCCTGCCAACCGCGCCCTTTGGGTCAAATTGGCCAAGGCCCAGGGCTCATTAGCTTCTATAGACTTATACTGGAAAAAACTTAAAAAAATCTTTTTCTCCAAAACCATAAGGCACAGATTTTGTTTGATTTGAGGTTTTACATCCCTGACAACACTGTATAGGTCGTTTTGGAGATGTCTCTTCCAATTTTGTGGGACTTTTACCAGACATTGAGCTGAAATTACATTTCAAGCCCTGTCGCCCAATGAAACCAGGAGGGTTTATAAGCATGGACACCGCTTTGCCTGAGCTTAGGTATTTAGTAAGTAGCAATGTCCAGTGGTTTCCTACACTAATGATTTTCTTGTACACAGGTGAGCGATATAGGGCCATTGGGCCCTCTTGTTTTTTTGTTTTTCCTGAGTGAAATTAGACTGGCCAGACTAAGTGGGCATGGTATTTCCATAGTCCTGCCTTTAACCCATTTTATACCCCAAACCCCACAGCGGGTCTTCAGCACACAGGGCAGGCCCAGATCAGACGCCGCGTGAAGCCGCGTCTGATCAGGCCCTTCACTGTTTGCAGAAAGTTCAACAATATTCTGAATAGGTTTCTGAAAGCTACTCAACCTAACACGCCTAAATGTCGAAATAGACTTCTCCTTATATGTGAGGTGGAAGATTCTAGAGTACAAAATGTGTAAAATCCTACAATTTTGTCTTTCAGGGCTCAGAATGTCACAGACAAGATTTTTGCCATTATCAGAGAAATGGCCCCCTCAAAGGGGGTTAAGTCTGTCAAGGTCTCTGATGTTATGGAGCAGTGTACGTCAAAGGGATTCAAACCAGATCAGGTGGACGCTTGTATAGAAGAATATGAAGAACTGAATGTGTGGCAAGTGAATCAGGCCCACACCAAGATCACTTTTATATAGACAAGATACATAGCTCAGTGAATAAGACCAGGGGCCAGTTGTACAAAACTAAAGACGTCGTTAGTCAACATATTAAAACTTTGATCATTTAATTTAGCAAGTATGCTAGTAATTTTGCTGAAAAAAATGTGAGCAGCTTTTGCAACTGCTCACATTTTTCCAGCAAAAAACATCAAAATTTTAGATATTGTACTTGCTAGAACAGTTAACAGTATGACCCCATGACATAAAATACGGAGAGTTGTGAGAGAAAGGTATAATATTCTATACTACATTGTATTATTGTTAGTTGTGTGGAGGGATGGTCCTACCTGACCCTCTACTCATCATGTTACAGGGAGATTATATATAAAAAAAAAAACATATTGATATTTGGTATGAAGCTTCATCTAGTGGACCTCTACCAAGATTGTTCAAATTAAAGCCCTGGGGGCCAAATGCCCCCGCCCCGGGGGCCTTTGGTTTTACATAGGCTTATATAGGGAAAATCATTAAAAAATCTTCTTCTCTGAAACCACAAGGTCCAGGTCTTTAATATTTGGTGTGAAGCTTTACCTGGTGGACCTCCACTATGATTGTTCAAATTATAGCCTTAGGGCCAAAAATGCCCCCGCCCCGGGGGCCTTTGGTTTTACATAGGCTTATACAGGGAAAATCTTTAAAAATCTTCTTCTCTGAAACCGCACGGCCCAGATCTTTGATATTTGGTGTGAAGCTTCATCTAGTGGACCTCTACCAGGATTTTTCAAATTAAAGCCCTGGGGGCCAAAATGCCCCCGCCCCAGGGGCCTTTGGTTTTACATAGGCTTATATGGGGAAAATCATTAAAAAATCTTCTTCTCTGAAACCACAAGGCCCAGGTCTTTAATATTTGGTGTGAAGCTTTACCTGGTGGACCTCTACTAAGATTGTTCAAATTATAGCCTTAGGGCCAAAAATGCCCCCGCCCCGGGGGCCTTTGGTTTTACATAGGCTTATACAGGGAAAATCTTTAAAAATCTTCTTCTCTGAAACCGCAACGGCCCAGATCTTTGATATTTGGTGTGAAGCTTCATCTAGTGGACCTCTACCAAGATTGTTCAAATTATAGCCCTGGGGGCCAAAATGCCCCCGCCCCGGGGCCTATGGTTTTACATAGGCTTATACAGGGAAAATCTTTAAAAATCTTCTTCTCTGAAACCGCACGGCCCAGATCTTTGATATTTGGTGTGAAGCTTCATCTAGTGGACCTCTACCAGGATTTTTCAAATTAAAGCCCTGGGGGCCAAAATGCCCCCGCCCCAGGGGCCTTTGGTTTTACATAGGCTTATATGGGGAAAATCATTAAAAAATCTTCTTCTCTGAAACCACAAGGCCCACGTCTTTAATATTTGGTGTGAAGCTTTACCTAGTGGACCTCTACTAAGATTGTTCAAATTATAGCCTTAGGGCCAAAAATGCCCCCGCCCCGGGGGCCTTTGGTTTTACATAGGCTTATACAGGGAAAATCTTTAAAATCTTCTTCTCTGAAACCGCACGGCCCAGATCTTTGATATTTGGTGTGAAGTTCATCTAGTGGACCTCTACCAGGATTTTTCAAATTATAGCCCTGGGGGCCAAAATGCCCCCGCCACAGGCGCCTTTGGTTTTACATAGGCTTATATAGGGAAAATCATTAAAAAATCTTCTTCTGAAACCACAAGGCCCAGGTCTATAATATTTGGTGTGAAGCTTTACCTGATGGACCTCTACTAAGATTGTTCAAATTATTACTTAAGGGCCAAAAATGCCCCCGCTAGGGGGCCTTTGGTTTTACATAGGCTTATACAGGGAAAATCTTTAAAAATCTTCTTCTCTGAAACCGCACGGCCCAGATCTTTGATATTTGGTGTGAAGCTTCATCTAGTGGACCTCTACCAAGATTGTTCAAATTATAGCCCTGGGGGCCAAAATGCCCCCGCCCCGGGGGCCTATGGTTTTACATAGGCTTATATAGGGAAAATCATTAAAAAATCTTCTTCTCTGAAACCAGCAGGCCCACGTCTTTAATATTTGGTGTGAAGCTTTACCTGGAGGACCTTTACTAAGATTGTTCAAATTATAGCCTTTGGGCCAAAAATGCCTCCGCCCCGGGGGCCTTTGTTTTTACATAGACTTATACAGGGAAAATCTTTAAAAATCTTCTCTGAAACCGCAAGGCCTAGATCTTTGATATTTGGTGTGAAGCTTCATCTAGTGGACCTCTACCAAGATTTTTCAAATTATAGCCCTGGGGGCCAAAATGCCCCCGCCCCAGGGGCCTATGGTTTTACATAGGCTTATATAGGGAAAATCATTAAAAAATCTTCTTCTCTGAAACCAGCAGGCCCACGTCTTTAATATTTGGTGTGAAGCTTTACCTGGAGGGCCTTTACTAAGATTGTTCAAATTATAGCCTTTGGGCCAAAAATGCCCCCGCCCCGGGGGGCTTTGGTTTTACATAGGCTTATACAGGGAAAATCTTTAAAAATCTTCTTCTCTGAAACCACAAGGCCCAGATCTTTGATATTTGGTGTGAAGCTTCATCTAGTGGACCTCTTTCAAGATTGTGCAAATTATAGCCCTGGGGCCGAAAATGGCCCCACCCTTGGACCCTTTGGTTTTTCATAGCCCTTTAAAGGGAAACCTTTAAAAATCTTCTTCTCTGAAATCACAAGGCCCAGGTCTTTGATATTTGGTATGAAGCTTCACCTAGTGGACCTCTACCAAGATTGTTCAAATTGTAGCCCTGGAGCCAAAAATGCCCCCGTCCAGGGGGCCTTTGGTTTTACCTAAGCTTATGTAGGGGAAATCTTTAAAACTTTTCTTCTCTGACACCGCAAGGCCCAGATCTTTGATATTTGGTGTGAAGCTTAATCTAATGGACCTCTACCAAGATTGTTCAAATTATAGCCCTGGGGCCAAAAATGCCCCTGCCCCGGGGGCCTTCGGTTTTACATAGGCTTATATAGGGAAAATCTTTAAAGAAACTTCTTCTCAGAAACTGCAAGGCCAAGGTCTTAGATATTTGGTGTGAAGCTTCATCTATTGGACCTCTATCAAGATTGTTCAAATTATAGCCCTAGGACCAAAAATGCCCCCACCCTGGGACCCTTTGGTTTTTCATAGTCTTATAGGGAAAATATTTAAATTCTTCTTCTCTGATACCACAAGGCCCTGCTCTATGCCATTTGATATGAAGCTTCAACTAGTAGACCTCTACCAAGATTGTTAAAATTATAGCCCTTGGGCCAAAAATGCCCCCACCCCTGGGGCCTTTGGTTTTACGTAGGCTTATACATGGAAAATCTTTATAAAACTTCTTCTCTGAATCCGCAAGGCCCAGATATTTGGTATTTGGTGTGGAGCTTCATCTAGTGGACCTTTTTCACTTCACCATGACGGCCTCTAAATTTCATTGGAGTGTTTTGTAGATGACCCTCTAGGAAAATAGCATAAACGATTAACAAATGGCCACAAGAGCTAAAAAATAGAAAAACATGGTAAATTTGCTGAGAATGTGAACTCCTTCTAAACCCTTGGGCCAATTGGATGCAAATTTCACAGAAATATTGCCTAGGTGACTCCCTACCAAAATAGTGTAAACTCATTCTACTCTGATGAACAAGATGGCAGCCAGAGTTAAAAATAAAAAAAAAAATCTTCAAACGCCATCCCTCCAGTACCATTGGACCAATTTCATTTAAACTTTGAAGTAATGTTGCTTAGACGACCCTCTACCAAAAAAGCTAAAACAATCCTGCTCAGATGTACAAAATATCGGGAGCTAAAAATAGAAAAATATTGTAAATATGATTCAAACATGAACTCCTCCTAAAACCTTAGGCAAATTTGATTAAAACTTCACAGGAATGTTGCCTATGTTACTCCCTACCAAATAAGCTAAAATCACTCTGCTGATGGCCAAGATGGCCACCAGAGCTAAAAGTAGATTGTCCTCGAGGCAGTGACACTCAGGTGAGCGAACCAGGGCCCTCAGGGCCCTCTTGTTGTTTGTTTGGGCGGCTCAATGTCGGGTAAAAGTCCCCTTAAATTAGAAGCAACATCTCCAAAATGACCTAAATAGTGTTGTCGGGTACATAAAACCACAATTTTTAACAAATTAACAAAAACATTGTTAAAACTTTGATCATTGAATACGGGAAATGTGAGCAGCTTTCACAATTTTTCAGCAAAAATACCTGAATTGTAGCAATTGAACTTGCTAGGACAGTCAACAATTTGACCACTAACGAGTTTGTTAAGCTAATAGTGCTTTGAAGCATTGTTAGCTTAACGAGCTTGTTAGTGGGCAAAATGTTAACTGTCCTAGTAAATGAAATATATAAAACAGTGGTATTTTTTGATGAAAAATGTGAGCAGCTTTTGCATTTCCAAAAGCTGCTCATGTATTTTCAGCAAAAATATTAGTATATTTGCTATGTTGTATGATAGAAGTTTTAATGATTTGTTAACTAACGATGTCCTTAGTTTTGAATAACTGGCTAGATACATAGTTCCAGAGAAGGACGGCCCATTGGGTGACAGTGATAATTAAGGGGAATGGGAACACTGGGCAGATTTTTCTGCCATTTTTCAAAGGGAGATAACTTTTGGGACTCCTGTTCGCTTTTCTATAAGCCCTGTTCCACAGAAAAAGGGGTCAACCCTTAAAGGTGCATTATTGAGCTACCGGGTCTCAATTTTTTTTTCTGGTTTTTATCTTCAATGCATACTCCTTTGTCATGTGTACACTTTTGGAGCCAAATACAGCTTCAGAACTTTGTGAAAATGGTCGTTTTCATTCGTGTTTACCCTTCGATCTGAACATGTGTTCGGAATTTCTGTTCTAAAAATAAAACTGTCACTTTTACACATACATAGCCACAGTATCATCTCTGAGTGTCGTTACTTATGGCATGGTATTCAGCGTCATATTTTTTTCCGATTCAGGCAAACAAGCAAACAAGGCCAAAAATGAGTGTCGCATAACGTCATATATGGGGATTCTATTTTTGTCACGAACTAAAAATAGATCTAACTAGTGTTCGAAACCTAGTTAGGGAATCCCTCTCAAACTCGTTTACCTGTCATCATAATTGTTCGCATTTTTGCATAAAATGCATTGTTTGTATTGTTTTAAAGAAAAATACCGGCTATATGTATTTTATTTTTGGAAGCATTTTTTCCAGATAGCTCAATAATGCACCTTTAAAGGAAAGAATTTGCTCCTGAGGAGCAGACTCTTTCCTCTATTGACATGGGAGACAAAAATACTTTTGTAAGAGTTGCCTCCCCTGAAGGTGTGAAGATGTTCCCATTCCCCTCAAGGGATAATTAAGCATATGTTATGGGTTCTTGTCAGAATGGCCTCAATGAAGTGATTTGACAAGTATCCAAAACATACGTTTTCACTGAGAAACAAGAAAAAATATTCTAAGTTATCATTTGCCTTCAGATCTGGGGCAATGTAGATAACAAGGGGGGTATCTTGGACCAAATTTTTAGATCTGTGTTTTTTCACACCCCTTTTCGGTTACTTACTGTGCGATTGAAGAATTCACTTGGGTTGATGATCTGAAAATTATGTAAAATCATTCAGTATGGGAGCTGATCAGTCTGCATGAATGGGCAGGCTGTTATCTGCATCTCCAATGGATTATAGGTTGAGTGTGTTGCTCAGTACAGATTTAACAGTACAGAGACATTTAAAAAAAATATGTTGTGAGGACTACATAGCTCCAGATAAGCCGTTTTTACGCCCCCACCATGAAGTGGGGAGTGGCATATAGTCTTGCCTTGTCCGTATGTACATCTGTATGTTGCACTTTGAAGTACTATTGTCTCCACAACTCCTCCTACACTATTTGATTTGTGGGGGGGGGGGGGGGGGGGGGGACAATGAAACTTGCAACACAGTTCAGACATGCATTGAACATGTTCTTAACGTAAAGTTAGGAAAAAGGATTCTGATCCAGCCCCTTAGTGCAGCATTACTTCCTCTTGAATGACTTAAAACATTTTGGCCATATGTACAGCATAGGAGGTTAAATAGTACTGTTCATGTCTCTTCCAACTTCTCCTAAAGTACAGTAATATTCCTATATTAAGACCACCTTTGGGACTGTTCAAAGTGGTCTTTAAGACCACTTTTGAACAGTCCCACCTTTGGGTCTGTTCAAAGTGGTCTTTAAGACCACTTTTGAACAGTCCCAAAGGTGGTCTTTTATTAGGACACATTGGGTGTAGAAAATACAAAGAGAGAATAACAGCTATGTTAAGTGATGTGTGGTTATTCTTTACAAATATAGTGCCACAAAGGTGTTCATAATTTTTAGTGTTCATATAGTTTACTCAGTATCATCATGATCATGTTCAATAGTTACCAATAGTTGCCAGTGAATTCACCTGATACATTTTTAATGCCTGTTTGAAAAACTGGACCCTTTTATAATTAGCAAATTCTTTCCTTCTTTATGTCCCCTATTGACACGGGAGATCATAATATACTTCAAAGCGTCATCTCACAGGCCTCTGTAGACTTTTGGTAAAGAGGACTGACCCTTAACCATGACCATTTATGGGC